>JAOWBW010000033.1:2092714-2556286 GCA_026119855.1 Campanula takesimana
TGGAACTCTTCAGCTTACAGCTCACCATTTACATAAACACAAAACCCGATTGCGATCGGCTATCGCTCTTTGTCGGTTTGGAAGCTTGCATCCGTGTAAGCATTACAACGAGATCATCTTCCACCTCCATAGACCAAAAAGGAGTCTTTAGTTCTTCTCAAGTACTTAAGAATCGCTTTTACAGCTATCCAGTGATTTTCGCCAGGGTCGGATTGGTATCTACTTGTCATGCTCAAGCAATAAGATACATCCGGCCTAGTACAAATCATGGCATACATGATGGACCCAATTGCCGAAGCATATGGAACATCATTCATTTTCTCACGCTATCGTTTGTCTTAGGACATTGAGTCTTGCTTAGAGAACTCCATGTAACACGGGCAAGGTGCCTCTCTGGAATTTCCATACAGAATCTTCTAATGGACCTTGTCAATGTATGTACTTTGGCTTAAACCAAGTAGCCTCCTTGATCTATCTCTATAGATCTTAATGCCAAGAATATATGCGCTTTCACCCATATCTTTCAGTGCGAAGCACTTCCTAACCAAGTTTTCACAGACTGAAGTGTAGGAATGTCGTTTCCAATGAGCAAATGTCATCCACATATAAAATAAGGAATAGCACTATGCTCCCACTAATCTTCTTGATACACAAGGCTCATCTTCGTTCTTGATGAAACCAAACTCTTTGACCGATTCATCAAACGGAGATTCCAACTCCTTGAAGCTTGCTTCAATCCATAGATGGATCTTTGCAATTTGCATACCTTAGAATCTTGTTCAAAACCTTCTGGTTGTGTCATATACACATCCTCTTGGAGTTTTCCATTCAGGAAAGCGGTTTTGACGTCCATCTGCCATATTTCATAGTCATGATATGCGGCAATGGCAAGCAAAATTTTTATAGACTTGATCATTGCTACGGTGAAAAGGTCTCATCATAGTCAATACCATGAACTTGCCTATAACCCTTCGCTACAAGCCTAGCTTTGTAAGTATGCACCTTCCCATCCATGTCAGTCTTCTTCTTGAAGACCCATTTGCATCCTATGGTTTTTACACCTTCGGGCGCATCAATCAAATTCCAAACTTGATTGTCTTGCATGGATTGCAATTCGGATTCCATGGCCCAAGCCACTTGTCCGAATCAGGAGAAGACATCGCTTTGTAGGTTGACGGTTCATCATTCTCAATGATTTCTACCTCATTACTATCCGTTACGAGAAATCCATATCTCTCGGGCTCGGATCGTAACCTACTAGATCTTAGAGATGGTGGTATTTTGAACAGGTCCACAACTCCTTGTGGTTCTTGTTCTTGTTCCACTATTTTGTTCACTGTTATTTTCTGGGTCTCGAATTTCTTCAAGATTTATTTAATCCCACTGATTTCTTTGGAGAGAAACTCTTTCTCTAGAAAGACACCAGTTCGGGCAACAACACTTTGTTCGTCTATCGGTTTAAAAGTAATATCCTTTAGTTTCCTTAGGATATCCACGAAAATACATTTATCAGATTTGTGTGCTAGTTTGTCAGAGATAAGTCTCTTGACATAAACTTCGCAACCCCAAATCCTCATGAAAGATAAACTAGGTTTCTTTCCACTCCACATCTCATATGGAGTCTTGGAACCGCTTTAGTTGGAACTTGATTTAGTGTGAAAGCAGCGGTTTCTAGGGCGTAACCCCAAAAGGATATTGGAAGATCAACTTGACTCATCATTATCGAACCATGTCTAACAAAGTCCGATTTTCCTCTCAGACACACCATTCCATTGTGGTGTTCCGGGCGGAGTCAATTGTGAAACTATTCCACAATTCTTTAGATGATCGTCAAATTCTTGACTTAAGTATTCACCACCTTGATCTGATCGAAGTGCCTTTATACTTTTGCCAAGTTGTTTTTCTACTTCATTTTGAAATATTCTAAATATCTCAATGCTTCATTTTTATGTTTCATTAGGTAAACATACCCAAATATACTATAAATCATCAGTGAAGGTTATGAAGTATTGAAATCCTCCCCTAGCATTGCTACTTAATGTCCGCATACATCGGAATGTATCAACCCCAATAAGTCGCTTGCCCTTTCACCCAACTTGGTAAAGGTGTCTTAGTCATTTTTCAAGAAGACACGACTCACAAGTATCATATGACTCTAAGTCACATGAACCCAAAAGTCGTCCCCATGGAGTTTTGAGATACGCTTCTCATTAATATGACAAGACGGCAATGCCACAAATAAGTTTGATTTACATCATTAGGTTTAGATTTCTTATTTACATGATAGACATTATTTTTTCTTGACATCCAAGATATAAAGGCCATTAAATGAATTAGCAATACCATAAAGCACATCATTAAATAAATGGAAAATTTCTTTCTCAATAAGAAACTTAAAACCTTCATTATCCAAACAAGAAATTGAAATAATATTTATGCTTAAATCCGGAACATAATAACAATTGTTCAAAACAAGAATTAATCTGGAAGGTAAAGTGACTTCATAAGTCCCTACGGCTAATGCAGCAACTCTTGCTCCATTTCCCACACGTAGATCTACGTCACCTTCTTTAAGCAGTTCCTATTCTTTAGTCCCTGCACATTTAGACAAATGTGAGAACCACATCCGGTATCCAATACCCAAGAATCAGTGGTAGAAAGGAGAATATCTATCATATAGATACCTGAAGTCGACGCAGCCTTGCTGCTCTTCTTCTTTCTTTGCTCTTCCAAGAAAGCCTTGCAAATTACGTTTCCAATGACCAATTTCTTGACAATGGAAACAAATTGCATCCTTTTGTGAATCAGGTTTTGCCTCAGAAGCCTTGGCAACCTTTGCCTTGCTTATCTTGGGTTTGACAACTTTTGCCTTACCCTTGCCTTTGGCACCAGGCTTCTTCCCATCATGAACCAAGAGCACGGGAGAACCTTTCTCCACAATTTTCATCTCTGCAGTTTTGAGCATCCCATGCAACTCAGAGAGATCTTATCCATTCCATGCATGTTATAATTCATTACAAACTGATTATAACTTTTGGGCAATGAATAAGAATGAGATCCGTGGCTAGCTCCAATGGGATTGGATAGCCAAGTTTCTCAAGGTGCTCTACATAACCTTTCATTTTAAGAAAGTGAGGACTCACTTGTTACCCTTCATTCATTTTACTAGTAGTGAATGCAACAATGGTCTTGTACTCTCTTGCCTAGCTTGCTCTTGAAACATGGTTCTCAACTCCACGCCTATTCTCATAGGCTTCCAAATGTTCCAAACTTTGTTGGAGTTTGAACACATAGCAGCAAGCATGAGACAACTTACATCTCTAGAATCATTACGATGTTTCTTGTAATTGTCTCTTTCTACCCTAGGGGCAGTAGGCGGTGGTTCAGCGGTGAGAGGCCATCGAGAATGTACAACTTATCTTCTTGCCTAAGAACGATTCTTATGCTACGGATCCAATCCATAAAGTTGGTACCATTCTCTTCGAGCTTATCCTTCTCAAGGATCGATCGCAACGATATTGATTGAGTGTTATTAGTCATTATCTCTAAAAATATGCAAAATTTCCAAAATTTAATAAGTACCGATTTTCATTAAAGAGATAAATAATGTATTTTCAAACAAAATACTCCCACTAAATTATATAACCTTCATATACATCCAATGTATAATATAATTTAAAAAGGGTTAAGATCCAACTTTAATTTAATCAAGTCCGCTAAGGCGGATTACACAAAATCAAATAATTAGGCAGACAACTCTTGTCAATTCTATCTCATATGACTCTTAGTTCCTTTATGAGATTCTTTAAGAAATCAAATTTCAAAAAGCATGTTTAAAACCGCATCTTTGCCTAGGCCCAAAACTGTTTTGACGCCCATTAAGTCTAACCATTTTAAACGCACAGTTAATATGTCCCGCTAGGGCGTGGCCCACACTATCTATCTTGCTCATACATAAACAAATTTAATGCATCTCGCTAGGGCTAATCTACACTAAAATCACTCATGTACTAACAAGTGTTTTAATCATGGCATGGCAATAAAAGACTTAAAACTTTCTTTGAAGGTTCATCACATATAGCATATAACACATTTATGAGCACATAATATAAACATGTTACACATCAAGTTTAGCCACTAAATTAATCTCCATTAATTTAAACATGATATTTATGTGTCATTAGTTTCTCTATAATTTGAGGATGAGACTATTTCAACTTGGTTATTATCTCCAAATCAAACACAAGAAGTGCGGTCGAACTAAGCCATTAGGCAACCACAATCCCGCACTAATTCAAGAAACCAAGAAAGTAGTCCATGTGGCCGAAACTAAGCAATAGATGGTCTCGATGAACGTAGGCCAATTGCATTCACAATTCCACATGGATCTCCAATCATTGAATCAAGAACTTTGTTTCTCAATTTTAGCAATTATGAACTCTTCATAATTCTAATTTCGTTTTATCTTTGAAACTTTGATTGCGATCAATTTTGGGAAACACAATCTCGATGAAAGCAGATTAGCCATCCAAAACTTGAACCAATCTAGGAATCACAAGACTAAAACAAATAGGAAAATCAAACCCCAAAATCCACACACAAACCAACTACCCAAAACCCATTCCAGATCAACAAGTCTGGACTGGTTCTGTTACTTGGTTTTGTCGAATTTATCGAAAATTCCATATTCAGATTTTAACCAAAATCAGAACAAATCTTGACCATGGACCAGATGGAATAGTATGGAATTTTAAAGTTCGAAAATTTTGTCTCAAAATTATTTTTCCCCGATTATTAAAACTTTGATCCAATCAAAATCAATAATCGAAATAATTCAGAATCCACCATAATTTTTATTGCGATTGAATCGTGCGATTAAAGTTGCAAAACAACAAACCACATAAATCACAAAACACATAAACATCATATAATCCAATATTCATATCATGCTTGGCACATAAACAATTTATATACACACAACATGATCCAAGTATTGAATTAATCAACATGAACGGGGCTCTGATACCACTGTTGGGTTTCCAAGTAACATGCGCAGCGGAATATAGCAATTTAAAATTTTAAGAAAATCCAAAGCCATGGATCCGTTCATATGATTAAATCAAATACAACATGATGAATAAAGGAAAAACTAACCTTGATGGCTATCAAATTTTCTCTTGGTCTTTGGTGGAGATTTGAAGACTTGATCACGATCACAAAGCTTGAACACGAACTTTGAAGATGATGATTTTCACCCTCTAGCGGTATCCACACTTCGAACGAATATCAAAGGAACTTCTTTGATCTTGGTTGCTAGACCAATAATTGTAAAAACCGCTTTCACAATTTAATAAAGAACTATATGGAATTTATTTTGTGAATTATTTTGTTCCTCAATCAATGATATCTTAGAACAAAATAAAATCTCTCTCAAACTCTTTGAGACTCACAAAAGCACTAGTAAATATGGTCTGGCCGAATTGGTGTTTTTATACACAATTAAGACCTATTCCAAATAGGTAACTTGTGTCAAAACCATTCCTAATCGAATTAGGAAATTTCAAACCGGCATACCGGGCGTCCGCCTGGTACCCCCCGAGTGCCCGCTCATTTGGACAGAAAGTCCAATTCTTTTCTAGCTTGTTCAGGCGCCCGCCTGGTGCAACCCAAGCGCCCGCTTGGTTGACCAGGAGGCCCAAAACTTTCCAAAAATTCCTTGGAAGTCCTCCGACCCTAAATGCCAATATAGTCCTTTTATTTAAGATTCGTTCTATTGTGTGTGACCCTCTAGGATTATACTAAGTTGGCAATGGGCTCAAACATGATCCCATAAGATATGATTAGGTTCTAGCAAACCGTCATACCTACCCAAATAGTATAACTAGATACAAGTTCGCATTCCTTTAGAATATGTCACAATCCCTTTGTCCACGATGTCATTGAACACAAGTCATGGTCAAACAGTCAACTTGTTTTGTTCAATACTTTCTCGATTCCGAATATGTTGATAATTCAAATGCTATTGATCCAATCAATCCATTTGAGTCCGGCCGAACATTTCATCAACATCATTCCTTCGAGGGGCCCAAGCTTGACATCTCTCCGTGGAGGGACAAATCCATTTAGCTTATTATTCTTCCCAACGGGAATCCGATTATGCCAATCATACCCTTTATAACTACCGTGTTAAGGTAGCGTTTGAATATGTCAAACACAATGTTCATCAAGTGGAAGACTATAATAACTTCATGTCCAAGGATTCAAATGACATAACTAATATGAGATATATGTATGACATAGACCATGACATAAATCTCATACAGCGGGTCATGTCCAGTACCTTGTTCCAAACAAGTACCCGTAAAGCTAACATGATCATCCCATGATCATTTAGCCTTTATACTAGTGCTTAACAAGTACTAGGGACGGGGATTATTATAAGTAAACATGAACAACAATAATAATCAAAACATCTCTTTATTGATATGAAATAAATGATAACAATTACAACGTTTATTAAACGTGCCTAGGGCACCACTACCAACAATCTCCCACTTGCCCTAGGCCCAATCTCCCATGTATCTAATACCCATGGACCTAACATGACCATCATGTTTAGCTTGTGGAAGTCCCTTTGTTAGCGGGTCCGCAACATTGTCATCAGTAGGTACTCTGCATATATTTACGTCTCCCCTATCAACGATCTCTCGAATGATATGAAAACGCCTAAGTATGTGTTTGGATTTCTGATGTGCTCTTGGTTCCTTTGCTTGAGCAATAGCACCATTATTATCACAATAAAGGTCTATTGGATTAGCAATACTAGGAACCACTTCAAGTTCAGTTATGAACTTCTTAATCCAAACAGCTTCCTTTGCAGCATCCGATGCAGCAATATACTCAGCTTCTGTTGTAGAATCAGTGGTTGTAGTTTTCTTGGAACTCTTCCAGCTTACAGCTCCACCATTTAACATAAACACAAAACCCGATTGCGATCGGCTATCATCTTTGTCGGTTTGGAAGCTTGCATCCGTGTAAGCATTTACAACGAGATCATCTTCCATTCCTCCATAGACCAAAAAGGAGTCTTTAGTTCTTCTCAAGTACTTAAGAATCGCTTTTACAGCTATCCAGTGATTTTCGCCAGGGTCGGATTGGTATCTACTTGTCATGCTCAAAGCATAAGATACATCCGGCCTAGTACAAATCATGGCATACATGATGGACCTAATTGCCGAAGCATATGGAACATCATTCATTTTCTCACGCTCATCGTTTGTCTTAGGACATTGAGTCTTGCTTAGAGAAACTCCATGTAACACGGGCAAGGTGCCTCTCTTGGAATTTTCCATACGGAATCTTCTAATGACCTTGTCAATGTATGTACTTTGGCTTAAACCAAGTAGCCTCCTTGATCTATCTCTATAGATCTTAATGCCAAGAATATATGCGGCTTCACCCATATCTTTCATTGCGAAGCACTTTCCTAACCAAGTCTTCACAGACTGAAGTGTAGGAATGTCGTTTCCAATGAGGAATATGTCATCCACATATAAAATAAGGAATAGCACTATGCTCCCACTAATCTTCTTGTATACACAAGGCTCATCTTCGTTCTTGATGAAACCAAACTCTTTGACCGATTCATCAAAACGGAGATTCCAACTCCTTGAAGCTTGCTTCAATCCATAGATGGATCTTTGCAATTTGCATACCTTAGAATCTTGTTCAAAACCTTCTGGTTGTGTCATATACACATCCTCTTGGATTTTTCCATTCAGGAAAGCGGTTTTGACGTCCATCTGCCATATTTCATAGTCATGATATGCGGCAATGGCAAGCAAAATTCTTATAGACTTGATCATTGCTACGGGTGAAAAGGTCTCATCATAGTCAATACCATGAACTTGCCTATAACCCTTCGCTACAAGCCTAGCTTTGTAAGTATGCACCTTCCCATCCATGTCAGTCTTCTTCTTGAAGACCCATTTGCATCCTATGGTTTTTACACCTTCGGGCGCATCAATCAAATTCCAAACTTGATTGTCTTGCATGGATTGCAATTCGGATTCCATGGCTCCAAGCCACTTGTCCGAATCAGGAGAAGACATCGCCTCTTGGTAGGTTGACGGTTCATCATTCTCAATGATTTCTACCTCATTACTATCCGTTACGAGAAATCCATATCTCTCGGGCTCGGATCGTAACCTACTAGATCTGCGAGATGCTTGTGTATTTTGAACAGGTTCCACAACTCCTTGTGGTTCTTGTTCTTGTTCCACTATTGGTTCACTGTTATTTTCTGGGTCTCGAATTTCTTCAAGATTTATTTTACTCCCACTGATTTCTTTGGAGAGAAACTCTTTGTCTAGAAAGACACCAGTTCGGGCAACAAACACTTTGTTGTCCTCTCGGTTGTAAAAGTAATATCCTTTAGTTTCCTTAGGATATCCCACGAAAATACATTTATCAGATTTGTGTGCTAGTTTGTCAGAGATAATTCTCTTGACATAAACTTCGCAACCCCAAATCCTCATGAAAGATAAACTAGGTTTCTTTCCACTCCACATCTCATATGGAGTCTTTGGAACCGCTTTAGTTGGAACTTGATTTAGTGTGAAAGCAGCGGTTTCTAGGGCGTAACCCCAAAAGGATATTGGAAGATCAACTTGACTCATCATTGATCGAACCATGTCTAACAAAGTCCGATTTCTCCTCTCAGACACACCATTCCATTGTGGTGTTCCGGGCGGAGTCAATTGTGAAACTATTCCACAATTCTTTAGATGATCGTCAAATTCTTGACTTAAGTATTCACCACCTCGATCTGATCGAAGTGCCTTTATACTTTTGCCAAGTTGTTTTTCTACTTCATTTTGAAATATTCTAAATATCTCAAATGCTTCATTTTTATGTTTCATTAGGTAAACATACCCAAATATACTATAATCATCAGTGAAGGTTATGAAGTATTGAAATCCTCCCCTAGCATTGCTACTTAATGGTCCGCATACATCGGAATGTATCAACCCCAATAAGTCGCTTGCCCTTTCACCCAACTTGGTAAAAGGTGTCTTAGTCATTTTTCCAAGAAGACACGACTCACAAGTATCATATGACTCTAAGTCACATGAACCCAAAAGTCCGTCCCCATGGAGTTTTGAGATACGCTTCTCATTAATATGACCAAGACGGCAATGCCACAAATAAGTTTGATTTACATCATTAGGTTTAGATTTCTTATTTACATGATAGACATTATTTTCATTCTTGACATCCAAGATATAAAGGCCATTAAATGAATTAGCAATACCATAAAGCACATCATTTAAATAAATGGAAAATTTCTTATTCTCAATAAGAAACTTAAAACCTTCATTATCCAAACAAGAAATTGAAATAATATTTATGCTTAAATCCGGAACATAATAACAATTGTTCAAAACAAGAATTAATCTGGAAGGTAAAGTGACTTCATAAGTCCCTACGGCTAATGCAGCAACTCTTGCTCCATTTCCCACACGTAGATCTACGTCACCTTCTTTAAGCAGTCTCCTATTCTTTAGTCCCTGCACATTTAGACAAATGTGAGAACCACATCCGGTATCCAATACCCAAGAATCAGTGGTAGAAAGGAGAATATCTATCATATAGATACCTGAAGTCGACGCAGCCTTGCTGCTCTTCTTCTTCTTTTGCTCTTCCAAGAAAGCCTTGCAATTACGTTTCCAATGACCAATTTCTTGACAATGGACTGGTTCTGTTACTGATTTTGTCGAATTTATCGAAAAATCCATATTCAGATTTTAACCAAAATCAGAACAAATCTTGACCACCGAGCGCCCGCCTGCAAAAGACCAGGCGCCCGCTTGAATGGCCAGAATAGTATGGAATTTTAAAGTTCGAAAATTTTGCTCAAAATTATTTTTCCCCGATTATTAAAACTTTGATCCAATCAAAATCAATAATCGAAATAATTCAGAATCCACCATAATTTTTATTGCGATTGAATCGTGCGATTAAAGTTGCAAAACAATAAACCACATAAAATCACAAAACACATAAACATCATATAATCCAATATTCATATCATGCTTGGCACATAAACAATTTATATACACACAACAAGATCCAAGTATTGAATTAATCAACATGAACGGGGCTCTGATACCACTGTTGGGTTTCCAAGTAACATGCGCAGCGGAATATAGCAATTTAAAATTTTAAGAAAACCCAAAGCCATGGATCCGTTCATATGATTAAATCAAATACAACATGATGAATAAAGGAAAAACTAACCCTTGATGGCTATCAAATTTTCTCTTGGTCTTTGGTGGAGATTTGAAGAATTGATCACGATCACAAAGCTTGAACACGAACTTTGAAGATGATGATTTTCACCCTCTAGCGGTATCCACACTTCGAACGAATATCAAAGGAACTTCTTTGATCTTGGTTGCTAGACCAATAATTGTAAAAACCGCTTTCACAATTTAATAAAGAACTATATGGAATTTATTTTGTGAATTATTTTGTTCCTCAACCAATGATATCTTAGAACAAAATAAAATCTCTCTCAAACTCTTTGAGACTCACAAAAGCACTAGTAAATATGGTCTGGCCGAATTGGTGTTTTTATACACAATTAAGACCTATTCCAAATAGGTAACTTGTGTCAAAAACCATTCCTAATCGAATTAGGAAATTTCAAACCGGCATACCGGGCGCCCGCCTGGTACCCCCCGAGCGCCCGCTCATTTGGACAGAAAGTCCAATTCTTTTCTAGCTTGTTCAGGCGCCCGCCTGGTGCAACCCAAGCGCCCGCTTGGTTGACCAGGAGGCCCAAAACTTTCCAGAAATTCCTTGGAAGTCCTCCGACCCTAAATGCCAATATAGTCCTTTTATTTAAGATTCGTTCTATTGTATGTGACCCTCTAGGATTATACTAAGTTGGCAATGGGCTCAAACATGATCCCATAAGATATGATTAGGTTCTAGCAAACCGCCATACCTACCCAAATAGTATAACTAGATACAAGTTCGCATTCCTTTAGAATATGTCACAATCCCTTTGTCCATGATGTCATTGAATACAAGTCATGGTCAAACAGTCAACTTGTTTTGTTCAATACTTTCTCGATTCCGAATATGTTGATAATTCAAATGCTATTGATCCAATCAATCCATTTGAGTCCGGCCGAACATTTCATCAACATCATTCCTTCGAGGGGCCCAAGCTTGACATCTCTCTGTGGAGGGACAAATCCATTTAGCTTATTATTCTTCCCAACGGGAATCCGATTATGCCAATCATACCCTTTATAACTACCGTGTTAAGGTAGCGTTTGAATATGTCAAACACAATGTTCATCAAGTGGAAGACTATAATAACTTCATGTCCAAGGATTCAAATGACATAACTAATATGAGATATATGTATGACATAGACCACGACATAAATCTCATACAGCGGGTCATGTCCAGTACCTTGTTCCAAACAAGTACCCATAAATCTAACATGATCATCCCATGATCATTTAGCCTTTATACTAGTGCTTAACAAGTACTAGGGAAGGGGATTATTATAAGTAAACATGAACAACAATAATAATCAAAACATCTCTTTATTGATATGAAATAAATGATAACAATTACAACGTTTATTAAACGTGCGTAGGGCACCACTACCAACAATTACTTGGGTTGATACGCTGCAGACAGAACTGCGGGGTACTACATTTGAGCCCAGTAGTGTTTTTAGGTACAAAGAAGCTGTTGCTGATCCTCAGAACATTCCGATAGATCCCATGGGCACACCTTTGGATGATTATTATGCTCGAAGGCGTCTTACTGTGGAGAGGGCTTCGATCCGGCTCAGTGTTTCGAGGCCGCCTAAAAAGAGTAGAGTGCAGAGTCGCTCATGCCACCCCTTGAAGGCTAAGAAGAGATTAGATTTTTCTTAGTACCCCAAGATTGCAATTAATAGACCTCTTATTTTAGGATTTAATATTTTAATGTCTTTTATTTGCTCAACATCATCCTTTGTAATGATTTAAATGGTTAAAGGAATGAATAAAATTGCATCTTGTTAATGAAATGATTTGGGTAAAGATTATTGTTTTAGACTGCACCCGAAGGATGCCTACGTTCCCCAAGTTTTTGAGGCTCAGGTCTCCGTAGTTCAAACAAAAGAAGACCATTTTTTTATGTGCACCATGTTTTTTCCTAGACCGCCTTTTTTGGTTTTCAATCCAGCGGGCTTCCTTTTTTGCACTTGCTCTAATTTTTGCCGAGGCCGCCCTTTCAGGTTTTCAACCTAGCGAGCCCTTTTTTTTATGGTCATTAAATGTTAGGTGTAGACTCGCTTGAGTTTGTCGAGGTTGACTTCTTTCGGCAACTGATCGCCATCCAAATCCACGAGTCGGACTGCACCGCCACTTTATATTTTCTTCACTACGTACGGAACGATCCATCGGGGTCCCCATTTTCCAAGAGGATTCATTGCGTTAGGGGGAGGTTGTCGTAGAACTAAATTTCCCAGCCTAATATTTCGTGGTTTCACCCTTTTGTTGAAAGCCTTAGCCATCCTTTGTTGGTAAGCTCTTGTTCACTCGAAGATCCGCAACCTTTTTCATCGTGCAAGGCTAGCTGTTCATAACGACTTCGCATCCACTCAACTTCGTTGATTTGATTTTCGAGCAAACCCCGTAGAGAAGGGATTTCGAGCTCGACCGGGAGTACGGCTTCGGAGCCATAGACTAAAGTATACTGGGTCTCTCCCGTTGCTGTTTGGATCGACGTGCAGTAGCCCCATCATGCCAGGGGTAATTTCTCGCGTCATCCCTTCCAGTTGAGGACATTTTTCGAACGATGGTTTCAATTGTTTTGTTGGCCGCTTCGACCGCCCCGTTAGCCTAAGGCCGGTACAGAGATGATTTGTGCCTGATAATCTTATGCTCGACCAGGAGTGAGGCCATTTCTTTCTCAAAGTGAGAACCGTTATTGGAGATGATCTCGTAGGGAACACTGTATCGGCACATGATATTAGTCTTGACAAATTCAGCTACCTTCTTGGCGTTGAGAACTTGACAAGCTTGTGCTTCGACTCATTTTGTGAAATAATCAATGACAACTAGGACGAATGATTGTCCATTGATTCCCGTGGGATAAACTTTGCCAATGACATCGATGCCCCAACAAGAGAATGGCCACGGTGTGGTCATGCTGTATAATTGTGAGGGAGGGGCGTGCTGCAGATTGGCGTGGAACTGGAATTTGGCACATGCCTAACTTTTTCAATGCAATCTCTTTCCATGGTAATCCAATAATATCTGATGCGGAGCATTTTCTTTGCTAACATGATCCCATTCATATGGGGTCCACATTCGCCTTCATAGATTTCACACATTATTTCTTGGGATTCAGTCTCATTGGAACATAAGAGATTGATTTCCTCGTAATGCCTCTTGTAGACTCGGTTACCAATCAACATATATCTTGAAGCCAACTTTTGTAGCGCTGTTTATGTCTTCTTATTACTCCCTTCGGGGAAAACACCATCCTTGAGAAAATTTAGGATGTCGGTGTACCACGGTGGGTTGGTTTGAACCTCGTTGATCTCGATGGTCATGCAATAGGCCGGGCTAGTTCTTCTTGAAATTTTGAAGGGATTCACCATTTTTCCTTCGGGCATCTCGACCAATGAAGCTTTAGTGGCCAATGAATCGGTAAAGGGATTCTTGTCCCTTGGCAAATAATTAAAGGTGACATTCTGAAACTGTTCGACCAATTCTTCGAGGTGTTGACCATATTGCTGAAGATTTGGATCTTGAATTTGCCATTTGCTGGATGTCTAGTTGCTGATGAGTGGGGAATTACCGAACACCTCGAGTTTTTGGAAATATCTTCTAGAGCTGCTTCTATCCACGTGATGCATGCTTCATGCTCGGCAATGTTGTTGGTGGCTTTAAAATCGAGATGTATAACAATTGGAGTGTAGATGCCTTTAGGGTCGACAAGAAGCATTCCAATCCTGTAACCATGTTTATTTGCCGCCCCGCCGAAAAAATTTGCCACTTATTTTCCTCAGTTGTAGTGCATATCAAGTCTTCATCGGGAAATCGCAGGTCCTCCCCCTTCACTTCGTCACACGGAAATTCAGCAAGCTGATCACTGAACACTTTCCCCCTGATGGATTTGAGTGTGACGTAAGGGATGTCATATCCTGCGAGCATGAAGTACATTTGGTTATCGTTGTTGACATGAAAGGCTTCACGAATATGTAGCGGAGCGGGTCGACTTTTGCAACTAACTTTATTGGAAAGGCCTCCATGTAATTTTTGAGCTTTTGAGTGACCCAAACTAATACACACAAGACTTATCCAAAGCAAAATAGTTCTTTTCGCCTCCTTGAAATCAGCGACTTACAAAGTAGATTGCATTTTCTTTTATGGAGTCCCATTATTCTTGAGCTAGCATAGACCCTAGGGCTTCGTCATTCACAGTGAGGTAGAGCAGGAAGGCTTCTCTTTGTGCAGGGGGACCAAAACTAGAGGGCATGTCAAGTAGTGCTTCACTTGATCAAAAGCTTCTTGGCATGCTTCAGTCCATTCGAGGGCCACATTCTTCTAGAGTAACTTGAATATTGGCTCGCACATAGTGGTGAGTTAGTGGATGAATTGACTGATGTATTGAAGTCAACCCATGAAGCGTTTGATTTCTTTCTGCGTCTTTACGGAGGCATGTTAATGATTTCCTTGATATTTGATTGATCGGCTTCAATTCCCCTCTTGGTGACCATGTAACCGAGAAACTTGCCTCGTATGACTCTGAAAGTGCACTTTGCGGGATTGAGCCTCATATTGTGCTGTCGAAGTCTTTCGAAGAACTTGCAGATCGATCAAATACTGACCATCGGTCCCTTTTGAGTGTTTAATCATGTCGCTTATATAGACCTCGGTCTCTTTGTGAATCATATCATGAAACAAGTCTATAACGGCCTTTTGGTAAGTAGCCCCTGCGTTCCTTAGACCGAACGGCATGACAGTGTAACAGAAAGTACCCCATGGTGTTGTGAAGGCAGTCTTGTGTTGATCCTCCTCGGCCATAAGAATTTGATTGCATCCCGCGAAACCATCCATGAACGATCGAACCTCGTAAGCGGCGGTTAAATCAACTAGCATGTCAATGTTTGGCAGAGGAAAGTCATCCTTTGGTGAGGCTTTGTTCAGATCACGTAAGTCCACACAGACACGGACTTTGCCATTCGCTTTTCTGACTGTCACTACGTTTGCTAACCATGCTGGGTACTCAATAACTTTGATGAATCCCACGATGAGAAGCTTTTCTATCTCCTTTTTGACTTGTAGAGACCATTCGGGCTTGATCTTTCTGAGCTTTTGTTTCACTGTCTTAGCATCATATTTGATTGGTATTCTGTGCTCGGTAACCTTTCTGTCTAAACCCGGCATGTCCTTGTATAACCATGCGAAGACGCCATGAATTCTCTGAGCAGCGCAGTCAATCTGTTCTTCTCTTCTCCCTTGAAGAAACTTCATATCTTTGTCTCTTTCGGCTCCTCATCGGTACCCAGATTAACAACATTTAATTCTTCATCAGCCCCTGGGCTATTTCACCACCACTAAGGACCTGTTGAGCTAATTCATTTAGGTATATTTCATTTTCGTGGTCTATTTCATCATAATTTGAATCGTTATTAACTTGTTCATTAAATTCATTATTAGTTAATTCATCATTTATGATGTTTGCAATCTTGGGGTACTCGAAAAGATCGAATTTTTCATTAGCAAAGAAAGGGAACACACGCTCAACTATCACCTCTTGGGTAAGGTCATCGGAAGCACTTTCAGACTCAAAAGTGAATGTCAACAAATCTTCCTTCGTTGCTTTGCGAGGGATACACCCCATTTTCTCGATCAGGAACTGCTCGGACACTACATGCCCCTTTTTCGAATACCAGTTGTTGAGTGGTTCGGAGCTTGGCTCAATCTCTCTTGATAGCTCTTCCCCCAAATCTGCATCGTTGGAGATGGCGTTGACTTGGCTTTCATTGATTATGGCGTTGTCTTCGAACATGGAGGCCAAATCTTCCCCCACAGTGAGTTATGTTTCTGCCTCAAAGGTCTCCTTCTTACCCCACCATTTTTGGGGTGACATAGGAGTTGGCTCTTCTTCGTGTTTCTCTATTTCACAATCGGTGAAGATTTCGAGACCGGGTTTCCGAATGCCTTTGCTGTTGATTCACGGTTCAGGGAAAATCATGTACCGGACATCTTCCCCCTGTCGTACAAAATACCCGTTGAGCGTCTTGTGGTAAGGTCTCAAATTTGGTGTTTCATAACGTTGCTCCTGTTAGGTTTTACACTATCAAGCGCAGCGAAATAAACCCAAAAGCCTAGATCCATTCAAGATGATTAAATTAATACAGGGGTGAATTTAGAATACTAACCGTGGTGATGCTTTAAAATTTTCAGATCTTCAATCTCTGTTCTTCGCGCTTCTTTGAATCACGATCACAGGAACACGACCTCAAGGCTTGGATCACGAACTTGAAGGAGTTGAGACCAACGCCCTCTATGTTTATCCACACGCGAATGAATATCAATAACACCTTCTTGATCTGGATTGCTAGACCCAATAAAACACACTTCTATTATGGAGGCTATAGGGTCTTGTTCTTGAGGAAGAAGAAGACTATTTTTCTCTGTTGAAGGATTTAGATTTTGATTACCATAATCATCATTGACCCAGAGGTTTGAGAGGGGTATTTATACTTCTTAAACCCAACTAGTTTAGGTTTGGAAGTCTAATTCCCGTCAAAACCCGAAGTCAAAAATCAGAAATCCGGAACAGCGTAAAGTCCGCCCGGGGCAAGACGATGGTGCGCCCGGATCATCCAAATGGTCCGACCAGGTCACCAACATGGTCCACCCGGGTCATCTCACTGGTCCGACCGTGTATACACCCAGGTCCAGTCGGACCTTCTGGATTTCCTATTTTTGTTTTCCTTCTTAAAATCTGATTTTAAGAATTTACGAAATTCCAATTTAGCTCTTCAGTAATTCGTTTTTTTTTGTGTGACCCCATAGGATTATATTAGGTTGGCAATGTGATCAAAACCATTTGATAACATAAATCATGAGCGGACTCTAGCAAGACATAATGACTACCCAATTAATATAACTTGTCAAAGTTCGTGAATCCTTTATAGAACATATCATAATCTTTTTGTTCACGATGTCATTGAGTGTAAGCCATGGTCAATGGTCAACTTACAATGCCCAAAACTTTTCTCGGTCCCAAATAGTTTGATAACACAAATGATATCGATCTCATCAATTAATTTGAGCACGGCCATGCATTTCATCAACACTATTCATCGAGGGGCCCAAGCCTGACATCTCTCATAATGAGGGACAAATCCCATCTTGACTTATTACACTTCGCTACATAGCTTTGATCATGCCAATCATATCTTTTATGATTACTTGGTTAAGAGTAACGTTTGAATATGTCAAACCTAATTTCCACTATGTGGAAGACCGTAATAATCTCAGGTCTAGGGATTCAATGATATAACTATTAGAGGTTTAATTATGACATTATGACCATGACATAAACCTCATCTTTGGGTCATGTCCATTATATGTTCACCAACATATACCCATAAGTTTAACTTGTATCCCATACACATAATCATCATATGATTATCTAATTAAACTCATACTAGTTCTTCATAAGTACAAAGGACGGGGATTATTATAACAAAACATGAAACAATAAATAATAATCCAAAACATCTCTTTATATAAATGAAAAAGTGATAACAAACATTGTCAAACAATGTGCCAAATAACATGAACAATTAATTTCTCTTAAACGAGTACTTCGGTTCTTAGCTAGTACTTCTGATCATGGTTTACTTCTCCGACGTGATTCTCCCTTGTCTGTTCATGCTTTCACTGATGCTGACTGGGCTGGTGATCGAGATGATTATATTTCTACCACTGGTTATATAGTTTACTAGGGTAAAAATCCTATTGCTTGGAGTTTTAAGAAACAGCATACACTCGCTCGCTCATCTACTGAAGCTGAGTATCGTGCTTTTGCTGCTGCTACAGCTGAAGTCCTATGGATTAAAAATTTGCTTCACGAACTTGGATTTTCTATTACTTCTCCCCCGGCAATTTATTGTGATAATATGGGTGCTACGTATGTTGCAGCATATCCGAAGTTTCATTCTCGTATGAAGCATCTAGGTCTTGATTATCATTTTGTTCGTGAGCACGTTCAGAATAATACTTTGAGGGTTTCATTCATCTCCAGCAAAGATCAACTCGCAGACTTCTTAACTAAACCTCTCGGCAAAGATTCATTCTTGTCTAATGTTTCCAAGATTGGTCTCCTCAATCGGTCGTCCATCTCGCAGGGGCATGATAGAGATACTCATGATCGTCCCAACGATTTAGTTTCCTAATTATATTTGACTAGTCTTATTGTTTGTAATTATCTTTAGAATTACTTTTTGTGTACTCCAAGTTAGGTTAAACATCTCGTGTATATATATGCTATAATTGATCAATGAGAATGTCAATGTTTTCCTGTACATCAAATTTCTATTGCTCTTTATTTGATATCTTTATCAACAGTTGGTGCTCTTCTAAAAAAGCCAGTTTTCAGCCATGGTCAACTCTATGCCGCATTATCAAGGGTTACTGGACTCCACATTTGGATTTCTGGCAATGAGGGAGTTTTCTATCTTCATGTAAAACTATTACTAATGGTGTTCTGCTAACATTAACTTTGGCGCAACCAATGAGGGAGTATACAATATTTAGTACTCCCTCCGGGACGGAGTAAGAGTCTTACCCCTCATTTGCACGCTTATTAATAAATATTGGAAGTGATGTAAATGTTGTGAGTGTAAAAGTAAAGTAAGAGAGAATAGTGAATTGATTGGTGTTGAGTGTGACTCTTAATTTGGACTTGAATTGAATTGGTCTTGCAACGGAGAAGAAAAAGCGCAGACATGGGTTTTGGGCGGTCACCCACTTTGGTTCTGGGCGGTCGCCCACATTGCTGATCCAAAGGTCCAACAGTCTGATGACTTGGGCGGTCGCCCACTTCGGGTTTGGGCGGTCGCCCACAGTGTCGGGATTGGGATTCCTAAATCGATTTGGAAACAAATTTTGGCTGTGATTTGGACTCCTATTCTTCTAGGGTTGGGTCTATATTTCGTGGATAAATATAGACAAGCCTCCAGACCTATTCTTGTGACTTGGAAGCCTTGTAGAGAGAGAGATTGATAGAAAAGCTAGGTTATTTACTATTGTCAGAGATTGTGAGATTGTGTGAAAGGTTTTCACCTTGATTCTCCTTGTACTCTTCTTGATTATAGTGAATTGATTCTCCGTCGCCCGTGGATGTAGCCAAGTTGGTGAACCACGTAAATCTCTTGTGTTCATCTATTTTTCAATTTTGTTCCGTTCTTGCTATTGTGTTATTTTGTGCTTTCATCTTTATCAATCTAGCAATTGTGTTTGGGCCTTAAAATCCTTACAATTGGTATCTAGAGCTTCTGGTTTGTGGATCTTGTATTGCTTATTGGTAACGATGTCAGGGAAGTACGAAATTGTGAAATTTGACCGCAAGGTCAATTTTGGTTTATGGCAAGTTAAGATGCGAGCAATCTTGGTGGGTAAAAATTGTGTCAAGGCTTTGCTTGGGAAGGCGAGGAAACCGGCAAGCTTGACGGATGAACAATTTGATGATATGGACGAGAAGGCTTTATCTCTCTTACACTTGAGTCTCAAAGATGAGGTATTGAGGGAGGTTGTGAGTGAGAAGACTACGGCAGCGCTTTGGCTTAGGCTTGAGCAATTGTACATGACTAAGAGTATTAGTAACATGTTGCTACTATTGAAGAAACTCGAGGAGTGTAAACTCAAAACAGGTGAGTCTTTGGAGAAACATCTTGATGAGTTTGATGGCTTGGTCATGGACTTGAAGAATGTCGATGTCGTGATTGATGATGAGCAATTGGCGGTAAAATTGCTTTGTTCTCTACCTCCGGAATACATGCACTTTAGAGAGACAGTGTTGTATGGCAAGGATGAGATCTCTTTGGAAGAGATCAAGAACGCTCTACTACAACGGGAAGTCATTGAGACGCACTTGACCTCAACAAGTTCCGAATCTCAAGGTGATGGGTTAGTAGCTAGAAGCGGCAGAAAGTCAAGGAAGGGTCAATCTGGTTCAAGTGAATGGCAAAAGAATGTGATATGTGTAGACACCCCGATCTCGCACCCCTAAAACCAACCATTGGATTGGTCTAAGCGCGATAATTGACCTAAAACCATAGATTTGGCCGTTCGGGATTACCGTACGCCTTATCGGTGCATCGGATGCAAAAACCGAGCCCGAATTCATGATCAGGGCTCAAAACCGAGTTAAAGGGCACATTCTAAAAAAATAGCGCGCTCGGACCTCGGAGCAGGTCCTGCACCCTAAAAAGCCTTTTACAGGTCATCTTATGCATTTAAAATTATATTTATAATATTCCTTGCTTATTAAAATATTTCAGATATACCTGCGTGGTCAGAAAAATATTCCGAGCAACTTTCATGTTGGGCCCGCGGACAACCGGGCCACCGGAGCGCGCACATTGAGACAGTTGCGGAGCAGAAATACGGAGCCGGAAAGAAAACTCAAACTCATTTTTGCATGAAGTTTAAACGTGGCTTGCTGAGGAAAGTCCATTGCTTAGTCAAAAGCTTGTTTGTGATCAATTATTCCCACCTACTCATTACATTTCAATAATTCCCATCACCTTTTCCATCGACTCATCCGACCTCCATCAAGACCATCCGGGCAAGCAACCATCTCCCTCCTCTACCCCTAGTATAGGGGCATTTTGGTCACCAAAAGAAGCACTCACCTCCCTCATATACTCCCATGTTGATCCAAGAAGGGGGGACATATTCATGGACCTCATTCTCCTCTCCACAATTCCCCTCATCCTCTCTTGTTCTTACCCCCACCACATCACCACCATTCCACCACCACTACTCCACCACTAAACTACCACTCCACCACCACCTAAAACTCCAAACAAACTACTCAAACAACCTCAATCAATCTCAAAAAAACTCAAAGTAAACAACAAGCATACTCTCCATCACTCAATCTCAACAACTCAAATCAAACAAAAAGGAAAGTCTCCCCTTGGAGACAAAGGGAGCACACCACCCTCTTGATAGCTAGGTAAAAGTCTCTTTGTGAATTCTAAAACATTAGCAATGTAAACCTCTATGTGACTAAGTTCGGGGCCTAGCCAACTAATGGCTAGGTTCCCTTCATCCTTTTATATTTTTACTATGTAAAACTTGCAATGTGTACATATAAATAATGTATCTTTGTTGTTAATATTCAGATCATTCAAGTTTGCATGCTTTCATGAGCATTAATATGTTCATTTCTTTGAAGATTTCCATGTAAATTCTCATCTTCTTCCAAAATCCATGAATCTGTCCTCTCTTTTCATTTCTATGCACATTCATGCAAAACTTGGTTTTTAATGCAAAGTGGCATTTGGATAATGTTCTCAACATGTCAAATAATAAGTTCGATGAGTTTCATAATTTGGTTTTGAGTTTTGGTCATGTTTTGAAACCCATTTTCATGGCTTAAACTTCCAGTTTTTACATACTCTGCTCAGACCAACGTTTTTCATGCTTTTAAAACTCCATATTAAAGTGGTTTCTGGGCTTAAGTCAAAACACCAAAGTTGTTCATAACGTGATGAAGTTTATGCTCATCAAGTTTCATGTTCAGATTACATGTTTAGGTCGTGTTTTCATGCATAGATTTGAGTTACAGACATGCTGTCCTGTTTGTTTTCATGTGTGCCATGCTCTGTTCTTGTGCTTAAAACTCAATGAAAACATGGTTTTTGAACAAAGGTCAAAACCTGAATTTTGTTCTACACAAACTCGTGAAGATTAACATATTTTTTAAACATTTTTTGGAGCACTGGAAAATCTCTGTTTTTTCACTTGTTTCAGCCTTCAAGCTTCAGTTTCAGCATTTCCAGTCTCTAACATCAAATGTCAGAGGCCTTTTGAACAACATAAACTCATCTTATGAACTCAAAATTTTGGAATCTTCATGTTTTAAATCTGGCCTTCAACTTTCATTCTTGGTGTTTTGTCATATTCATAAGCTAAGATAGTTAAAATTGGTGATCAATGTGCCATGTTTCCTGTGAACATCTTCTGGGCAGATTTTGTGATGCACTTTCTTGTCAATATTTGGGGTCTAAATTTAACCTAAAAAATCCATAAAAACTTCACAATGATATCTAACATTCAGGGAGAAATCCCCATTTTTTTAGTTTCGGATTTGGATTATTTTAGGACAGGTACGCGATCCGGGACGGACGACGATGCCCAAAAACCTAATCCCCCGTGGCGAGGATATTTATCTATTTATGGGATTTGTTTCCCACTTTTGTACATATATGTATATCTCAGACTGTATGCAATCCCCTTCCCCGTGGACGTTTTCTTCCTTGATATGTTCAAAACCATTTTCGAAAACCAATCGGGAAATCCACCCAAACCGATTCCCCGGTTGCGAATTAAAACAAACGTGCCTAGACTAGGAGACTCCCCTGTACATAAACATACACATTTTTTATAAGCTAGGACATAAAACACATTTTCAAAAGGCAAATTAAAATCAAGCGTAGGCGGGAAGCATGCTAGAGACCGAAAGGGCGAGCGGAGTGCCTAACACCTTCTCCTCTCGTAACATAGCCCCCGAACCCATTTCTTTTCAAATAAAAGGGTTTTATCTCTATTTTCCTTAATAAAATGAGGTGGCGACTCTCTGATTTTCAAAACCAAAGGAGGGTAACCATTATGAGAAACCGAGCGGATTCGAGCCGCGTTTCGCACGGATCCCCACGTGGGTACGGGCGCGGGCTCTCACAATATGTCATGGTTGCAAGGAAAAGGGGCACATTAGAAGGTTTTGTCCAAACCAAGAGGATACAACCGAAAAGGCAAAGGGTGAAGCTGGAGTGGTGTTTGGAGACACTAGTGATGACAGTGACTGTGATGCACTTACTGCTTGTGATACGGATACCGAAATTCGTGATAGTTGGATTTTGGATTCGGGTTGTTCGTATCATATTAGTCCCAACCGGGCATGGTTTTTGATGGATGTGTTTTTACCAATCCAAATCATATACTTTTATGACTTATTAGAGGCTCAACCTTGGGTGTTTTAATAGTTTTTGGAGTGTTTATGAGTATAGGAAAGGAGCGGAAGAATGCACGGATTCATGGGCATTAAAGTGCGAAAAGGAAGGATAAAGAACGGACTAGAACATAAAGATAAAGAGATGTGACCACTAAGTAATCAAGTACATTGGATAGTAATCGAAAATAGATTTCCAACGATAGTTTACACGTCCAAATCGGAGTTCGTATGAAGAAGTTATGGCCTTCGGAAGTTTGCGCGTAAAACGTACAAGTCGTCGAAGCAATGGTACAACACCAGATCTTAGAATCCGAAAAGTCCAGCAGGTCTGACTTTTGAGTGCCCACTCCATGTGCGCACACATAGCCAGGGACCTTAGGGGAATTTTCCAGGGACCTTTGAGGAATTATGCAAAATATGTTGGGTTTTTTAGTAATTTCCAAAATTCCAAGGGCTTTTCAGGAATTTTTGGAGGACCTTTGGGGAATTTTTCAAGGACTTTTCTGAAAATCCAAAAATACCAAGGGCTCCTGGGAAATTTCGGCCACCAGCTTTTATTTATCCTTTTTCAATAAGGAATCCTAGGGTTTTCCTATTTTTTACACCTCCTTAGCCCTAGTATAAATATAACACTCCATCCAATTTATTTGGGGGATACTTTGTACATACTTTTATTCAAGATTCAAGGATTGTAATCAAGGATTCATCAATTTAATTCAGGTTTTGATGTTCTTTAGTTTATTCTTTGTTCTTGATTATATTAGTAGTTAAATAATTAGATTCATGAATTGGTAGTAACAAATACTAGATCTCTATGCTATAGATTTAATTCTTTCATTCGATTTAATTCTTGTTCATTAAAATATTATTCATGCTTAATTCTTTAGTTTCAATTATATGTTAAGATATAAATTGGCTTTAGAATTATTGGGTATATATTGCATCACTTGCGTGGGCGATTATACGTTGACCATTGTTTTGATGATTAAATTCAATTGAGGACCTAACGGAAGTCAAAAGGATTTAGGTTTATATGTTCTTGAGTGCTTCATGAATTTCTTGCATATAGTGTAGACCTAGCGGAAAGTATAATATGAAAGAAATAAAAGAATTGCAATCCGGCGACCTAACCGTCCCAATTCTTACTAAAGTGAATGAACCCAAGAATAAGATTGATCTTGTCATCATGAGCATAGCATAGAGTGACAGTATTTGTGAACTCAATTCGTGAATCTATTCTTTAATCTTGCTTTTATTTGTTTTATTAGTTTAGTTTTAGTTATTGCTTTAGTGGTTAGTTATAAATAAATAAAAAAACCAAAACCCCACTATTTACTTTTCTGTTTTTAAACATTCTTGTTTTCCAATCTAGTCTCTGTGGATTCGACCCTTGCTTGTGCATACTACTATATCGGTAACCAGTACACTTGCTAGGTTAATTTAATTAGAGGGAGATTTTCTCCATCAAGTTTTTGGCGCCGTTGCCGGGGACTTGATTAGGTTAACAAGTTTGTTTAGGTAGTGTAAATAGTTTTCTTTTGTTTTTCTTATTTTTAATTTTTTTTTAGTTAGTTTTTTAGTATTTATTTATTTATTTATTTATTGTATACTCAAAGACTCATAGAATTAACCAGTACAACATGTATGAGTCATGTCTGAATTATGGATTTTATTTTCATACTACTAATCAGTGTCCGTTTGGGACATATTTTTCTAAGTATTATCCACAGGTTCAAACAAGAAATTATTTCGAGTCATGGCAACCACAATATGATCCTCCCCCATACTCTTATAGTCAAGGTTGGGAAAATCATTCAAACATGACTTGGAATAATCAAGAGCCAACATACTGTGCCCCAATACCTCCACAACCTCTAAAACAAGCATTGAAGGAGACTATGGAAAGGATGGAGGAACACATGATCACAATGTTAGAGATGTTGAGGAAACGTGAGCCGGATACTACCCCTATACAGACTCAAGCAGAAGAGCAACCTTCAACCCTGGTTTGGCATCTAAATGCTGATGGGGAAGAGTGTGTCTATGACTCATATTTTGAGCCATATTTTAAACCACCACCACAATATGGAGAGCAAACCGTGGAGGACGCAGAAGAGAATTTTGTCTATGAAATCTCTAATGTTTCCTCTACGGATCAGTCACTCGAAGAGAAACTTTTGGAAGATGCAAAGGAGAATTTTGTCTATGAAATCTCCAATGTTGACTCTAAAGATGGTTCCTCTTTTGATGATGCGAGTGGTTGTACAGAGGATGTGAAGGAAACACAAACGGTGGAGAAAACATGGCATGAGATAGCCATTGAGGAGCTTGAGTTTGCTTTATATGGTGATAAGAAGAGGGATAGTGAGGAGGTTCATGATACGAATGAGACTACCCGTAGTGATCCCAATAAAAACTTGATCATCATCATGGTACCCCATCCATCTTGTGATGATGAAAAAGGTGGTGAGAGACCACAAGTGGATCCCAAGCAATGTAATCGTAAAATATTCCATTTGGTGCTAAACAATGAAATAAAAAAAGGATTATATATGGGGATCGATTTGAAGGTAAAGACCCGCGAGAATGCAAAGTGGGCCAAAGGAAGAAAGGTGAAATCCAAACCGGGCAACGGTCGGGCTAACGACCTTAACCAAATGCGCTTGTTGGGAGGCAACCCAACTAGGTAACATTTATTTTGCTTTCATTTTATTGTTTTGTTGTGTCTTGCCATCCTTTGAACCCAAAGCATGATTTAGTTCCTTATGCTATGAGGACATAGCATGTTTTGAGTTTGGGGGTAGGCATCTCTCCGAGTTTGTGGGTTTAGAGTGTATATAGTTGTCACCCTCCAAAAAAATAGAAAAAATTTAAAAATTTGTTCTCTTTATATGATAGAATTGTTAGCTAATTGTCATTGTGGGCTTGGAATTGACATTTTATGTGTGCTATCATGTTGAGAAATTAGGAGTACAGTAGAACATGCATTCTATGATTTATTTCCCCTTTAACTCTTATGCACGGATTATGGCCACCAACCTAGGTGCCCGTTATGGAAAGATTAATACATATTCAGGATCTTTAAAACGTGTTTGTGAAATTTGTCAATAATTAGGTTACTGTGTATTGAATTGAAAAGGAGTTGAATTGTAATGGGAGGGCAAGTAAATTTTGTAGGGTGTGCATTTTATGTAATGACATGGTCCGTGTTCTTGTCAATGCACGCCACAGGGGAAATTGTAGAGCTTGCACTTTATGTAATGACATGCTTCGTGTTCTTGTCAGTGCAAGCTAAAGGGGAAAAGTGAGTAAAGATTCAAAGAATCCTCACTATGAAATATTGCCCTCATTGTGGAAATTTGAGGAAGTATGTGTTCGGGAATAAATATGAGCATCAATGTGTTGTGATATGTATGGAAATCTATAGTTTGGGGGGGGGGTTGAAGCTCAAAAATTGTATGGTGGCACTACACACAACTTCTTTTCAATACATAGTAATCGTTGAAAAAATTCGCAAACACACTAAATAGGGATGTACTTTTTTAGGTATTAATGTTCCCATAAACAATCCTAGGTTGTTGGTGATAATCCCACTCACATCTTCACGGTGGGAGATTTCATAGAAAGTGTGCGTTAATGTAAATTTGATTTCTTGTACGTGATAGCTCATGTAAAGTTGATTGCTAAGAGGCCTTAAGTGTCAATGTGTTGATAATTAAGTTATATATTGAGAACATCCAAAATATATATATATATATATATATATATATATATATATATATATATATATATATATATATTTGTTTTAGTTGTTTTTACTTTTTGTAGTTTTATAGTTTTATATAGGGGTGTAAACGGTTCGGTTTAGCTCGGTTTGAGCGGTTTTAGAGACCGAACCGCTAGTCATCGGTTTGAGAAAATCTCAAACCGAGCTGAACCGCCAACAACTCCAAACCGAACTGAACCAAACCGCAATGGTTCGGTTCGGTTCAGCTCAAACCGTGGTTTTTGCATCTCAGATCCTCTCATATTACAGCACGGCAAGAAGGGAAAGAAGAAATCGAAGTGGAATCGAAGAGGCGACGTCGATTTCTTTGGTCGGCGTTGAGATCTGACTCTTCAATTTTGGGGGAAGAAATTGATTCAAGATATTTGTGTTTTGCAAATTATTCAAAGAAGGGGAAGAAGAAAACCTGGATGTATGTGTGCCGGCTGAAATCGAACTATGATGAAGCGCCGGAGTGAAATCCACAAACCCGTTGAATTGAAAGATCATAATTGCTTGAAGAGGTGGAGAATTTCGCAGATGGGAAGAAATCGAAGTGGAATAGAAGAGGCGACGTCGATTTCTTTGGTCGGCGTTGAGATCTGCGTTTGGGTTGGAATGCGATGTAATTGTATTATTATAGAAGACTAGTCAAACGTGTATGGCTTTGTGAGGATAAGTCAACAAACACACGTGCATAGGAGATGACAAGGCTGGCTAATTTGAAAACCTTTATGACTTCTTGTATATCAATTTATTTTGAAGGACACTGATCGGTTCGGTTCATCGGTTCGGTTTGAACGGTTCGGTTTAGCTCGGTGGTTCGACTTCAGTGGTGAAACCGTGAGCTGAACCGAACCACACGGTTTATTGATTTTCAAGACCGTAGCTGAACCGCTGGTGTGTAAAAACCGAACCAAACTGCTCGGTTTGGTTCGGTTCGGTCTCGAACCGCGGTTCGAGCCGAACCACTGACACCCCTAGTTTTACATTTGTTTTGTTTTACTCGAGGACGAGCAAAAGATAAGTTTGGGGGTATTTGATGGATGTGTTTTTACCCATCCAAATCATATACTTTTATGACTTATTAGAGGCTCAACCTTGGGTGTTTTAATGGTTTTTGGAGTGTTTATGAGTATAGGAAAGGAGCGGAAGAATGCACGGATTCATGGGCATTAAAGTGCGAAAAGAAAGGATAAAGAACGGACCAGAACATAAAGATAAAGAGATGTGACCACTAAGTAATCAAGTACATTGGATAGTACTCGAAAATAGCTTTTCAACGATAGTCTACACGTCCAAATCGGAGTTCGTATGAAGAAGTTATGGCCTTCGGAAGTTTGCGCGTAAAACGTACAAGTCGTCGAAGCAATGGTACAACACCAGATCTTAGCATCCGAAAAGTCCAGCAGATCTGACTTTTGAGTGCCCACTCCATGTGCGCACACATAGCCAGGGACCTTAGGGGAATTTTCCAGGGACCTTTGAGGAATTATGCAAAATATGTTGGGCTTTTTAGTAATTTCCAAAATTCCAAAAGCTTTTCAGGAATTTTTGGAGGACCTTTGGGGAATTTTTCAAGGACTTTTCTGGAAACCCAAAAATACCAAGGGCTCCTGGGAAATTTCGGCCAGCAGCTTTTATTTATCCTTTTTCAATAAGGAATCCTAGGGTTTTCCTATTTTTTACACCTCCTTAGCCCTAGTATAATTATAACACTCCATCCAATTTATTTAGGGAATACTTTGTACATACTTTTATTCAAGATTCAAGGATTGTAATCAAGGATTCATCAATTTAATTCAGGTTTTCATGTTCTTTAGTTTATTCTTTGTTCTTGATTATATTAGTAGTTAAATAATTAGATTCATGAATTGGTAGTAACAAATACTAGATCTCTATGCTATAGATTTAATTCTTTCATTCGATTTAATTCTTGTTCATTAAAATATTATTCATGTTTAATTCTTTAGTTTCAATCATATGTTAAGATATAAATTGGCTTTAGAATTATTGGGTATATATTGCATCACTTGCGTGGGCGATTATACGTTGACCAATGTTTTGATGATTAAATTCAATTGAGGACCTAGCGGAAGTCAAAAGGATTTAGGTTTATATGTTCTTGAGTGCTTCATGAATTTCTTGCATATTGTGTAGACCTAGCGGAAATTATAATATAAAAGAAATAAAAGGATTGCAATCCGGCGACCTAACCGTCCCAATTCTTACTAAAGTGAATGAACCCAAGAATAAGATTGATCTTGTCATCATGAGCATAGCATAGAGTGAAAGTATTTGTTAACTCAATTCGTGAATCTATTCTTTAATCTTGCTTTTATTTGTTTTATTAGTTTAGTTTTAGTTATTGCTTTAGTGGTTAGTTATAAATAAATAAATAAACCAAAACCCCACTATTTACTTTTCTGTTTTTAAACATTCTTGTTTTCCAATCTAGTCTCTGTGGATTCGACCCTTGCTTGTGCATACTACTACATCGGTAACTAGTACACTTGCTAGATTAATTTAATTAGAGGGAGATTTTCTCCATCAGTTTTGTTCGTATAAGGCTGCTGGTGGACTTTATTTGTTGGGGAATAATACTGCATGCAAGGTTGTTGGTATTGGGACTATTAAGGTTAAGATGTTTGATGGAGTAGTGAGGAAATTACAGAATGTCAGGTATGTTCCTGAATTGAAGAAGAACCTGATTTCTCTAGGCACCTTGGATAGCCTTGGGTATAGTTTGTCCATTGTGAATGGCGAATTATCGGCTGTTAAAGGTGACTTGGTGGCATTGAAGGGAAAGAAGGTGGGGGCATTATACAAGATTCTTGGGTCTACGGTTGTTGGTGATGTGTCTATTGCAACGGGGTCAATGGTTGAGGCGGAGGTTACTCAATCATGGGACATGACATTGGGTCACATTGGCTTGAATGGGATGACAGAAAAGGCTTGGTATTTGTTGTCACAGGCATTGTTGTGTACAAAATTTTGTGTGGAGGCGATTAGGATGACTGCTCACTGGGCTAATCGTTCTCTAAATTCTTGTATTGGGATGAAGTCTCTAGTGGAGATGTGGTCAGGATCTCTAGGAGATTACTCAAGATTGTGTATTTTTTGGTGTCCCTTGTATGCTTGTGTGAACAAAAAATTGGATCCAAGGGACAAAGGATGTTCCTTTGTTGGGTATACTACTAGAGTGAAGGGATTCCGGTCATGGAATCCGGTGGCATCTAAGTTCCTGACATGTAGAGATGTTGCTCTACTTCTCCGTGGGAAAAAGTGTTCTGCAGAACGGATATATAAACAGGTGGAGTTAGCCGGAGATGATAAAGAAGTGGTGGAACTTGACTTTGATGTCAATGATGTGTCTGATGAAACGACTCCAATTGATGCTCCAGTTCAAGAGGAGGAGACCAACAACCAGGTGGAGACTACCATTGTTTTTGGTAGAGTTCGATATGGTTTGAAGGATATGGTGACTTATGCATTGTCCGCTGCGAAAACAGTAAGTATGCATAAATTAATTTCTTTCAATGAAGTTATATCGTGTGATAAATCTGCTATGTTGTCGGTCGTTGTGAAAGAAGAGATGGTATCTCTTATTAAAAGTCAGACATGGGAATTTGTTAGATCACCCCCAAAGAAGGTGTTAGTCAGTCACAAGTGGATCTAAAGTTCAGAGATGGTACTCCAATGTTTGGGGTAGACTACAATGATTTTGTTTCACCGGTTGTTAGACACTTATCTATTCACAACTTGTTGAGCATTGTGGCGATACGGGATCTAGAGTTTGAGGTGGAGATCTACATGCGCCGGCTTGAAGGGTTTGTTGTCGAGGGTAAGGATCATGTTTGCCTGTTAGAGAGGACCTTGTATGATTTGGAGCAGTCAACTCGGCAGTGGTATAAAAGGTTCGACACTTTTATTGTTACCCATGGTTATGCTAGAAGTGGATATGATTGTTGTGTTTACTTGATGGTTTGTAGTGATGGCACATTGATGTATCTTGTTTATGTCGATGGCATTCTTGTGGCTGCGATAGATATCAATGATGCTTACCAGGTGAAATGGTTATATTCTTTAGATAGTCCCAAGTCTAAAGATGATGTGTCACGGGTTCCGTATTCAAATGCTTGTGTGTGCATTGTGTATGGCAAGAACAGTGATGGTTGTATTGGGGATGTTATGACTATAACGGAGGCGGTCATGTTCACAAAGCCGAGTTCGAAGGTTTCGATTGCTAAGTTCAAGAAGTTCTTGGACTTAGTTGGTGTTACTAGTCATTGATGCCCGTAGGGGCGGGGCGGCGGAGATAGAGATGTTCTCTTGATGTACTAGCTTTTCGGAATTGATCGTCAAGGTGGAGAATTGTTGAGTGTGACTCTCAATTTGGACTTGAATTGAATTGGTCTTGCAACGGAGAAGAAAAAGCGCAGACAGGGGTTTTGGGCGGTCGTCCACTTTGGTTCTGGGTGGTCGCCCACATTGCTGATCCAAAGGTCCAACAGTCTGATGACTTGGGCGGTCGCCCACTTCGGGTTTCGGCGGTCGCCCACAGTGTCGGGATTGGGATTCCTAAATCGATTTGGAAACAGATTTTGGCTGTGATTTGGACTCCTATTCTTCTAGGGTTGGGTCTATATTTCGTGGATAAATATAGACAAGCCTCCAGACCTATTCTTGTGACTTGGAAGCCTTGTAGAGAGAGATTGATAGAAAAGCTAGGTTATTCACTATTGTGAGAGATTGTGAGATTGTGTGAAAGGTTTTCACCTTGATTCTCCTTGTACTCTTCTTGATTATAGTGAATTGATTCTCCGTCGCCCGTGGATGTAGCCAAGTTGGTGAACCACGTAAATCTCTTGTGTTCATCTATTTTTCAATTTTGTTCCGTTCTTGCTATTGTGTTATTTTGTTCTTTCATCTTTATCAATCTAGCAATTGTGTTTGGGCATTAAAATCCTTACAATTGGTGTTGTGAGTATAAAAGTAAAATATGAGAGATAATGAGTGGGGTGAATAGTAAAGATTCTTTGCCATTTTAGGAATATGACTCTTACTCTGGGACGTACCAAAATGGAAACTAGGACTCTTACTTTGGGACGGAGGGAGTAGTATTTATTTAAACATTATGTTAAATTTTTAATGTCTCTATGCCAATGTGTTTATATGTTGATAATTATATATTTCAGAAACTTTATTTAGCCGTGCATCGCACGGGTGTTACACTAGTTTAAAACTAAAGCAACTTTGAAAAATACTTATTCATAAGAATAGAGGCGCGGCGTGAGGATGACATCTAGCGGGGTGGCTTTCAGATTTGTCAATCCAGAGCTCTCACTCATATCCACTGATTCATTCACTGGGGTCGAAATATCAAATCCATGAATCAAGCTAGCCAATGTCAATACTACTATCTGCATACCTAATGAAATTCCAGGGCAAATTCTTCTCCCACCACCAAACGGTATCAACTCAAAATCTTGACCCCTAACATTCACATTCTTGTGACGGGTCAAGAACCTCTCAGGCCGAAACTCGTTAGGGTTCAACCACACAGCAGGGTCACGATGGACCTTTGAGAGGTTCACTATGAGTCGACTTCCCTTTGGGATGTTATAGCCCCCCACGACGCAGTCCTGAATTGACTCACGTGGGGAAGATATTGGTCCGGCTGGGTAGAGACGCATTGTTTCTTTGACTATAGCTTGGAGGTATGTTAAATTTTTTGTGTCTGATTCTTCTACTTGCCTGTTTCTTCCTACTTGTATGTCGAGTTCGTGTTGGGCTGCTTCTAGTACGTGACGGTTGTTCAGTAGAAGAGATAGTGCCCATGTAAGTGTGACGGTCGTTGTATCAGTTGAACCTGTTAAAATTGTCTGGAAACAGAGACAATACTCATCAGATTAGGGGCTTACGTCAAAATCTAAGCCTATACAGGCACAACCAATTCAATCAATCTCATAAATATACTCCCTCCGTCCCACTTTAATTTAAAAATTTAAAGCAAAAATTGTCAACTCAATTGTACTTTGACTAAAACTTTTTTAAAAAAATATCTTAAATGATAAAGGTAGCATTGAATCTGGTAAAATTTATACTGTAATGAATTCATCTGTGTGAGAGCACATAAAAGCAATGAAGTTAGGTGGAATTTTATTTTGTGCAAATTTGTTCTGTGACAATGGTTGCGCCAAAGTTAATGTTAGCAGCTCTTTAGTAAGGGTAAATATAAAGTCACAAAAAAGTGCCACAAAATGTGGCTTATAAAATGACGTGTCAAAATTCTATTGGTGTTTTATATTAGAGTGTGACGGGTCCACAATCGATGCAACCAATAAAATATCGCCACCTCACTTTGTATCCATCATTTTGTGAACTTCTTTTGTGCCCCTAGCATTGCCCCTTTAGTAATACTTCCTCCGTCCCAAAATGGGAAAATACATAAATATGTCGCTGAATTTATACATTGAATGCAAATATGTCCTTAATGTTGATAATTGGCATCCTTGCCCCTTAACTCACTAAAAATGAGAGTATATAAGTTCTCCGTTAAAATTTCGTTCAAAATTTAAAGATTTTGGGACCTAATTCAATTAAAACGAATTTGAAAGGGATAAGTTGTGAATTAAAGGGTTAAACTTGTTAAAAATAGGTGCATCACTTATTGATCTTTTCTCCTTTAGTCACTAACTTTTTTTTCACTTTAGCAAAGAATATTTTAAATGGCAGCTCCACTAAGTTGTTTTCGAGTATAAATATGCATCTCAAATTTTAAAAGAAGTGGTAATATTTAATTTACCATTGATGTTTGTTTCAGTAGCTTGTTTATAGAAGGTCCAGAAGTGGCAAAAATATGGCTAAGGGGTGAATATTGTTAACTCACTGCATATAATTAGTTAGCAAAAAAAACAAAAATGTTAAAAATTATGTGGAACCGTGGAACCGGATGGGAACGGGACCAGTGGAACCAGACCAATGAAATCGGTTTTGAAATGTATTGGTCTGGTACTGGTTCTAAATTTTTAAAGAACCGTATAATTGGATCCGGTCTTTGTTTTATGAAATTTTAACAAAAACCGGACCGGACCGGACCGTGAACACCCCTTGGCGGTGAGATGGTGGTGATAATGTTGATAAAAAAGATTTAAAATAATTTAATTTTAACATATTATTTTATTTGCTTAAAAAGAAAACCAGATTATTTAATAAAAAACACTACATTAAGTAGAAGTATTTATAAGAAATAAATTTTAAATAATTCATAAATTTATTTAATATTTTTTTTTAAAAAAAATTGAAAGATAATTTAAAAAACTCAACTAAAATAATTCTTAAATATTATTATATTATAGGGGAAAACTCCGTTTTTGTCCATCGTACTTTGGAGCGTGTTTCACTTTTACCATTGAACTTTATTTTTTTCATTTTTACCATCGCACTACAAACAATGGTGTCATTTTATACTCAAATTTGTTTCATTTTTACCATCATACTATAAATAATAGTGTCATTTTATACCCAAATTTGTCACAAAATGACACTATTGTTTGTAGTACGATGGTAAAAATGAAAAAAATAAAGTATGATGGTAAAAGTGAAACACAACCCAAAGTACGATTGACAAAAATGAAGTTTTCCCTTATAATTATGGTAAATAATGAAAATTTATTTTTAATAATAAAAAAATTACATGCCAAAGTGAAAAAAGGTTAGTGACTAACATGAGAAAAGATCAATGAGTGAGGGACCTATTTTGAACAAGTTTAACTCTTTCATTCACAGTTTACCCCCTTCAACGTCATTGCAATTCAATTAGGTCTCAACATTGTTAAATTTTGGACGAAATTTTAACGGAGGGCAAATATACACTCATTTTTAATGAGTTTAGGGGCAAGGATGTCAATTATCGACGTTAGTGAAATATCTGCATCCAAAGTCTAAGTTTAGAGGCATATTTATGTATTTTCCTGTACCAAAATCATCTTCACACTTTTTTCGACCTTATTACGAAAGAACTTTGAGCAATAAATTTAGGTTGATTTAATTGTTTTAATGAAAATCGAAAACTTGTTATTGATATACAATAAACAATATTATCAATAACAAGTTTTAGATTTTCATTAGGATAATTATATCATTCTAAAATTATTGATCAAAATTCCTTCGTAGTAATGTCGAAAAAAATGTGAAAATCATTTTGGGACGGAGGTAGTAATATAGAGAGTATATAGATAATAAAACTCTAAAATAGTGAAAGCCATCGTACCAAGCATGTGGCCTTATTAACAGTGTCAACATCAAAACCTGCAAGATCTTCATGGGTTGAACCTTCAAGAATTGCCAACATAACATCCATGAAATCTCCGCCTTCAACTTCCTCCGGCGACAGCTTATGCTCACGGCCGTACCTGTTTCTTTTGTGCTCCTCCAACCATCCGGTAAGGATACAATCAATCTCTTTCCCCGTCTTCTTCATCTCCTTCACAGACCCATCCAAATCGAACCATCTCAAAAACGGAATAGCATCAGAAACCACAAACGCCCCCATTAATTTAAAGAACTTCCTCAACGCCTCTAAAGAGCGAGCACCCTCTTCGTCATCACGATCATATCGCTTTCCAGCAATCATTCTAACCCCCATGTTTAAACTCAAATTCCCAAACCATTGCTTCATTTCAATCTCCACCTTTTTCGAATCTAACGAGCAACAACCTTTGTAAATATCTCTAATGGATTCTTTTACTTCGAAAACTCGTATTTTCGAAAGTAATTCAACTTGCTTGTTAGAAAGGACTTCATGCATGATTATTTTATGCATGTAGCGCCAATAGCGACTGTACGGGCCTAGCCCGAACATGGCGTAGTTATAGCCCATGAGCTCCACAGCCACAGATTTGGGGCGGTTGAGAAAAGATTTGTCGTTGGTTGTGAAACATTGTTCAGCTAATTTTGAATCGCTCACCACGAAAGCTTGATGAACGCCAATGTTAATGGTGAATATTGGGCCGTACTTGTCAGCCAAGTTTAATAAGAATTTGTGTGGCAGTACATCGGAGCGAGCTAGAAGATGAAGGTGGCCGAGTATAGGCCACGCTCCGGCTGCTTTTGGTGCGTTTTTGATTGGATTAGTGTTTGGAGTGTGCGAAAGTCGGTAGAGAAATGTGATCAGAAAAGTCGTGGTTGCTATTATGCATGCAGCCGTTTGGAAAGAAAATATGAATTCCATGATTTGTACAAGTTCAATTATCTCACCGTTCCTATTATAGATTCGGGTGCAAATATTATATAGGAGCTACTGAAAACTTTGCAGGGACCATTTTGTTGCTCTGTTATAGTGTATGGTTGAGATGTTTACACACGTCACAAAATGCACGGCCACGATTAATTATGTAACTTTTTAACCTAATACTTGTCATACTCACGACAACTACCCACTATTATTCTCTACCTAACTTTCTTTTTCCACCTCACTTTTCATACTCAATTAATATTCGCTACAATTCTCTCCTTAATTCTCGTGCACACTCAAAACACTGCACATTGTTATGAGACGAGGAGTATTACTTATCACTAAGAAATAAATTTTCATATATTTTGTTATAGGACGGAGGAACTATTTACTCCCTCTGTCCCCAAAAGATAGTCTCATTTTGATTTTTTATGGTCAATAAAAATGAACTTTAACCAAACATTTGTGTCAATCTAATCATCACAATAAAATTCTGAAATGTTTTATTGATAAATCACTTAATGATTAATCAATTACAACTTTTAGCATTTCACTAAAATGATTAGATCGACACTAATGTTCGGTCAAAGTTTATTTTTGTTGACCATAAAAAGTCATAATGAGACTATCTTTTTGGGACTGAGGGAGTATAATGCATGAGTCCAGATTTCCTGTACCACTTGTGTGCCACTCCCTGTGCCACAAGTAATCCCGCCGTTAATATGTTTGAATAATATTAATAAAATGTTAATCTTAAAAACTGTGAGCCGTTGGATCATTTGTGGCACACAAAGTGGTACAGGAGATCCGGACTCATAATGCATACTCCCTCCGTCCCACCTCACTTGACACTCAAGAGCTGGGCACAATAACTAAGAAAAAAGAATAAAATAAGGAAAATGTGTGGTAGAAAATGAAGAGAGAGAATGAGTGGGGTAAATAGTAGTGTTGGTTGAATAAATTGAGTGGTGGATAATGAAGAGAGTGAATGAGTGGTGGGGTAGAGGGAATATAAAATTATAAAAAGTAGACTATTTTGGGAAATGTCAAGTAAGCTGGGACATACCAAAATAGAAATAAGTGTCAAGTGAGTTGGGACGGAGGGAGTATACTTCAAACGGATCTGGGGACTGCTCCAGCAAGTATTTGCTCCACCCTCTTTCATACGTACGACCCCAATTTTATCACATGGTCTTATTCATTTTGAGTGTGACTTAAATCGAATTAAAAATTTGTGGATTTCTCTAAACTCAAAAAACATCTCATCCAAAATAGAGCGAGATTAGGGCTGATCATGGTCCGTCTGGTCCATTTTTTGACAAAAAATTACAGAACTAAACTAGAACCAATAACCCAGTCCTATGAAAAAAAAATTAGAACCGGAACCAAACCAATACTTGTAAGAACCAATACACTGTTTTTGGTTCTATACTGGTCGGGTTCCAGTTATTCGAAGTTTATTTGTTTTCAAAATTTCTTAACTCATAATATTGAAAAGATCAAGCACGAACATAAACATAATATTACCTATAAATCAAGATCAAAACCCAAATAACATACCCTCAAGTTAACGACAGAGATAAGAGAGGCAGGTTTTACACTTTGTTTAAACTGAAAAGAGGATATGAATTATAAAAAATAAAAGTTGAAAAATGAAAATAATTGAATAAGGATTACTGGTGTCCGGGTATTGGGTTTACCGAGTTAGGACCTTAGGGCTTGGGTTGAGTACAAAATTACAAAATAGTTAAATGAGTCATTTTTTAGAAGCAATTTAAATGGGTCTTTGAAAAATCATAATACAAAAGTAAGTATATAATTATATTTATTGTATAATAATACATATAGAATTAATATATAAAATATATATGCACAACTGGTCCGGTCCAGTTATAACCGTAATTAATTTTACCAAGAACAAGATCGAACCATTATACTGGTTCTATAATATTTTAGAACCGGAACCCATGGCCGGCCATGGCATAAGATAAGTGAGGCCATGGCCTAGGGCCACAAAAAAATGTCATTTTTAGGGCCTCCAAGTTATATTTTCTATGCATAATATAATAGGCCTAATTTTATCCTCAGCTATTAATATATTGAGACTAAATTTTCAGCAATATTCAAAAAATAAAATTGTTTTTTCTGAATTCTATTCTTTATTACTTATTAAATATACTCCTTCCCTCCATCCCATAACAAATACTAATGTTGCTCATTTTTCTTTTTGGTCGTCTCATAACAAATGTTGCTATCCAAAATGGACAAACATATGTTACATTTATAATACAAGACTTGTCATACGCATAAAATATATTATACCTTACACAATTCCTACGTCACTCATAATTTCAATTCGCTTTTTATACTCCGACTCTACCGTACTTCAAATAAAGGCCACAATAAAAAGATTGCTTGGGGCTCCAAATTCCACAGGACCGGCCCTACCGAAACCATACCATTTATACTGGTCTGGTCCTGTCTTTTTTGTCCGTCCGGTTCCAAAAAAAAAAAAAAAAAACTCACCCTATGTGAGATGACGAAATCGGAACCTACGCAAAGAGCTCACTAATAGTCATGAAGAAAATTCAAATCCAAATCCACTTGGAACAATTTATAATGCATGGGAACAATAGACCCACTTCTTTTCAATAATGCATGCGAAGTGAGAAAATTCGTTTCAATAATGCATGTACCAATTGAGCAGGCTAGGGGTCAAGTGCATTTCTTCCACAAGTTGAGACTAATATCCGTTCAATTATTTAATTTTCAGGTACTTTCATGAACCTCAATAGGACTGCACACGTGTAAAGGGTCAGCTCTAATATCATGATAAAATTTAAAATTTTATTTTGAAACCAATTAAATATGAAAAGAGTGGTCATGAATTTTTATATAATCAAACCTTGACTAATTAATTCTCGATGTAAAATAACTGCTTCAGGGCCCCTAGCCAGCCGGTCCAGCCCAGCCCGAGGCAGCATCTCAATGAATCAATAATGATATAAACTCGTCCAATTGTTGTATACGCCCTCCGTCTCACCCGACTTAGGACAAATTGTCATTTTGGGCGTCTCACTCCACTTAGGACATCCCTAAATGGCAAGTTTATATTACTTTAATATTCAATGGGACCCATTTGTCATACTCACAACAACCATCCATTTACTATTACACCCACTCATTCTCTCTCCTATTTATTTTTCATACTCACAACACATCATCCACTCATTCTCTTTCCTCTTAAAATAATAGTTCTCCTTAATCCTCGTGTCGGGACCAATTGGCCTAAGTCGGCCGGGACGGAAGGAGTATATATTTGACTAACATATGTGATCATACTGACACATAATGAATAAAATCATTTGTGGGGCATGTAAGAGCAAGTAGCATCCTGAAAAGATAAAGATGAAAATGACAAAACATTAATGGGCAAATTGCAATTTGGTTACCTGAGTTTGTCGTCAAGTTTCAATTAGTTATCTAGTTTGTGTTTCGGTCAATTTAGTTATCGAATATGTCTTTTTGTTACAATCAGTGTAAAATTTGTTAGCCCATTAGAAAACTAATGAAAATGGATGAAAAATGTAACAAAGTTCTTTCAAAATTGCAATGATCAACCCTAAAGTTTAAATTATTCCATTACACCCCCAAACTAACGAATGTTAAAAGCTATCTTCTTTCTCAAAATCCGGTCATTACCACCACCCAAATCCGGCCACTACCATAACCACCTATCTTCTTTCCAGCGGCGATCCTTCCCTGCACACCATATTTTCCGGCAATTGTCCATATTTTCCGGCGAAAAAAAAGCAAAAAATCGGACCAGAAAAAATACGATTCCTGCTTCGTTAACCGTTGGATCGTCTTCAAACTTCTGGAGAATGTTCGCATTACCTAGGCGCACTTTTTCACCGTTGGGATCTACCAAAAAATCACCGGAGAGGGAGATAAGTCCGCCGGAGCGAGAGAAAGGCGATTTTTGGGAGATTTTCGCCAGATTTTTTCCGGCGGACTTATCTCCCGCTCTGGTGATTTTTTGGCAGATCCCAACGGTGAAAAGGTGCGCCTAGGTGATGCGAACATTCCCCAGAAGTTTGAAGATGATCCAACGGTTAACGAAGCAGGAATCGTATTTTTTCTGGTCCGATTTTTTGATTTTTTTTTCGCCGGAAAATATGGACAATTGCCGGAAAATATGGTGTGCAGGGGAAGGATCGCCGCTGGAAAGAAGATAGGTGGTTATGGTAGTGGCCGGATTTGGGTGGTGGTGATGACCGGGTTTTGAGAAAGAAGATAGCTTTTAACATTCGTTAGTTTGGGGGTGTAATGGAATAATTTAAACTTTAGTGTTGATCATTGCAATTTTGAAAGAACTTTGTTACATTTTTCATCCATTTTCATTAGTTTTCTAATGGGCTAACAAATTTTACACTGATTGTAAGAAAAAGACATATTCGATAACTAAATTGACCGAAACACAAACTGGGTAACTAATTGAAACTTGACGACAAACTCAGGTAACTAAATTGCAATTTGCCCAACATTAATTGATGGTGCTAATCAAGAGTACAGAACATCATACTCAGACGTAAAGGATAGCAAAGGACTTTCGTTGTTACTTTCAATAAACTTTGAGTAATAATTTAGGTAATTATTAATTATCTCAATAAAAATTTAAAACTTATTATTGATACATCATTATATATATTATTAATACCAATTTTTAGATTCTCAATAAGATAACTATAATTAACTTAAATTATTGCTCAAAATGTTATTTGTGGTAACAAAAAATTGGCGAAAAATGCAACCCGTAAAATTACTAAGGAAATCAGAATCCCGATTTAAAACTGCTGCACTGGATGATGTTATACCCGAGAATGGTTTGTTATGTTCTTTATTGACTATTCCGTTTATCTCTGATCACCGAACATCAATATGTTTTGATTTGGAATGGAAACTTGATTTCTTAGCAAGATGTATAGCACTCTGAGTATCAAAAAAATGCTACATAGCTCTCTTCCATAAACTAGATTTTTTTTTGAGTAAATCGCTTCATCCGCAGCATCTCTTTCGAAGCTTCTGTTGAGGCTATGAACTCTCCCTCTACGGTACATACTGAATTACTGATGGAGATCGATATAGGAATTTAAAGTTTGATTTTAACTATTATTGTTATTTTTATTGTACTTTTCGGATTTAATGTTTGATAGGTAGTATTTTCATAGTTAGAAGTAGATTAGGACTTTATTTTGATATTTTAGGAGTCTAATAAGTTACCATATAGATTAGGGTTATTTTTAGAAGTAGTTGACTTGATTTCCAAGTCTTAGGAGCCTTATAAAAATAGGTCTTTATGTAATTCTGAAAATTAGTTGATTATTAATAAAGTTTTGATATTGAGCGTGTCTCTTTATTCCCTGAAAGTGATTGAATTCCTTTTGGATGCCAATTATCGGTAATCGTGCGCGATTCAACGAGAATTGAAGATCATTCACTGGCAATCGTGCGCGATTCAACAGTGTTTGATACTATTCTTCCGGTATTGTTGCGACAATCAACAGATCTATAGTGTTTATCTCTATTTATCCCTTTTATTCCTTCCATTGCTACATCATTTGGTATTCAGAGCCAAAACCAGGGAATTCTTTTCTAGGTTGAGGTATTTTATTATCAATTCTTTTTTATTTATTCCAAAAAAATGGTTGATTCTTCTTGGCTCTTTTTCGAATCTTCATGTAATGATCATTTTATTGATTGGTCGAAACCACCAATTTTTGATTAGTACTATTGTGAAGTGTGTCAATCTATAATATCTCATCCAATTGGTGTTACCACGGTTGACCTTCAATTATTTCAAGATGAATTGATGTGGAATTTTGAAGCCGTCAAGATTAATTATTCATATGAAGATCCGTTTGACGTCTCAACCCACCTTCGGAGGCATCTTTTTCAAGTTACATAAAAGATTTATTGCTCCAGCAATATATTATGTTGTATTGGGCTGATTGAATGGATGTTATCACCCAAGTTGGCAAGTTCAAAGTTCGTCAACTATTTTCAGATTTTCAGATTCTAATGTTAGGACTCAATGGAACGATACTCATGTTATAAGTTCTCTTTGCGCTGCTACAAATTCAATTACAAACCATTCCAAATTCGAGGACGAATTTTTTGAAGCCGAGGAGAATGATGGAGATCGATATAGGGATAAGTTTAAACTTTGATTTTAAATATTATTGTTATTTTTATTGTATTTTTCGGATTTAATGTTTGATAGGTAGTTTTTTCATAGTTAGAAGTAGATTAGGACTTTATTTTGATATTTTAGGAGTCTAATAGATTACCATATAGATTAGGGTTATTTTTAGAAGTAGTTGACTTGATTTCTAAGTCTTACGAGCCTTATAAAAATAGGTCTTTATGTAATTCCGAAAATTAGTTGATTATTAATAAAATTTGATATTGAGCGTGTCTCTTTATTCCCTGAAAGTGATTGAATTCCTTTTCGATGCCAATTATCGGTAATCGTGCGCGATTCAATGAGAATTGAAGATCATTCACTGGCAATCGTGCGCGATTCAACAGTGTTTGATACTATTCTTCCGGTATTGTTGCGACAATCAACGGATTAATAGTGTTTTTTTTTAATCCCTTTTCATCTTTTATGCTTCCGCTGCCTACATCAATTACACTTTTGGAACCTTGACTACCATGGAACTACTCCCTGCAAATGTGACCTATTACCAGATAGGGTTGTTAAACGAACCGAGCCCGTTCGAGCTCGGCTCGGGCTCGGCTCGTTAAAGCTCGGCTCGAACGGGCTCGAATCGCTATTCGAGCTCGAGCTCGAACCGAGTTTTCGAGCTCGAATTGTTATCGAGCCGGCTCGTTAGAGCTCGGTTAGAGCTCGGCTCGCCAGAGCTCGTTAGAGCTCCGCTCGTGTTCGGCTCGTTAAAGCTCGGCTCGTGTACGGCTCGTTAGGGATCGGCTCGTGTTCGGCTCGTTAGAGCTCGACTCGTATTCAGCTCGTTTAATTCGCGAATGCAAGTATATTTAATTACTAAAATATAGAATGAACAAAATGTTTATCATTTACATATACACACACATATATATATCACATATAAATATATGTATATATGATATGTTTGTGTTTATATGGAATATTGGATGTTATATATATACATACATGATACATACATATAGCACATTATTTAAATACATAAATATATGTATGTATGATATGTGTGTCTATATGGAATAATGGAAAGATAATATTACTTTTGTTCTCATAACCTCCTCCATTCATTCTAGTTCCTCTTAAGTCGGGCGGGACGAAAGCCGTATATGTGTGTATGTGTATGATGTATGTATGTATTATATGTATATATACATACATGTAACATGTACTATATTATACATCTAGCGTAGCGTACGTTTTACTAAATACAGTTGACTAAGTATAATATAGCGTCATTTAAATGCTATATACTAACCAGAAAGTTTGTCTGACTTTGACTTTCATAGTCAACTCCATAAAACGTTGACCACAATATGAAAACCTATCTTCATTTGTTCTCATAACCTCATCCATGACTTGTCCACATGTCAATACCATATCTCTCTTCACCAACTTTAATATATACTCCCTCCGTCACAGCTCACTTGACACTTATTTCTATTTTGTGCTGTCCCAGCTCAAGTGAGGTGGGAGAGCGTCTATTGACAGTGGTATAAGTGAATAATACTTTTTTTTAATTTTATTTATTTATTTATTTTTTATAGTAAGGGATATAATATGAAGTGCTGAAGGAATTTGAAGTTAAAGGAACAAGAGCTTTTCAAAAAAAGAAAAAAAAGAAAAAATAAATAAAAAAATAAACAGGAGGTTACATTTGTAAATTAGAAGTAAATAAAAATTTGGGACAGAAGGACTATATTACAACCTGATGGTACGATTCAGTTAATCGTTTGTAATATGAGAAGTTAAAGGAACAAGAGCTTTTCAAAAAAAGAAAAAAAATAAAAAAATAAACAGGAGGTTACATTTGTAAATTAGACACTTATTTTGAGATTAAAAAAGAGAAAAAAAAATAAAAAAATAGAGTTTTTGTTCAAAATGCAGAGATCACTTATCAGAGCTCGGTAAGGCTCGAACCCGGTAAGGCTCGAACTCGATAAGGCTTGAACTCGATAAGGCTCGAACTCGAGCTCGTTTGATTTCATAATTTTCAGAAAAATGTTTAAGCTCGAGCTCGGCTCATAAAGCTCGAGTTCGAACAGCTCGTGAAAAGCTCGCGAGCATAAGGCTCGAACTCGATAAGGCTCGAACTCGAGCTCGTTTGATTTCATAATTTTCAGAAAAATGCTTAAGCTCGAGCTCGGCTCGTAAAGACTCGAGTTCGAACAGGTTGATAAAAGCTCGCGAGCGGCTCGCAAGCAGCTCGAGGCTCGATTCGATTCGAGCTCGAACAAGGGAAAAAAGCTCGAGCTCGATAATTCGTTAACAAGCTCGAGCCCAAAACTCCAAAGCTCGGCTCGGCTCAGCTCGTTTGCAGCCCTACTACCAGATATAGACTTCTTTGAATTTGAGCTAGGAGCCATGTCTGAATTTGTGAAGGCTTCTAGAGCTGGCTTGCAGTCTTCATACCAAATACACGACTTGGAACTGTCTTTGAGATATCTGAAAATCCACTTAATTGCGTCGGATTGTTTTCTACCTAGATTAGTGACATAACTGATACCAAAAAACTGTAGCGGAAAGAAAAGTAGAGTAAACTGGATAGATTTCTCACTTAGATTTTTTGTTTCCGTCTCCTTTATTTGAAAAATCATAAAGACATAATCAAAAGAGTCACCAAGATTAACAAAATGTTCTTCAAACTCTTCATCGAATTACAGAGGCTTACCCTAATCGATGACCTCTTCTTCACACATAGAAGATGAAAAGGGCCCTAGGAGATTTTTTGAAATATCTTCATCAATGACTCTCTAGAAAGTGAGGTTTAATCGAGAATCAAATCAATGAAATGCCTCTTCACTCGAGACCTCATCACAAGTGTGATTAAAAAAAGGGAGATCGTCTCTCGATCACTTGTTGTCAAAAACTTTGAATCATTACGCTATTCATCATGTTCCAAAGTCTCGTAGCGTGTAAGATGGCATTTGAGTTGCTTCACTTGTCTCCTTAGTTCTTCTACCTTGCCATCTTGTTGGACTCTTTCATGAGAAGGGAAATGCCGCTGAGGCATTGACCAAAGCTTTGGTACCAATTTGATGCCAAAAACATTGAGAAGACATAGAAAGAAACACAAATGGACAAACAAGGGTTAAAGTAACTCAAGATTATAAGGAATCAACAAAAAATAAGAAGGAAGATGGCACAGACCATAACTTATATCCAATAAGCTCAATCTTTAACCTTCATTACAAAGACACAAGGATCGTGTCCTGGCATATCTGTGCATCCCCATGAATAATTCGTACTTCTACCATTGTTTTAGAGTCTGTTTCAACCAATATAAGATATATTTCAACTTGAAGACAATGATTTGTTTTTCATTTACTTCAAAACCATGTGGCTGCTCCATGAAGATATCTTCCTCTAAATCACCATGTAGAAAAGCACATCCAACTCTTCAATCTCCAAGTCTATACTAGCGACTAAACAAAGAACAATTCGGATAGATAACATCTTCACAACTAGAGAAGATTTCACAAAAATATATCATTTCCTTGTGATTGAAACACTTCATAACCAATCTTGCCTGGTACATTAGATGCCAACTATTTTCTTTGTATACACATTTGTTCTTGAGTGCTCTCTTACCTTTATGTAACTTTACTAGGTCATAAGTATGATTGTCATACAAATATTTCATCTCTTCTTGCATGGATTTCTTCCATTTATATGTCAAATACATTTAAGATTTCTCCAAAAAAAAAAAAAAAAAACACGTAAATGATCATACTATCATCTTTACATGTCCAAACCTTTTTTGGGACCTCGAAATTCAACAAAACAATAAGGTGACTTATTTAGTACATGAATAATTGTACTCAAAGCCTCACCCCAAAAAGTTCTTGGAAGCTTGGATGAGAAAGTAAAAAACCTGACCCCCTCCACTACAGTCCTATTCATTCTTTTTGCGGTATTAAATTGTGGTGTCTTCGGAGGTGCCTTTTGATGAGGAATACATTTGTCCTTGCAGTATCTATGAAACGGACATGTATACTCACTCCTATTAAATGTCTAATACATTTAAGCTTTCTCACAATTTCTTAATCAGCAGAAGCATGAAATTCCTTCCTTGAACATATCTAACACTTAATATTTGAAACTTTAAGTATAAATTCATAACTTTCTAAATTGATCATCAATGAAAGTCAAAAAATAAAAAGAACCACCAGATGTTCTAGTTTTTATCGGAACACAAACATCATAGTATACAAGATCAAGTGGGGCAACTCTTAAAATAAACTCTATTATGCTTACCTGCAAAGAAATAAGAACAAATCTTCACCTGAAAATTCTCTAACGATGAAGAATTTTCCTTTTAGCCAATGTCCTCATCCTTATTTTCACTTAAATGGAATGTTCTCATCCTTATTTCCACATAAATGGCTAAGCTGCTTACGCCAAAGCTCAACTACAATCTCACACTCTGCAAAATATCTTTGTCTTTACATACTTTATACATTTTGCATGCATAAAATATAAGGTAGAATATTTCTTATCATTTGACATAATCATTGGACCTCCTGGAAGCTATCATTATACACAAGTGAAAATATTGCAAAAACCATCATCAATAAGTCTATCCCCAGGTAACAAATTTAAAGGAAGATTTAGAACATGTCTCACATCTCTAAGAACCAATTTCATGCCAACTTTAGTTTCCAAGCAAACATTACTTATCCCAACAATTTCTACTAAATTACTATTTCCCAGTGTTAAGAGACTCATACTCACTAGTTGTGTAATATATAAAGAAATATCCATGTGTAGATACCCTGGGGCAGACGACCACGACCTTAGGCTAGAGCAGTGATTATCCTAGGATGTCTAACTTGATTTTATAGTCACCACTATGTTTTTAGAGGAACATAAGAAAAACCTAATATTGCCTAATGTTTGTTACGAAACCAAAGATTCTTTTTTTGAGACTCGGGGGTTAGGTTATGGAATGAGAAGTACTTAAACACCCATTCCGCCCGACTAATGTCGGTCTTGCAAATAAGTGTTCTATATGAGTCAAAATAGTATTCTTCCTATTCTTTTAAAAATGAATTTTGGGATAAAAATGGTATTTTGAATGTGGGGAGATAACTCCTTGATTAACTTCAATGAGATGAAGTAACCTTTGGTGTCATGTCCCAGCGATGTTTTGGATTGATTGCACGTTAATAAAGAATAAGAAGAAGGAGATGAATTAGAGAGAAGGTGAGAGGAGAAATACCTAAACTTTCTTCAAGCACTTCAAAGATGTGAGAAATATGGTGATTCAGATGTTTAGTCTTTTTGTGATGTTTTTCCAAAGTGATGATCCTTTTGTTATGATTCAAAAGTTGTATCTTTGTAATGGATGAAGAAGGGAGGTATTTATAGGTGAAGAGGGGTGTTTTTGGTGCCAAAACTGAGTTCACAAACAGAGAATTCCTGGGTAAAATCAACATTGATGAGCAAATGAGGGATTCTAGGAGAAAAATATGTAACTGACGCCCAGAAGCTCACGCCTCCTCCCTTAAGGGCGGAGGGCGCGTGCCTCAGACCCAAAAGAGTGGAGGCTCCCGACTCTGAAAAGGCTATTTTGATAGAATGGACTAGAAAATTAGAACTGTTATTCAATTTAGCCCCCAAAACCGACGGAGTCAGTCATGAACTTAACGGTGTAACAAAAACTAACGAAACACACTTGAAACAAAGTGATAACACATAGTAAGCATGCAATTGGGGTGAGCGGTCTAAGGCGGGGTGTCTACAGAGCCCCTCAGCGGCGTGGATTGTGAAGCAAATCACGCCGACGAAAGAAAGACATCCGCTGAGGACATCATAAAAATACAAAGAAAGAAAGAAAGAAAAGAAAAGAAATACTCGATAAAAGCAGTAATTGCAAGGGATAGAGATGTGCCCCCTATGTGGCCGACTTTGAAGACTTCCAATGAGAGACCCCATACGAAAGGAAGATGTTTGTAAAGTGGTGGTGACATTCAACGGCTCACCGTGCCAGAGTTTAGAGTCCGATTAACAGACTTTGCTGATGCAGAGGTGGTGACATTCAACGGCTCACCGTACCAGACTTTAGAGTCCGATTAGCGGACTTGATTTGAGCTGAATCCGATGTGTCAGACTTCTAATGCTCGCTTAGAGTCCGATTAGCGAAATTTTCCTTGAGCTGAGTCCGATGTGGCGGACCCTTCATGCTAACTTAGAGTCTGATTAGCGGACTTTTCTTGAGCTGAATATGATGTGGCGGACCCGTCATGCTCACTTGCTGATGATGTGATTCTGATGCTAACCTTAGGTGTACCACTTAGGCTTGCGAATGATCGCTGCTGCTGCCTGGAGGACTTACGCGGCGCTTGTCTGTCGTGGTAGACTTACAGTGTGACATCTGATGCTTGAGGAGAACGATGACTTCTGATTGGCTTATTATGACTGAACCTTGTGAAGCCGATACTTGCGGGGTGTGGGCACAGTTGACTGCGAGTGAACCTGGAATTGAATGCTTGTGGGAGGATTCTATTTATATTTGGGGGGGGGAGTTTCTGTCTTAACTTTTGATTAGACATGCCTTAAGGGCGGAATCAAAACAAAGTGTGCCCAAAAGCAGGTTCAAGGATGGAATTTCGTTGCGATCCTACAGATTATGGGAGTGTTGTGTTCTCGTGTCCTTCTTCTTACTTCTTTGACAGCGGCCTACTGAGGCTTTTATGGGGATCAAAGGCGGGCGCCCCCTCCAGGCATTAAGGGAGGCGCGCGTGTCCCATATGGGGTACGGGAGGCACGCGCTTCTGGGTAGTTGATTCCGAGCCTTGATATTTGCTTAGACAAAACATTTTTCAACAGCTATAATATCAGTCCTTGTTCTAGATGATCCTCCCAACATCTATTTTCTTCCATCTCTAAACACCCTTTTCTTTCTTGAATTTGCTTGCAATCCATTCTCTCCTAATGGATTCTTCTACATTTTCACTTGATGCCAAGGTCGTTGGAGGCTATGAGAAGGACTTGTCAACGTTTGTGTACTCATTTAAAACCCATCCCAAGAAGGCTTTTGTCAAGGATTTTGGTTTCCGCATTCGTTTTACTTTACGCACATTGAAGCCGGATTGGGAGCTGTTAAAGGCTGCATCAACTTTTTGGGATTGTGAAAGTCACACTTTTAATTTTGCGGCGAATGAGATTGTAACATCCCGAAAAATTCTAAATTCCATAAATATCAAAATAGCAGAATTTACATCTCTACAATACTAAATACTATATAAGAGATAACTAATCATCCCAAATGCTCTATAAACTGCTCCACCCCAATCATTTCATCCCGATCATCGCTTAACTGCAAAACTGAAACTGGAAGGGGGTGAGTTGGGGGGTTCAGTAAGAAAGGGGATACATAATATCACAGAAGTCAATGGAACACAAACACCAAATAACAATGTCCATCAAATTATAAATATGGACATGCCAATAAGACCCGTTTCATAAACCGAATAACTGATCAATCACACTTTACAGTCCGATGCACTAATTATGTTCGGGTCCAGTGGCTTAACCAAATTAACAGAATTTTTGGCCGCCCTCAAGGAGCCGGACCCAACACAAACACAATAACCAATAACCGAGCCAACTGCGACCGTCACATAATTAGCTACATCGCAACTGTTCCATATAACAAATCTCATATTTGAGAGCAATTAACACACAAAGCATGCTTTCCAAATAACCGTAATATTAACCGAGCAAGTTCAATTCCAAAGCAATTATCAAATTGGACCGAACAAATGAACTACGTATCAATAAAATGGAGCAATAGGATAAGACGGGTATAAAAGAAAATGACACAGAATTAATACTGCGTAGTCTCCCTTACCTAAAAATACTTTAAAAAAAAACGGAAAACCAATTAAATCAGAGAATTACGAACTCAAATAGCCACAGTCGAACTAGGCAGAAAAAAGGACCATTTATTTTCTTTCTCTCGGCATAGCACTGAATAAGGGTGAATCCAATATATATAGGCATTAAGAGAAAGGTGACTCACCAATTAAAATCCCCCTCATACTAGTTACATTTTCATAAAATTTACACCTCAAACTAATAATACTAACTTGCTGGCCTCAAATCATGCCATGAAAGAAAACATGGCCCACTAATTAGTTTCTGATTCTTATTCATACAATAATCGGTACACCCCATTAATATTTATTGTTATTATTATTATTTTTTTGTTCCATCCCAAAACGTCATGCTTAATTTCAGGATGTCACAGAGATGGTGCTGACTGTCAAAGATTTTGGTGCTATCCTTGACGGGACCGATCGCCGTCCCCAAGTATCACCGTGTAGCCATCGATGCTTGGTCAGAGCTTTTGGACCTCCTTCCGAGGAGGTGAAGGGGGTGGTACACCGTACGGTTGTTGACATAACGGAGCTACCGATGTTCTTTAGTGTACATTCAGAGGATCTGGCAGTGCAGTCTTTCAAGAGGAATCCTTTGGCTGTCTGCCTTTTTAGCGAGATTTTATTGTTGAGACCCTTTGGTACAGCTGACACCCAACTAGCTGACATAGTTCTTCAGGCGAAGGGGAGACGGCATAGCATAGACCCTCTTATTGTGGGGGAAACTTTGCACGGTCTGGATGAGTTGCATCGAACAAGTGAGATGCGGCAGGGTAGCCCTTTGCTTTTGACTGTATGGCTTCGGGAGCATGTTAGGATTTACGCTCCAGATGGTGATCTTTCCCCTTTCACCGCTCACTAAAGGATATTTCTTGTTTGTGACCTATCGAATGAGGGTTGGAAGAAATTCTTTGCATCTCGATTGGAAGTTGACATTGAGTGGGTCCCCTCCTTTTGGGGCATTCGCCGTTTTGTGGAGCGGACTTCGGGTTTTGATCATGTGGTCCTTCTAGGTCTCCAAGACTCTTCATTTTACCAGCCCGAGTGGGTATTGAGGCAGTACGGCCGTCATCAAATAATCCTTTTTTCGGGGAATGGGGTGACCCGTCCAGTTTCTTATATGGGATCAGACTTTTTGAGGAAGCTTCAGCTAGCTTGGGGGATGACCGCGACCGGTGGTCTTCTGTACCTCCTTATTGGGGTTGCATCTTTCTTCCCAAGAGTTATTTGGACCATCTTTTTGGTACCCTTTACCGTGGAATTACTTGGGTTGATACGCTGTGGACAGAACTGCTGGGTACTACATTTGAGCCCAGTAGTGTTTTGAGGTACAAAGAAGCTGCTACTGATCCTCAAAACATTCTGATAGATCCCATGGGCACACCTTTGGATGATTATTATGCTCGAAGGCGTCTTGCTGCGGAGAGGGCTTCGATCCGGCTCAGTGTTCCGAGGCCGCCTAAGAAGAGTAGAGTGCAGAGTCGCTCATGCCACCCCTTGAAGGCTAAGAAGAGATTAGAATTTTCTTAGTACCCCAAGATTGCAATTAATAGACCTCTTATTTTAGGATTTAATATTTTAATGTCTTTTATTTGCTCAACATCATCCTTTGTAATGATTTAAATGGTTCAAGGAATGAATAAAATTGCATCTTGTTAATGAAATGATTTGGGTAAAGATTATTATTTTAGACCGCACCCGAAGGTTTCCTACGTTCCCCAAGTTTTTGAGGCTCAGGTCTCCGTAGTTCAAACAAAAGAAGACCATTTTTTTTATGTGCACCCTGTTTTTTCCTAGACCGCCTTTTTTGGTTTTCAATCTAGCGGGCTTCCTTTTTTGCACTTTCTCTAATTTTTGCCAAGGCCGCCCTTTCAGGTTTTCAACCTAGCGAGCCTTTTTTCTTATGGTCATTAAATTTAGGTGTAGAATCGCTTGAGTTTGTCGAGGTTGACTTCTTTCGGCAACTGATCGCCATCCAAATCCACGAGTCGGACTGCACCGCCACTTTATATTTTCTTCACTACGTACGGACCGATCCATCGGGGTCCCTATTTTCCAAGAGGATTCATTGCGTTAGGGGGAGGTTGTCATAGAACTAAATCTCCCAGCCTAATGTTTCGTGGTTTCACCCTTTTGTTGAAAGCCTTAGCCATCCTTTGTTGGTAAGCTCTTGTTCACTCGAAGACCCGCAACTTTTTTCATCATGCAAGGCTAGCTGTTCATAACGACTTCGCATCCACTCAACTTCGTTGATTTGATTTTCGAGCAAAACCCGTAGAGAAGGGATTTCGAGCTCGACCGGGAGTACGGCTTCGGAGCCATAGACTAAAGTATACTTGGTCTCTCCCGTTGCTGTTTGGATCGATGTGCGGTAGCCCCATAATGCCAGGGGTAATTTCTCGCGTCGATCCCTTCCAGTTGAGGCCATTTTTTGAACAATAGTTTCAATTGTTTTGTTGGCCGCTTCGACCGCCCCTTTAGCCTGAGACCGGTACGGAGATGATTTGTGCCTGATAATCTTATGCTCGACCAGGAGTGCGGCCATTTCTTTCTCAAAGTGAGAACCGTTATCGGAGATGATCTCATAGGGAACACTGTATCGGCACATGATGTTAGTTTTGACAAATTCAGCTACCTTCTTGGCGTTGAGAACTTGATAAGCTTGTGCTTCGACTCATTTTGTGAAATAATCAATGACAACTAGGACGAATGATTGTCCATTGATTCCCGTGGGATAAACTTTGCCAATGATATTGATGCCCCCAACAAGATAATGGCCACGGTGTGGTCATGCTGTATAATTATGAGGGAGGGGCGTGCTGCAGATTAACGTGGAACTGACATTTGGCACATCGCCTGACTTTTTCGATGCATTCTCTTTCTATGGTGCTCTAATAATATCTGATGCGGAGCATTTTCTTTGCTAACATGATCCCATTCATATGGGGTCCACATTCGCCTTCGTGGATTTCACGCATTATTTCTTAGGCTTCGGTCTCATTGGCACATAAGAGATTGATTTCCTCGTAATGCCTCTTGTAGACTCGGTTACCAATCAACACATATCTTGAAGCCAACATTTGTAGTGCTGTTTGTGTCTTTTTATTACTCCCTTCGAAGAAAGCACCATCCTTGAGAAAATTTAGGATGTCGGTGTACCACGGCGGGTTGATTTGAACCTCGTTGATCTCGATGGTCATGCAATAGGCCGGGCTAGTTCTTATTGAAATTTTGAAGGGCTTCACCATTTTTCCTTTGGGCATCTCGAACAATAAAGTTATAGTGGCCAATGCATCGGCGAAGCGATTCTTGTCCCTTGGTAAATAATTAAAGGTGACATTCTGAAACTGTTCGACCAATTCTTTGAGGTGTTGACCATATTACTGAAGAGTTGGATCTTGAATTTGCCATTTGCCGGATGTCTAGTTGATGATGAGTGGGGAATCACTGAACACCTCGAGTTTTTGGAAATATCTTTCTAGAGCTGCTTCTATCCCCGCGATGCATGCTTCATACTCGGGAATGTAATTGGTGGCTTTAAAATCGAGACATATTGCAATTGAAGTGTAGATGTCTTTAGGGTCGACAAGAAGCATTCCAATCCCGTAACCGTGTTTATTTGCCGGCCCGCCGAAAAAAAGTTGCCACTTATTTTCCTCAGTTGTAGTGCATATCAAGTCTTCATCGGGAAATCGCAGGTCCTCCCCCTTCACTTCGTCACACGGAAATTCAGCAAGCTGATCACTGAACACTTTCCCCCTGATGGATTTGAGTGTGACGTAAGGGATGTCATATCCTATGAGTATGAAGTACCATTTGGTTATCCTTGTTGACATGAAAGGATTCTCGAATATGTAGTGGAGCGGGTCGACTTTGCTACTAACTTTATTGGAAAGGCCTCCATGTAATGTTTGAGCTTTTGAATGACCCAAACTAATACAACACAAGACTTATCCAAAGCGAAATAGTTATTTTCGCCTCCTTGAAATCGGCGACTTACAAAGTAGATTGAATTTTCTTTTATGGAGTCCCATTGTTATTGAGCTAGCATATCCCCTAGGGCTTCGTCATTCGCAGTGAGGTAGAGAAGGAAAGGCTTCTCTTTGTGCAGGGGGACCAAAACTAGAGGGCATGTCAAGTAGTGCTTCACTTGATCAAAAGCTTCTTGGCATGGGTCACTCCATTCGAGGGCCACATTATTCTAGAGTAACTTGAAGATTGGTTCGCACATAGTGGTGAGTTAGTGCACGAATCGACTGATGTATTGAAGTGAACCCATGAAGCCTTTGATTTCTTTCTGCGTCTTTGCGGAGGCATGTCAATGATTTCTTTGATCTTTGATGGATCGACTTCAATTCCCCTCTCGGTAACCATGTAACTGAGAACCTTGCCTCGTATGACTCCAAAATTGCACTTTGCGGAATTGAGCCTCATGTTGTGTTATCGAAGTCTTTTGAAGAACTTGCAGATCGATCAAATGCTGACCATCGGTCCCTTTTGAGTGTTTAATCATGTCGTTCATATAGACCTCGGTCTCTTTGTGAATCATATCATGAAACAAGTCTATAACGGCCCTTTGGTAAGTAGCCCATGCGTTCCTTAGACCGAACGGCATGACAGTGTTGTGAAGGCAGTCTTGTGTTGATCCTCCTCGGACATAAGAATCTGATTGTATCCCGTGAAACCATCCACGAACGATTGAACCTCGTAAGCGGCGGTTGAATCAACTAGCATGTCAATGTTTGGCAGAGGAAAGTTATCCTTTGGTGAGGCTTTGTTCAGATCACGGAAGCCACACAGACACGGACTTTGCCATTCGCCTTTCTGACTGTCACTACGTTTGCTAACCATATTGGGTACTCAATAACTTTGATGAATCCTACGCTAAGAAGCTTTTCTATCTCCTCTTTGACTTGTAGAGACCATTCAGGCTTGATCTTTTTGAGCTTCTGTTTCACCGTCTTAGCATCATCTCTGATTGGTATCCTGTGCTCAGCAACCTTTCTGTCTAAACCCGGCAAGTCCTTGTATAACCATGCGAAGACGTCCACGAATTCTCTGAGCAGCGCGGTCAATCTATTCTTCTCTTCCCCCTTGAAGAAACTTCCTATATTTGTCTCTTTCGGCTCCTCGTCGGTACCCAGATTAACAACATTTAATTCTTCATCAGCCCCTGGACCATTTTTACCACTACTAAGGACCTATTGAGCTAATTCATTTAGGTATATTTCGTTTTCGTGGTCTATTTCATCATAATTTGAATCGTTATTAACTTGTTCATTAAATTCATTATTAGTTAATTCATCATTTATGATGTTTGCAATCTTGGGGTACTCGAAAAGATCAAATTTTTCAGTAGCAAAGAAAGGGAACACACGCTCAACTATCACCTCTTGGGTAAGGTCATCGGAAGCACTTTCGGACTCAAAAGTGAATGTCAAAAAATCTTCCTTCGTTGATTTGCGAGGGATACACCCCATTTTCTCGATCAGGAACTTCTCGGACACTACAGGCCCCTTCTTCGAATACCAGTTGTTGACTAGTTCGGAGCTTGGCTCAATCTCTCTTGATAGCTCTTCCCCCAAATCTACATCGTTGGAGATGGCGTTGACTTGGCTTTCATTGATTATGGCGAAGTCTTCGAACATGGAGGCCAAATCTTCCCCCACAGTGATTTATGTTTCCGCCTCAATGGTCTCCTTCTTACCCCACCATTTTCGGGGTGACATAGGAGTTGGCTCTTCTTCGCGTTTCTCTATTTCACAATCGGTGAAGATTTCGAGACCGGGTTTCCGAATGCCTTTGCTGTTGATTCACGGTTTAGGGAAAATCATGTACGGGGCATCTTCCCCCTGTCGTACAAAATACCCGTTGAGCGTCTTGTGGTAAGGTCTCAAATTTGGTGTTTCATAACGTTGCCCCTGTTGGGTTTTGCACTATCAAGCACAGTGGAATAAACCCAAAAGCCTAGATCCATTCAAGATGATTAAATTAATACAGGGGTGAATTTAGAATACTAACCGTGGTGATGCTTTAAAATTTTTAGATCTTAAATCTCTGTTCTTCGCGCTTCTTTGAATCACGATCGCAGGAACACAACCTCAAGGCTTGGATCACGAACTTGAAGGAGTTGAGACCAATGCCCTCTATGTTTATCCACACGCGAATGAATATCAGGAACACCTTCTTGATCTGGATTGCTAGACCCAATAGAACACACTTCTATTATGGAGGCTATATGAAATATAGGTTTCTTGTTCTTGAGGAAGAAGAAGACTATTTTTCTCTCTTGGAGGAATTAGATTTTTATTACCATAATCATCATTGACCCAGAGGTTTGAGAGGGGTATTTATACTTCTTAAACCCAACTAGTTTAGGTTTGGAAGTCTAATTCCCGTCAAAACCCGGAGTCAAAAATCGGAAATCCGGAACAACGTAAAGTCCGCCCGGGGCAAGACCATGGTGCGCCCGAATCATCCAAAGGGTTCGACTGGGTCACCAACATGGTCTGCCCGGGTCATCTCACTGTTCCGATTGGGTATACACCCAGGTCCAGCCGGACCTTCTGGATTTCCTATTTTCGTTTTCCTTCTTAAAATCTGATTCTAAGAATTTTTGAAATTCCAATTTAGCCCTTCAATAATTTGTTCTTTTGTGTGTGACCCCATAGGATTATATTAAGTTGGCAATGTGATCAAAACCGTTTGATCACATAAATCATGAGCGGACTCTAGCAAGACATCATGACTACCCAATTAATATAACTTGTCAAAGTTCGTGAATCCTTTATAGAACATATCATAATCCTTTTGTCCACGATGTCATTGAGCGTAAGCCATGGTCAATGGTCAACTTACGATGCCCAATACTTTTCTCGATCCCAAATAGTTTGATAACACAAATGATATCGATCTCATCAATTCATTTGAGCACGGCCATGCATTTCATCAACACTATTCATCGAGGGGCCCAAGCCTGACATCTCTCATAATGAGGGACAAATCTCATCTTGTCTTATTACACTTCCCTACATAGCTTTGATCATGCCAATCATATCCTTTATGATTACTTGATTAAGAGTAACGTTTGAATATGTCAAACATAATTTCCACTATGTGGAAGACCGTAATAATCACAGGTCTAGGGATTCAATAATATAACTATTAGAGGTTTAATTATGACATTATGACCATGACATAAACCTCATCTTTGGGTCATATGCAGTATATGTTCACCAATATATACTCATAAGTTTAACTTGTATCCCATACACATAATCATCATATGACTATCTAATTAAACTCATACTAGTTCTTCATAAGTACAAGGGACGCGGATTATTATAACAAAACATGAAACAATAAATAATAATCCAAAACATCTCTTTATATAAATTAAAAAGTGATAACAAACATTGTCAAACAACGTGCCAAATAACATGCATAAGGCATAAATACCAACAATCTCCCACTTGCACTAGGCCCAATCACCAATGTATCTAATACCCATGGACTTAACATGACCATCATGTTTTGCTTGAGGAAGTCCCTTTGTTAACGGATCAGCTATGTTATCATCCGTTGGTACTCTGCATATCTTTATGTCCTCCCTCTCTACGATTCTCGAATGAGATGAAAACGCCTAAGTATGTGTTTGGATCATTGATGTGCTCTTGGTTCCTTTGCTCGAGCAATAGCACCATTATTGTCGCAATAAAGGTCTATTGAATTAGCAATGCTAGGAACCACCTCTAATTCAATTATGAATTTCTTGATCCAAACAGCCTCCTTAGCAGCATCCGATGCAGCTAAATACTCATCTTTCGTTGTAGAATCAGCTACTATACTCTGCTTGGAACTCTTCTAACTTACACACCACCGTTTTCCCTAAACACAAAACCAGATTACGATCTATAGTCATCCTTGTCAGTTTGGAAGCTTGCATCTGTGTAACCCCTTACAACAAGATCATCTTCCAAACCTCCATATATCATGAACGAATCTTTAGTCCTTCTTAAGTACTTAAGAATCGTCTTGACAGCTATCCAGTGACTCTCACCAGGATCTGACTGGTATCTGCTCGTCATGCTTAAAGCATACGAGACATCGGGTCTAGTACATATCATGGTATACATAATGGATCCAATTGCAGAAGCATATGGGATTCCATTCATGCGTTCTCGCTCATCAGTTGTCTTAGGACATTGAGTCTTGCTAAGACCTTTACCAAGTAACACTGGCAGGTTACCTCTCTTAGAGTTTTCCATTTGGAATCTTTTGAGAACCTTGTCAATGTATGTACTTTGACTTAAACCAATTAGTCTTTTATATCTATTACGATAGATATTAATTCCAGGATATATTGCGGCTTCACCCATATCTTTCATTGAAAAGCATTTTCCTAACCAAGTCTTTACAGACTGAAGTGCAGGATCATCATTTCTAATGATTAATATGCCATCGACATATAGTACTAGAAATAGTAATACGCTCCCACTAATTTCTTGTATACACAAGGTTTATCTCCGTTCTTGATGAAGCCAAACTCTTTGACCGATTCATCAAATTGAAGATTCCAACTCCTTGAGGTTTGCTTCAATCCATAGATGGATTTCTGCAACTTGCATACCTTATTAGAATTTTCTGGATTCACAAAACCTTCAGGTTGTGTTATATACACATCCTCAAGTAAGTTCTCGTTAAGGAACACTGTTTTGACATCCATTTGCCATATCTCATGGTCATAATATGCGGCTATGGCAATTAAAATTCTTATAGATTTAATCATTGCTACGGGTGAAAAGGTTTCATCATAGTCAATATCATGAATTTGCCTATAGCCTTTCTCTACAAGTCTAGCTTTATAAGTATGCACCTTTCCATCCATGTCAGTATTCTTTTTGAAAACCCATTTTCATCCTATGGTTTTTACACATTCGGGTGCATCTATCAACTTCCAAACTTGATTATCATACATGGATTGGATTTCAGATTCCATGGCTCTAAGCCATTTATTTGAATCAGGAGAATTTATCTCTTCTTGGTAGGAAGTAAGTTCATCATTCTCAATGATATCTACTTCATTACTATCCGTTTCAAGAAATCCATATCTCTCGGGTTCAGATCGTAACCTACTAGATCTGCGATGAACTAGTGTATCTTGAACGGGTTCCACAACTCCTTGTGAAACTTGTTTAGATTCCACCATCGGTTTAATGTTACTTTCGGGTTCTCGAACCTTTTCGAGATTAATTTTACTCCCACTGATTCCTTTGGAGAGAAACTTTTTCTCTAGAAAAGTACCAGTTCTAGCAACAAACACTTTGTCGTCTGTCCGGTTATAAAAGTAATATCCTTTAGTTTCTTTAGGATATCCCACGAAAATACATTTATCAGATTTGTGTGCAACTTTGTCAAAGACAAGTCTCTTAACAAATTCCTCACAACCCCAAATCCTCATGAAAGAAAGACAAGGCTTCTTTCCAGTCCATATCTCATATGGAGTCTTTTGAACCGATTTAGTTGGAACTCTATTTAGTGTGAACGCAACGGTTTCTAATGCATAACCCCAAAAGGATAGTGGAAGATCAACTTGACTCATCATAGATCGGACCATATCTAATAAAGTTCGATTTCTCCTCTCGGAAACACCATTCCATTGTGGTGTTCCGGGTGGAGTTAATTGTGAAACAATTCCACAATCTTTAAGATGATCATCAAATTCTTGGCTTAAATATTCACCACCACGATCGGATCAAAGTGCTTTAATAGTTTTGCCAAGTTGATTTTGTACTTCATTATGAAATATTCTAAATATCTCAAAATCTTCACTTTTGTTCTTCATTAAGTAGATATAGCCATATCTACTACGATCATCAGTGAATGTTATGAAGTATTGAAATCTTCTCCTAGCACTGCTACTTAATGGTCTGCATACATCAGTATGTATAAGTCCTAATAAGTCACTTGCCCTTTCACTACTCTTTGTAAAAGGTGTCTTTGTCATCTTTCTAAGTAAACAAAACTCACAAGTTTCATATGATTCAAAATCATGTGAATCTAAAAGCCCGTCCTGTTGGATATTATGCCCTAGGCCCTTGAGAAAGGCCTATGCGTTATATCATAGCTTCATTGTTATAGAGATAATAAACCCGATTATTATATCTTTTGCATGTTTACTATAATGATCATTGTCCCTAGCACTTAATAGATCTAGCATGAGTTTAATGGATAATCATGTGATGATTATGGTGCATAGGATGTGGATTAAACTTCTGGTTACCTGTTGGAGAACAAGGTACTGGATAGACCCGTTGAGAGATTTATGTCATGGTCAAATGTCATAATTAAATCTCATAATAGTTATATCATTTGATATCCTTAGACCTGAGATTATCATAGTCTTCCACATGATGAACATTATGTTTGACGTACTCAAACACTACCCTTAACCGGGTGGTTATAAAGGCTACGATTGGAACAATCGGATTCATGTAGGGAAGAATGATAAGTCATGATGGGATTTGTCCCTCTCTCAAGAGAGATATCTGCTTGGCCACTCGATGAGTGAGATTGATGATAGTGCATGGTCATGCCCAAATGAATTGATGTTTTCAATGTCATTTGCTCATATCATTCTACTCAGGATCGAGAAAGAATTGGACAACATAAGTTGACGTAGACTATAACTTATGTCCAATATGATATCGCGTGACATAGGGATTGTGATATGTTCTATAAGGTTACTTTGGACTTTCAAAGTTATACTAATTGGTAGTCATAATGGCTTGCTAGAGTCCTCTTATGACTTACGGGTTCTGAATGGTTCGGACTCGTTGCCAACTTAGTATAATCCTATTGGGTCACACAAAATAGAACGGATTGAAAAAGGGCTAAAAATCTGGGATTTTACATAAGGCCACCGTACGGCTTGGTGACTCCCGTACGGCTCCCCTCCCGACTCTGGTAAGTTTGTTTAGTTTTCTTGTTGGACAAGGAATCCCGATCCCAAACGGAATTAGGTCAGACCCTTATATATGATATACAGCCGGGTTTGACAGCCTCTAATGGTGATTTCGAAAATCACAAACCTTTGTTTTAGAAACAATAAATTATAGAGAGGTATACTTATTTATTTTGAGACTGTGAATCATCAAAATACAATGATCAATGGAGCAAAATAATTCCTACGAATAAATCATTTCTTTATCAAGCCTTGGGTCTAGCAATCCAGATCAAGAAGGTGTTCTTGATATCCGTTCGACGTGTGGATAACGATAGAGGGTGTTTGCGTTAGCACCTTACATTCCGTGGTCATGGATACGATCTTCAAGGGTTAGTTTCTTTCATCTTGTATTTAATTTAATCAACATGCACGGATTCGGGCTCATGGGTGTTTGATCTAATGTTTATTCTGCTGCACATGATGCATCAAAACCCAACAGTGGTATCAGAGCCCCGTTCGTTGTTGATTATTTTAATACATCATGTTTAAATTATTTAATTCGATTATATGAATTTTACATGATGATAAAGATGAATGTGTGATTTGAAGTTTATGTACAATATGATATTTATGAGCATGAATATGGAGATTATATAATTATTATATTGATGTGATCTATATGAATAATTGCATGTTGGGATTATCAATAAATAATTGGATTATGTGTATTGATAATTTAGATCTAATTTGTATATGTTATAAATTATTTATTCATGATATTGGTTAGATCTAATTAAATTTGTAATCTGTAAATTCGTGTTGGCTTAATATGATTAATGCATGAACACGATATTGGGATCAATCGAATTTGAAAATTCTGGAAATCTAGAAAACTGGGACAAGGCACCGTACGGCGCCAAACAAGGCGTATGCCTGATGTCCCACCGTACGGTTGCCCCTAGGGTTTCTAGCAGATTGTTTTGTTTTTCTGGTTTTTCAGATTGTTCTGTAAATCATTTACAGAATTCGAATCAGAAATCGAATCTGGTTTCAGATGGCTGGTTTTTGAAACCGTGTTTCCTGAAATATGATTCAATCTAGAAAGATGCAGAAATCAGAGTTCTGAAGAGTTCAGAATTGATGTAGTCTTTGAAATTGATGAGACAATAAATGATCTTGAAACAAGTGACCAATCTATACGGGAATGTGGATGCCTTTTGGCTTAGTTTCGACCGTATAAAGAAATTACTTGGTTTCTTGATTTTAGTACAGGAATGTAGATGCCTTTTGGCTTAGTTTCGACCGTGCGTTTTTTTCTCTCAATTTATATAAGTTCTGCGGAAACAAAAGTTTCAGAGTTTATCCCTATGAACAAAGTGAAAATTGTTTGCAAGAGAAGGAAACTAAATTTGGATTAATTCATTGCATGGACCAATGGCAGGCTTACGCCTTGTTTCTGGGAATGCGAATGAAATATCAAATCTGCAAATTGTTTACAGATGATTTAGATTCCGTCCCCATAAAGTTGCTTCATAATTAAATCACAAGATTTTGTTTCTATTAATTAATTTGATTAGTTAACATCCATTATGCAAAGACTATATTATATTATGTTTGACATAATTAAATATATGATGCATGTCTCTATGGAAATAAACCTTCTCAAAATTTTAAGTTTTATGTCACCCACTATTTAAACACTTGTGAAGTACCTTGATCGTTTCGCTGTGGTTTATCTGCCAAATCAGGGCACATCATTCTATCATTGAGAAGCAAGATGAGGCAAAGGTTTCCTATACATTTAAAATGGTCAAACTTAATTAGGCTATCATAACGGTTATGGGCCTAAAGCATAAGATGGGATTAAAACATATATGACATAAGATGTCACAAATCCCATAAAGGATCTAAGAGTCACATGTGATGTGATTGATAAGGAGTTATCTAACTAAATAGATTGGTTTTGAGGTTCATGCCAAAGTAGACGGACAAATCAAGTGAAATATGGAACTTAGCCCATTTAAATTATATTATACAAGAGTTGTATTTGAAGGTGTATAATTTAGTGAGAGTATTTTTGAAATACTTTAATATCTCTAAATGATAATGGTATAAAATATATGTGTATATCTATTTTCATATTGTGTAGAATTTTTTGAACTATAATCATGTATAATTACTGCAATTGACCCCACTTAAAGAGAATGAGATTAACTTCCTTGACCTAGTCATAAGCTTAAGAATCATTCTAAAACAAGAACGGAAGTTATGAATTCTTATTAAATCTTATTCCTAATAAACCTAATGCCTTAAAGGACGGACAAAGACATTAATTAGATACATGTGGATAAATCTATGAATGTCAATTGTCCTACGACTTGCTACCATATATTTAGAACTTAAGAAATTTCTGAAATATGTGGATGCTTATGTCATAAGCAATCGCGTAGGAAGCGTTCCTACAAGCCAGAAAGGCAAGAAAAGTTTGAGATTGAATAGAGCCTAACATTCATGTGATGAATGAAAGGTATGTTAATAAGTTCTCATGTTTTGAACATGGAGAGACATATTAATTACCTTAGTTGGCTTGGTAATCAAATTAGTTTGGAACTAACAAACAAATTTGACTGTAAAATACAAATTTTCGCCTCATGATAAGTCAAGCTGATCTTTAATTAACCCTCTGGATTATGTGCTGGAAACAGCTGCGCTTACACTAAATTGAGTTTCATCTACGAAGGTTTGATTGATACTATATTTGATATGGAATTAAAGAAAAACTTGGTTTGTCTTTCATAAAGATTTTTGTGATGTGATGCTTTTGAGAAAAGTGTTGTCTTAGACAAAATCACGCCTAAATCTAATAAATGTATTTTCATATTGTGTAGAATTTTTTTGAACTATAATCATGGTATATCTTAATGATATTAATTTTACATCCTGAAGAGTACAAATCGTTTGTTACTCTAAGTAGCACTTTCTAGATAAATCGTTATCTCTAAAGAACTGGTGGGAGTAAAATGTATCTCGAAGAGTTCGAGACCCAAAAAATGACATGGAACCTGAGATGGAAGTTGAACAAAGTTTCATAAGGAGTTGTGGAAATTCGTTCAAATATACACAAGATATTTGCATAACTGATAGGATACTATCTATAACAAGAAATATTGATTTCTCGTAATAGAAAGTAATTGGGAAGATGTCATTGCGAATGATTGACCTATTACCTATCAAGATGCAAAGTATGCTCCGGATTTAGATCAATGACTTGGAGTCATAAAATCTAAAAGTGCAATCCATGTATCATAATCAAGTTTTGAACTTGATTGTTCTTCCCTAAGGATTAAAAACCATAGGATAGAAATTGAGTTTTCTTGGAGAAAACATACATGGATCGCAAGGTGCATATTGATATAGCACGACTAATTGATTAAAGTTAATTCATAATGTCGATTATGATGAAGCTTTATCACCCGTAGTCATGCTTAATGTTATTAGAATTCTAATTGTCATGAGCTCATATTCTGAATATGAAATATGACAGATGGATGTCAAAACTATATTCCTTAACAGGAACTTACTTTAGGATGTGTTTGATACAACCTAAAAGTTTTGACTGATCCATAAAATTCTAATAAAATATGCAAGTTGCAGAAATCCATGAGATGGATTGAAGCAAACTACTTGGAGTGAAATTTTATTTTGATGTAGTATTCATAGAGTTTGAATTCATCAAAGATGAGAGTGATTACAATAAATTTAGTGGAAGCGTAATTTTATTCATAGTCTAATATATGTGGTTGACATATAATTCATTTTGAAAGAGTTTCTAAATGAAAGACTTGGTTAAAGCCGCTTATATCCTTAAAACATAGATTTATGGAGATAAATATAAGAGGTTGATTGGTTAAAGTCAAAGTACTAATGAGACAATATAGTGAAAAGTTCACTATGCAAGACTCTTGGAGAGGTTACTTGCAAAAGTCTAATGGCATTAATCTTTGCAAGATTTAGTCTTACTGGAAGACTAATGAGCAAGACCACATGATTAGGATTCCACATGCTTCGGCATTTGGATCTATCATGTAAGTCATAATAATATACTAAGATCGGATGTCTCATATACTTGGAGTATGATGTGATAATACCAATCGGATCCTAGTGAAAGTCACTAGTTAAGAAATATCCTTATGTTCTTGAGAAGAACCAAATGATGCATTCTTGATCTTTGATGGAGTGAAAGATGATCTTGTAATAGTTACATAGATGCATTCTTAAAAACCAACAAAGATAAATATTGCAGTATAAATAGATATTTATATTTAATAATGGTGTTAGAAGAGTTCTAAATGCACCATTACTATTCTACAAAAGGTTGAGTATCTTGTGACATGGGATACAACTAGAAAATTGTTTGGATTAAGATACTAATTAGTAAAATAGAAATCGTTTCTAGCGTCACTAATTTAATAGACCTTTATTGTGCCAATAATTGTTATCGCAAAATCTAAAGAGGCTAATGTATTATCTAAACATATGCTCAGACGTTTCTATCTTATTCGAGAAATCGTCAAAGATGGGAGATGTCAAAATATGCAAAGTACCTTATGATGATAGCAAGGATAATCATCTTACATAAGCTCGCTTGCAATTATGATGGAGATCATAACTGGCTCAATGGGTATTGGATACGCGTTGATTGGGCCTAGTGCAAGTGGGAGATTGTTGGATATTATGCCCTAGCCCTTGAGAAAGGCCTATGCATTATATCATAGCTTCATTGTTATAAAGATAACAAACCAGATTATTATATCTTTTGCATGTTTACTATAATGATCATTTTCCCTAGAACTTATGAAGAGCTAGCATGAGTTTAATGGATAATCATGTGATAATTATGGTGCATAGGATGCGGATTAAACTTGTGGGTACTTGTTGGAGAACAAGGTACTGGATAGACCCGTTGAGAGATTTATGTCATGGTCAAATGTCATAATTAAATCTCATAATCGTTATATCATTTGATATCCTTAGACCTGAAATTATCATAGTCTTCCACATGATGAATATTATGTTTGACGTACTCAAACACTACCCTTAACCGGGTGGTTATAAAGGCTATGATTGGCACAATCGGATTCATGTAGGGAAGAATGATAAGTCATGATGGGATTTGTCCCTCTCTCAAGAGAGATATCTGCTTGGCCACTCGATGAGTGAGATTGAGGATAGTGCATGGTCATGCCCAAATGAATTGATGTGTTCAATGTCATTTACTCATATCAATCTACTCGGGATCAAGAAAGCATTGGACAACATAAGTTGACGTGGACCATGACTTATGTCCAATATGATATCGCGTGACAAAGCGATTGTGATATGTTCAATAAGGTTACTTTGGACTTTCAAAGTTATACTAATTGGGTAGTCATAATGGCTTGCTAGAGTCCGCTTATGACTTATGGGTTCTGAATGGTTCGGACTCGTTGCCAACTTAGTATAATCCTATTGGGTCACACACAATAGAATGGATTGAAAAAGGGTAAAAAATCTAGGATTTTACATAAGGCCACCGTATGGTTTGGTGACTCCCGTATAGCTCCATATGAGCCGTACGGCTCCCCTGCCGACTCTGGTCAGTTTGTTAGTTTTCTTGTTGGACAAGGAATCCCGATCCCAAATGGAATTAGGTCAAGCCCTTATATATGATATACAGCCGGGTTTGACAGCCTTTAATGGTGATTTTGGAAATCACAAACCTTTGTTTTAGAAACAATAAATTATAGAGAGGTATGATTATTTATTTTGAGATTGTGAATCATCAAAATACAATGATCAATGGAGCAAAATAATTCCTACGAAGAAATCGTTTCTTCATCAAGCCTTAGGTCTAGTAATCCAGATCAAGAAGGTGTTCTTGATATCCGTTCGACATGTGGATACCGATAGAGGGCGTTTGAGTTAGCACCTTAAAGTCCGTGTTCATAGATGCGATCTTCAAGGGTTAGTTTCTTTCATCTTGTATTTAATTTAATCAACATGCACGGATTCGGGATCATGGGTGTTTGATCTAATGTTTATTCCGCTGCGCATGATGCATCAAAACCCAACACGTCCCCATGGAGTTTTGAGATACGCTTCTCATTTATATGACCAAGACGGCAATGCCACAAATATGTATGGTTTTCACCATTAGGTTTGGATATTTTATTTACATTATAGATATCCTTATTATTTTTTTCTTTAAGATTTAGGATATAAAGTCCATTATATGAGTGTGCAATACAATAGAGCATATCATCATAATAAACTGCACATTTCTTGTTCTTAACAAAAAAGAATATCTTTCATTATCTAACGAAGAAACTGATATAATATTTTTACTCAAACTCGGGACATAATAGCAATTGTTAAGAACAAGTATTAGCCCAGTTAGTAAAGTAACTTCATAAGTCCCTACGGCTAATGCAGCAACCCTTGCTCCATTCCCCACACGTAAGTCAATTTTACCTTTATCGATTTGTCTCTTATTCTTCAGTCCTTGCACATTTGTACAAATGTGGAATCCACATCTGGTATCCAATACCCAAGAACTCGGAGTAGAGAGATTAATTCCTATAATATAAATATGTGAAGTAATAGTCTCAACATCCTTTACTTCCTTTTGATCTTCTAAACACATATTACAATTTTCATCCCAATGGTCAATCATATTTCCATGGTGACAAATTGTATCTTTTGGAGTTATTTTCTTAGCTACATCCTCTGCTTTAGACTTGACAACTCTTGTCTCATTTAGATGTTTAAATCCTATCTCCGTCTCAAAACCTTTTTGCCAATCTTGTAGAATGAACATTTCCTTTAAGATATTACTTATCACATAAGCATCTATGTGTTCTTTATACTTCTCAAGTATTGAACACATGGTAGCAAGCTCAATACAAGAGACATCTAAAGAATCATCAACATGTTTCTTATATATGTCTTTGCGTGTCCCAAGGACAGTGGCAATGGTTTCTCTTGACTTAGGATTATTTAGAATGCATGACTCCCATTCTTGCTTAAGAACTCTTCTTAAGCTCATGATCAAATCAAGGAGTTTGGTAGCATTCTTATTTAATTCAAGGATAGATTGCAATGACGGTGTTTGACTATTGTTTAATGCCATTATCTACACATATATGTAAACATATATTAATATGTATCAGTACCAATTTTCATAAAGAGATTTAATGCATTTCAAAAATACTCCCACTAAATTATATAACTTTCATAAGCAATCATGCATAATATAATTTAAATGGGCTAAGATACATATTTCACTTGATTTGTGAGTCTGCTTTGGCATGAACCTCAAAATCAAGCTATTTAGGTAGATAACTACTTATCAATCATATCAAATATGATTCTTTGATCCTTTTATGATATTCATTAGACATCTTATGTTAGAAGCATGTTTTAATCTCATCTTATGCCTTAGGCCCAAAACTGTTTTGATAGCCTAATTAAGTTCAACCACTTTAAAACGCATAGACAACTTTTGTCTCATCTTGCTTCACAAAGATTGAATGATGTGCCTCGCTTTGGCGAATAAACCACATCGAAACGATCAAAGTATTTAACAAGTTTTTTAATTATGGATGGCATAGAACTTAAGTTTTATCAAGAAGGTTCAACTCATATATCATGGTAACATGTTTATACGCACATAATATAAACACATAAGGCATCGGTTAACTATTTAATTAATCCCATTAATTAAACTATGATTTCATGTGATTGGTTTATGGGTATAAATTCTTTAACACGTAATTTAGAGCACGATTGTACGGTCGAAGCTAAGCCAAAAGGTATCCACAATCCTGTACAAAATTTAGAAACTAGAAAAACAACTATGTAAGGTCGAAACTAAGCCAAAAGGCATCCACAATCTCTTACATAAAGTAACTCGATTCTAAATTCTTTTGTCTCAACAATTTATGACTTTGTCCTTGATATTTGTTTTCACGAAACACGGTTTCTAAAACCAGCCATTTGACAAACAAATTCAATCCAAAGTAATTTTAAAATTGATATTTAATTTCAGGAAACACGGTTTCAAAAATCAGCCATCTGACAATTAAATTCAACTCAAAATATTTACCATTGTGTTTCAATTTTAAAAACCTAAAACTGCCTTCCTGGATTCAACTAGGGTTTGATGTTCATGATGATCCAATCATTATGTTCATCAAAACCTTGAATAAACAATTTATTCTTGAATCTAGGATCATCAACAAATTAATCCAATTAATTTTTGATGATCACAAGGAACATACTCATCAAATTATTATTATTGCAATCTTAGATCCCACATAACGTATTTAAACGGTGCGATTTCATGATCTCCATATATCTCATATACATACATAAAATGCAAATCACATAAACATCATGAATCTAAATTCAAATAGAATGCTAACACATATAATCCAATTATATTATCAACATGTTATAATTAAAACAATCATGATGAACGGGGATCTGATTGAGTTTTGCACTATCAAGCGCAGCGGAATAAACCCAAAAGCCTAGATCCATTCAAGATGATTAAATTAATACAGGGGTGAATTTAGAATACTAACCGTGGTGATGCTTTAAAATTTTTAGATCTTCAATCTCTGTTCTTCGCGCTTCTTTGAATCACGATCGCAGGAACACGACCTCAAGGCTTGGATCACGAACTTGAAGGAGTTCAGACCAACGCCCTCTATGTTTATCCACACGCGAACGAATATCAAGAACACCTTCTTGATTTGGATTGCTAGACCAAATAGAACACACTTCTATTATGGAGGCTATATGAAATATAGAGTTGTTGTTCTTGAGGAAGAAGAAGACTATTTTTTCTCTCTTGGAGGCTTTAGATTTTTATTACCATAATCATCATTGGCCCAGAGGTTTGAGAGGGGTATTTATACTTCTTAAACCCAACTAGTTTAGGTTTGGAAGTCTAATTCCCGTCAAAACCCGGAGTCAAAAATCAGAAATCCGGAACAACGTAAAGTCCGCCCGGGTCAAGACCATGGTGCGCCTGGATCATCCACAGGGTCCAACCGGGTCACCAACATGGTCCGCCCGGGTCATCTCACTGGTCCAACTAGGTATACACCCAGGTCCGGCCGGACCTTCTGGATTTCCTATTTTCGTTTTCCTTCTTAAAATCTGATTTTAAGAATTTACGAAATTCTAATTTACCCTTCAGTAATTCGTTCTTTTGTGTGTGACCCCATAAGATTATATTAAATTATCAATGTAATCAAAACCATTTGATAACATAAATCATGATCAGACTCTAGCAAGCCATCATGACTAACCAATTAATATAACTTGTCAAAATTCGTGAATCCTTTATAGAACATATCATAATCCTTTTGTCCACGATGTCATTGAGCGTAAGCCATGGTCAATGGTCAACTTACGATGCCCAATACTTTTCTCGATCCCAAATAGTTTGATAACACAAATGATATCTATCTCATCAATTCATTTGAGCACGGCCATGCATTTCATCAACACTATTCATCGAGGGGCCCAAGCCTGACATCTCTCATAATGAGGGACAAATCTCATCTTGTCTTATTACACTTCCCTACATAGCTTTGATCATGCCAATCATATCTTTTATGATTACTTGGTTAAGAGTAACGTTTGAATATGTCAAACATAATTTCCACTATGTGGAAGACCGTAATAATCTCAGGTCTAGGGATTCAATGATATAACTATTATTAGAGGTTTAATTATGATATTATGACCATGACATAAACCTCATCTTTGGGTCATGTCCTGTATATGTTCACCAACATATACCCATAAGTTTAACTTGTATCCCATACATATAATCATCATATGATTATCTAATTAAACTCATACTAGTTCTTCATAAGTACTAGGGATGGGGATTATTATAACAAAACATGAAACAATAAATAATAATCCAAAACATCTATTTGTATAAATGAAAAAGTAATAACAAACATGAAAACCCATTTGCATCCTATGGTTTTTAGACAATTAAGGAAGATGTCCATTTGTTCTCTTGTTTTGGGCCTCTTCACAATTTCAGCAAGTTTGTCATTCCATCTCCTTGTAAAGTCAATAAAGGACTCGTTGTCCCTTTGGGTAGTGTTCTCAATCTCCTTCTTTCTTGGGCGGTGCGTAGTGTTGCCTTGTTATTGTGACTTGAAGGCAAGCATTGCAGTGTCCCAATCAAGACGGGTAGCAAGATGAATAGTTGCATACCAATCTTTGGCGGCCCCCTCGAGAGTGAGTGGGAAACATTGTGCCATCACCTTTGGAGACCTCTTTTTCGGAACCATGGCCCGTATGTAAGTTTCAATGTGAGCCAATGGGCAAGAGTTGCCTTTAAACTTTGTGATGTCGGGCATCTTGAACATGTCGGGGAGAGCGGCCTGTTTGCACCCGAGAAGATTCCCGCTCGCCTTTTTTATTTGAGAGTCGCCACCATGTTGTTGAACGGAACACGGACCGTGAGATTCTTGAGTTCGGGGGTTAAGTTATGGATTGCGAAGGTCAACGAGCACCCAATCCACCCAATCTAGGATTGGTCTTGCTTAGGTGTTTTTAATCAAATAAAGAACAAGTAATTAAAACAAATAAAGCCAATAATTAGTTTATTAATTATTGGAATGTCGGATCATGTGCTTCGAGACCATCTCCATGGATTGGAGAGGCTCTAGGTTAATCCTTTTGATGGGATTACACTACCCTAAAACAAAGAATGAGATGAGAAGTAGAGATTTAAAAGCGTAGGAGTTTACCTAAAGCATTCTTGATTTTCCAATTGATAGCCTTGACTATGGCCTTAAAGATCCAAGAGTTTTGTGATGATTTTGGCTTGAAAAGATGAGTTTTTGTGGTGTTTTGGTGTGAGGAAGGAATAAAAACGGGATTCTTTGGAGAAGGACTGACTAGAGAGTTGTTAACCTCTTTTTATGGGGAAAGACTCTATTTTTATAGGTATTGATTGCTTAGGGACCAAGCCAAGGAGGTGGAGAGGTTTAATTAGGTAAGGAATCAGTAGGAAACCTCCAGGAAGTCTCCTAATTCAATATTGCCCGGATTAGGAGTGTGTTGGCCAAGAAAGAGATCGAAACGGAGAAGGAAACTGCAAAATACTCGAATCTGGAGGAGATCCCTCGTACAAGAGATCGATCCCTTGTACAAGAGATCCGATCTCTCGTACAAGAGATTGAGGTACAGATTTACAGGTTTGCCCTCCTCAGTTGTTCCGTTTGTCAGTTAAGCCCAGAACTAACAGAATCAGTCAGAAACTTAACAAAACATGACGAAACTGACGAGCTTTCATCAAAACACGAAGGCGATACACGAGAGTAGTGTAATCATAAATTTAAGATCAAAATGGGGTGTCTACAGAGCCCCTCGGCGACGATACTTATGGAAGAAGTAACGTCGTCGATAGAAAAGACACCATTTAGAACTTTGGGTATGGTCGTGCTATAAAGCTGCCTATGTATCCTTTGGAAAGGAATCAGACCAAACGTAGTTCGACACTAAAAACAAGCAAAAAAATGAGGTTTAAGGTATTTTTAAAATCATTTTGAAAACAATACTTGCAGTAAGTAAAGTTTAAAGTTTAGAGAGTAACCCATACCCAATGGCCTTGACCCAATTCTGAATATACTCCTTTGTTGCTGATAGAGCGTCGCGGTTGACGGTAGTTGTTGGGGAATATCCTCTTTCAATGCACCTACATTAAAAGTACTGGATATTATCCTCTCTCAATGGCCGAAGCTGATCGAGAGTACTGGATCCCTAGATGTTCTCTTCCAATGGCCGTAGCTGATCGAAAGTACTGAACATGTCCTCTTCCAATGCATCATTGAAAGTACTGGACGATTTGATGCCGATTCTGGACTTTTTAGAATATCCTGAATATCCTCTCTCAATGGCCGTAGCTGATTGAAAGTACTGGACATTATCCTCTCTCAATGTTTTTACATTGAGAGTACTGGATGCAAAATCTCTTGACTTGATGTAGATTTGTAGACTTCTGAATATCCTCTCTCAATGGCCATAGCTGATCGAAAGTACTGGACATTATCCTCTCTCAATGCTCTTACATTGAAAGTATTGGATGCAGAATATCTTTTGTGATTGAATTCTCTGGGGATCATTTGATCGCTGCTGAATTGTTTTTTTGAGCATGGATTTTTTTTTGTACCTATTGATACAACAAGTAGAACCTATTCTAGAAAGCAAATTAGCTTTGATTTTAGTTTGAAATTAGACTCATGTGGCGGTGACAAATTTATGTGCATGCCTGGTCAGTCAACCTTGGTGTAAGTAGTGTGAATAGCATGGATTCGCGATGGGATGTTTATTGTTGATGAACTGTATGTGTTGATTTGTGTGTGTGTGCAGGGACAAGTGTTTGACAAGTTGGGACCTAATCAGGTTCTTTGCAGAGGTGATGTGCTACGGAGTTTCTTTGATGGTTGTCTCGTTTGAGACTCGTTTGCCTTGTGCAAAATGATCCGTCCAGATCGTTCCTTTAGTCATGTTATGTCAAGGGAGACAACTATTTGTCTGACAATCATTGATGTGTAAGCTCTAAGTAGGCTAGGCGTACTTTTAAATCACTCTAGAATTCCATGTCCGAAAGTTTCCGGTGAAGGTAATGAGAGGCGCATTCTATTCCCCCAAGTTTATCTAATGCTTTGGTCTAAGTCAAGCCCTAAGAATCTTATATGTTGTAGATGACTTCGTGAACAGGCTTATGAGGTTGTTTTGACTTGAAAAATAGTGCTCTCCTGCTTGATTGATTTAAGGAAAGAGAAAGGTTGAAGAAGAAATGATTTGAAGAATGTTCTCCCTATTTTATTTTCTTTATTTTATTTTTTTTGTGATGCACCCTGATTTTTGCCTAGACCGCCCTTTCGGGCTTTCAATCTAGCGAGCATCTCTTTTGCATCTCTTTTTATTTTTTTTTGTGATGCCCCCTGATTTTTGCGTAGACCGCCCTTTCAGGTTTTCAATCTAGCGGGCAACTCTTTTGCGTCTCTTTTTTTTTTTTAACAAAGTATGTACTCGAAGATGACTCAGATTAGAGAGGAGAGTAGTTTTGTCTCTTATTGGGAAAGAGACATGCAAGATTTTTGGGTTTGAATGTATTAGGCATTTTAGCTATCGACTTGGCTTTCGGGAAGTGTATTCCAAGCATCGACTCGGTGAGGATAACGCACTTTGTAATGAGAGTTAGAGGAGAAGAGGATAGCCCCTAGTGCGGATTTACTTTGACGAGTTCGTACATTTTGAACAGGAATTGGAAGGGGACGGAAAGAATAAAAAGCCCCTAGCCTTAATGCTTGAATTTCAAACAGAAGTGTATGAGAGAGGAAGCCCCTAGACTCGACAAAGAACGCTACTTGGCTCAAAGTACTAGAAATATAGTTCTACCTTTAATGGACCCTAGTAATTATTTTTGATGTCTTAAGTGTTTGTTCAATTCATTTTTGCAAGTGAATCATCAAGAAATGTCTTGACATGTTTTGAGGAGAAGGCCTAATCCTTAGTGCGCTCTTCGGATTTCTTCGTGGGTGATATCTATGGATGATGGAGACGGTCTTCAAGTTAGGAGTCTCACTTTTTCTTCATTTGGATTTGATCTTCGTTGTAGGAGGAGATGAGAGGCCTCCCTTTTGACTTCATTGTGCGGTTGAAACTCCTTCTTTGTGGGGTTCTGAAAGCTTGAGAGTTTTTTTTTTTTTTTTTTTTTTTGACTCTCAAAGCTTCAATTGAGTCGCCCCACTTTTCTTTGGGAATGATAACGCCTTTGACTTTCTTCCATTGTGGTCCTTCCACTTCTGACATGAGCGCGGTGATAGTAACGTGTATCCCCTAGGCTTTCTTCTCAAAACTTGTTTAGACATTTCTATTATCAATTGCAAGGTTTTAAATTAATGACAATTATTGTTTGCGGATCCATTTCATGAATTAGAGAGAAATTCAAAAGGTTGAACGACCTTAGAGTAGTGTATAGGAATAAGAATGACTTTTATTAATAACTAGAATTCAAAACAGATTTGATAGTTTAGTTGACACAGACTAGAGAAGGAGGGAGAGATGGACTAGAATGACAGAACGACTCTTCGAGTTCATACTAGGAAATTAAAACCTATTCTATTTCTAAGGAGAAAGGGAGAGGATAGTTGTAGCCCCAAAGCGGTTGACTTTGATTTCTTCTTGAGGCTTCATTCTTCTTCACGTCTCTAGGGGAGCGGATTGGTGATGACATTCGACGCTTAAAGTTCCTTGTTGTCAATGAGATCTTGGATCACATATTTTAAGTGATTACAAGAGTTGGTGTCATGGCCGGTTGCTTTGTGGAACTTGCAGAAGAGGTGGTGAGCATGATGAGGGGAGAGCTCCCTTGGTGTAGTAGGAGGATTTCTTGGTGTGATCTTTCCTTTTTCTACTAGTATGTCAAAAAGTTCTTCTTGAGTGATCCCTTCTAGCTTGTTATAAACTCTTTCTTTCTTCTCTCTTTTGGGAGGGGGAACAGCGAAGTAGTTGCCTTTTCCTTGGTTGTTGAAAGCTATAGCATTGACGGAGGTTTCTTTGTTGGATTCACCTTTGTGTTCATAGCGATAACTACTACTCTTTCTTTTAGACTTGAGGAGGTCATCGATCCTCATTCCGGATTCGTGGAGCTCATTGAAGCTAGGAAAGTAATTACCGGCAAGTTTATCTTGAAATTCCTCATGGAGACATTGGAGGAAGATGTGTATTTGTTCTTTAAGACTAGGTCTTTCAACAATTTCTGTGAGCTTGAGCCTCCACCTTCTAGCAAATTCAACAAAAGACTCATTTGGGTTTTGCTTGGTTTGCTCAAGATCCCTCCTAGTAGGGCGGTATATAGAGTTGTCTTCAAACTGCCTTTGGAACACTCGACATGCTTCTGACCAATCAAGCCTAGTGGATATCGAAAGTGACATGTACCAATCTCTTGCAGCACCCTCTAGAGTTTGAGGAAAACTTTGGGCTAAAATGTTATCATCAACACCCATTGATAACATGGCCCAAGTATAGGTTTCAACATGAGCTATGGGACAAGTGGTGCCATTGAACTTTGCCATATCGAGAGTCTTATACTTGCGTGGAAGCTTGGTGATGGATTGTCAAAGAGAATCCGGATCGAAAAGAGTGAACGATCCCTTTGGAGTGTCAAGTGAGGCAAGCTTCTTTTCAAGGTAATTCATGGTCACATGAGCATCAACCTTTTTGTTGTCACCACTACCTTCTTTCTTTGACTTGGTAGTCTTACATGTTCCTCGTCATCGGAGGAGGAAGAGGAGGAAGAAGAGTCGGACTCATAGTGCTTCTTCTTAGACTTCTTGTCTTTCTTTCCAGAGGATGCCTCGTCTTCGGAGGAGGCAGGGGATTCATAATCCTTCTTCTTTTGTTTCTTAGCTTTCTTGACTCTCAATGCTGGAGCTCGGCAACTAAGGCATCTATACGAGCTTGCTTCTCATCTAGTTGCTTGGCGACTTTCAAGATTTCAGCCTTGGCCTCATTGAGATTTTCAGTATTGGTGTCGTTGCTTCCAGTCATGGTGTCGGGTGAGTTTGGAACGATCTAGTTGCGATTCGGACGGACCTAATGGTATAGAGATCGCGTTAAACCCAGATTAAGGTCCCAACAATTCGGCTTTATGAGGTGTATAGGCTTAGGGGTGAGTGTAGGTTGACCAAACAAGCACAACACAGAAACTGGCACAGGCAGAAGGAGATGTCTCGTACGAGACAAGGATGTCTCATACGAGGCATCCAGTACAGAACACAGAATTCAGTTTTTTAAGTCCTAATTTTGGTCGGACGGAACTTAATCTGTTTTCGGGGGTTTCTATCTAATATCCTAGAATGGTGGATTCTGTCACCCTAGAATATGAGTCCCTTGTTTTTCACCTATATTGCACTCTCCCAAAACAGACAATTTGGACAAAGGTCCCATATTCTCATCGGAATCCACCATTCAACTAACCAAACCTAAGTGATAATGTAGTTGTTTTGCACTTTGTTAAACAACGCATTAATGCAATCAAACCTTGTGAATTTTTAAGGGACAACCGAAAGGGACATGTTGAACGGTACAGTCGAAACTAAGCCAAAATGGCATCCACAATCCCGCACAAAATAGTGAAAGTAGGAAAACACAAGCTCGGATTCCCGTAGGGAGGTTCTCCATTCTTTCAAAATCCTTTGTTCAACATTTTACCGAAGGGACATTCGTCATATTCACAAGGGAGGATTATAAATTGTAAAGATGCGTTATCTTGGGCAAAGGTTTAAACAACCCTAAGAATCGAACCGACCGGTCTCGAAGAGTGTCTTATTAGCTATTATGTATGCATGAGGTTGATGCAGAGTTTACGGCTAAGTCTCCCCATGAACACAGTCTAGGAGCGTGTCATGGAGTGGGTACACCATCTTTGGAGAGACCGGCGAGGGCCACTCGTTAGAGTGGGGGTGCTGACCGACATCCGTCCTCCGATTGGGACCCGGGTTTATAGGGTATGTAGTGCAATTATTCTACATGCGTGCACGTGTGTGAGAGTCAAGTTCTAGGTGTCAAAGGAAAATAGAGATTTTTTTTTTTAAAGCAAGTAAAAGATTTGACCGGACCAAAGTGATTGCCTACGTTTCTCTCAATCTTCAGAAAAAGAAAGAGAGACTCAAGTCAACGTAGTTCGAGTTTGAAAATATTTTTGAGAAGAGGAGGAGCACATAAGCACGTAGGAGAACATAGAAAAGAGGGATAGAAGTACTCACAGTGCTTGCATTATTACCCATTAATGGGTGCAAAATAAACTAGGGGATGAGTAAAGCAGTCACCCCTAATTTATGTATTTTTCATACTCCGCTGCAGAAGATGTTAGTGCAAAAACAATACATGTATATGACATAAATCATTTATTGCACATATGGGACGGAGTAAAACAAGCAAAGAAAAGTACCCTATTTTTTTATTCCAGGGACTGATCTGGAATTTCTGAAAATCTAAGACTGTTTTTTGGAATTTTCTGGAACTCAGGGACCAGAATGTAATTTTTGAAGTTTCAGTGATCAATCTGTAATTTTTTGAAAACTTTTTTTTTTAATCAGTCCCAGTTTTTTTGTTTTGATTTTTAACCTAATCATGACCTAATGATCACCCAATGATTGTAATGATTGAAAAAATGATGGGTGATGATTATTAATGATGACAATGATAAAGTCATGATTACAAGATGATTGAACATTAATTTTTCCAAGTTGAAATTGTGTTTGGCGGCTATGAATGGGGATGTCTCGTACGAGACATCTATGTCTCGTACGATACATTCCAGTCCGGATCCCAAATTCAGAACAGAACAGATTCAAAACAGAGCAGTCCGAAAATTCACAGAAAAATTCAAAAAAATCCAATTTTTTGCAGAAAATTAAAACGATTAAAAATACCAAATTTGCACGCAAGTCTAACTCACTTAATTTCTCCCCAGCAGAGTCGCCACTGTTTTCACCCGAGAAGATTCCCGCTAGCCTTTTTTTGATTTGAGAGTCGCCACCATGTTGTTGAACGGAACACGGACCGTGAGATTCTTATGTTCGGGGGTTAAGTTATGGATTGGGAAGGTCAAGGAGCACCCAATCCACCCAATCTAGGATTGGTCTTGCTTGAGTGTTTTTAATCAAATAAATAACAAGTAATTAAAACAAATAAAGCCAATAATTAATTTCTTAATTATTGGAATGTCGGATCATGTGCTTCGAAACCATCTCCATGGATTGGACAGGCTCTAGGATAATCCTTTTGATGGGATTACACTACTCTAAAACAAAGAATGAGATGAGAAGTAGAGATTTAAAAGCGTAGGAGTTTACCTAAAGCGTTCTTGAGATTCCAATTGATGGCCTTGACTAAGGCCTTGAAGATCCAAGAGTTTTGTGATGATTTTGGCTTGAAAAGATGAGTTTTTGGTGGTGTTTTGGTGTGAGGAAGGAATAAAAACGGGATTCTTTGGAGAAGGACTGACTAGAGAGTTGTTAACCTCTTTTTGTGGGGAAGGACTTTATTTTTATAGGTATTGATTGCTTAGGGACCAATCCAAGGAGGTGGAGAGGTTTAATTAGGTAAGGAATTCAGTAGGAAACCTCCAGGAAGTCTCCTAATTCAATATTGCCTGGATTAGGAGAGTGTTGGCTAAGAAAGAGATCAAAACGGAGAAGGAAACTGCAAAATACTCGAATCTGGAAGAGATCCCTCGTACAAGAGATCGATCCCTCGTACAAGAGATCCGATCTCTCGTACGAGAGATTGAGGTGCAGATTTATAGTTTTGCCCTCCTCAGCTCTTCCGTTTGTCAGTTAAGCCCATAACTAATAGAATCAGTCAGAAACTTAACGAAACATGATGAAACTGACGAGCTTTCATTAAAACACGTAGGCGAGACACGAGAGTAGTGTAATCATAAATTTGAGTTCAAAATGGGGTGTCTACACGGCCATTGTGCTCAGGCGAATTGATGATTGATAGAGGCTTGTGTCGGAGCCTTTCCCTAAATTAAGCCCATTGAAGAGTTGGTCGATGTAGCACATGATTGAATCGACCATCTTGTTGTCTTTGTTCTAGAGCTTAGGCTCTTCTTTCTTCTTGCGGGTGTTGACATATGGGCTTTCAAATAGACCCTCAACCCATTCGGATTCCTCGGTGTCGGCCTTGTTCTTGCCTTTAGAGAGCTTGGTGATTTTAGCCTTCATTAGGTCCATTTCGGCCTCGTGAGCTTCCTTTTCACTGTCTAGGTAGCTTGCCATAAGTCATCTTTTGTTTGAGCCTCCTTGTTGAGAGTGGTGACTTGTTTTTGGAGAGACTGTACCAAGGCAGTAAGTTGCTCAAGTGTCAAAGCATTGTTGGTGTTGGAGTCATTTGCAGAAGGATTGATGCTGTTGGAGTGATTTCTTCGCGGTTTAGCCTTCTCGATGAGTCGCGGTAGATGCGGAGAGTAGCAATTGGACCTAAATTGAGAAGAGGCCCTTTTCAGTCTTGAGTAACACTTTCGGTCCTTGAAGAGGCTTGAACACACAATGTTCACACGACACGGACCATATATAGAAAAAAGACTCTTTTTTTTTATTAAGTCGGAAGGACGTAGTCCTTTTTGGGGTTTCTAGAGAAATAGTGGAATCGTCACACTAGTATATAGACCATATCGCGGTCCCATATACTCATCGGATTCCACCACGCTTGTGAGACCTAAATGTGACGGGATTAAACTAAATTAACGTCGCAAAGCATACATGTGGGGACGGAGTTTTATTTTGTCCATAATAACCACTTGTTTCATATATGTTTTGAGGACGTTAGTTTAGGGAAATCACGATACATTGAAAACCGACTTAGTCACGGAGTGTTAGACCCTAACTAGAATGTGTTGGCTTGTGCTCCGCTAAACAGAGGTTTAAAGGCCACCCCCGGCATGTAGTCATGAACTACACCACGGGTTGAGGTTTACCGCTTCGAGAGAGTCAAGGTCGGGTAGAGCTTGAAACTCTCTAGGACGGGTCTCGACAGGTTTGGGGTTATGGACTTGTGAGACTCAATAGTGAGCAATTGATAGGAATTCTGTGCACGTAGTGTGAGGTCCAACAAAATGACAAAACATTTTTCTCTCTTTTTTTTAATTTACAAAGGAAAATCACATAGCACACAGAGAGGTCCAAAGCAGTCTGATGCAGGAAACTGTGCTCACACTCCATCATCCTGTCCAGTTCTGGGCTCTATTCATGTTTTGAAAAACCGCCCAAAAGCGTGCGCCTTTGGTATGTGGCATGGGAGGCGCGCGCATTGCGCATGAGCAGGAGGAGGCGCCCGCTTCTGGGTATAACATGTGAGAAAGTGGACTCAGGGGATTGCCCTGGTCCTAAACTTTTGATTTTACCCCTTGTAGAGATGATTAGCATAGAAAGCAGAAATAGGAAGAATACATGCAGGGCGGGCGATTCTGGTCTTTGATGTGGGAGGCGCGCGCCTAAGGCCAATAAGGCTAGAGGCGTACGCTTCTCAACATCAGGAACCAGAATGCCACAAGAAGATATAGAACACAAATTTAACGTAAGTTTAACCCTCTTCCCCAGCAGAGTCGCCACTGTAGATACCCCGGGGCAGAGGACCACGGCGTTAGGCTAGAGCGGTGATTATCCAAGGATGTCTAACTTGATTTTAGAGTCGCCACCTATGTTTTTAGAGGAACATAAGAAAAACCTAATATTGCCTAATGTTTGTTACGAAACCAAATATTCTTTTTATGAGGTTCGGGGGTTAGGTTACGGAATGGGAAGTACTTAAACACCCATTCCGCCCGACTAACGTCGGTCTTGCAAATAAGTGTTCTATATGAATCAAAAGAGTGTTCTTCTTATGCTTTTAAATACTCCCTCTGTCTTTTTAACTTTGACCAAACATTTAATGTCAATCTAACAACCCTAATGAAATTTTAAAAATTATTATTGATAAATTAATGATATTTATCAATTACAATTTTTAGAATTTCATTAGGATGATTAGATTGACATTAAATGTTTGGTCAAAATTTACTCCCGTTGACCAAAAGTGAACAAACTAAAAAGACGGAGGGAGTATGAATTTTGGGATAAAAATGGTATTTTGAATGTGGGGAGATAACTCCTTGATTAGCTTCAATGAGATGAAGTAACCTTTGGTGTCATGTCCCAAAGATGTTATGGGTTGATTGCACATTAATAAAGAAGAAGAAGAAGAAGAAGAAGAAGAAGAAGAAGAAGAAGAAGGGAGAGGAGGCATACCTAAACTTTCTTCAAGCACTTCAAAGATGTGAGAAATATGGTGATTGAGATGTTTAGTCTTTTTTAGATGTTTTTCCAAAGTGATGATCCTTTTGTTATGATTCAAAAGTGGTGTCTTTGTAATGGATGAAGAAAGGAGGTATTTATAGGTGAAGAGGTGATGTAAAACGCAACGGAAAGATAAATATTAATTGATCGAAATCAATTAATCTGCAAAGAATATAAATTTCCAAGAAGAATTTCAATGAAATCCTTGAATAAAGAAATAATGGAGGTTAAAGAGGGATAAATAATTGCAAAGCAATCGAGTTTTTATTGAATAAAAGCTTATTTTCGGAATACAACTATATGCTTATTTTATAGTGCCCATAAAACTTGAAAAACAATCCTAAACCTTCTAGAATTAACCCTAACCTATATAGTAACCTAATAGGGCTTAAAAACTAGTAAATTGACTCAATATCTATTCTAGAATCCTCTCAAATCAACCTACTAAAATTAATGACGAAAATAATAAAAATACTAATTAAAATACTAATTAAATCCTAACAAATAATAAAATACTAATATATTTATAATATTTGATATAATCAAATATTCGTATTGCATCATTCACCACCGCTTCAAAAGAACTCGTCCTCGAGTTCGTTCTTGCAATTTGAAGTCTTCCGCTCCACTTGAAGAGATATTTAGAATAAACACGTTCCTTCCCAAGCTTCAAGAAATCTTCCACTTGTTGACACGATGTCGTCTCCTTGCACGTGGTGAGATAAGCCATAGTAAACAGAACTCTAATGGACTGTGAATTCCTCATTGTTTCACCCAAGAGCCTTAACGAATTAGTAATGCAGTCTACTGGAATTGAAGCAAATAATGGGCAAAGTCCAGGTCCGGGCGAGGCAGTAACATGGTGCAGGCGGACCTCAACAATAGGTCCAGGCGGGTCTTTCCGATGGTCCGACCGGATCTCTTCTGGTTTGTGAATATGCGATCTCTCTTTCTCGTACAATTCTTCCGAGCACTGATCCATACAATCTACCGGAACCACCACTTCAAAAAGTGGCTCCTCTAAAAGCACTTCTAAGGACTCGTTCACAAGTTCTTCTGCCACCACCACTTCAACAATTTGCTCCTCAGAACGTACCTCCAAGGATGCGGTCACACATTCATGTTCATCTTCCACCACCACATCAAAAAGTTGCTCATCGGATTTCGATTTTGGAGCAATCTCCGCATCAAAACCTGTACCACCAACTTGCAAATCTTGGTGAATGTTGCGTTGCATAACATTTAATTCTCTTTCTAATTCTCGACACTGGGTATGCAAAACATCTGCTATTTCACCCCAATATTGACGCTCAGCCCAATATCGTGCCTTGTATTCCCTGTCTTGAGCATATCGTTCCTCGATCTTTAAATACTCCAATTGATTAACCCAACCGTACGGATCAACGCGACAGAGATCTTCCTCACGCTCGCCGTTTCGGTTTCCGGGGTTGACATCACCACCACTTACTGCCATACGCCCCATCCTCGCCAGATGCTCTTCTTTACGCGTTGCTTGTTGCTCCAACGGACGTGTGATATTAGCAAGAAGTTGGTGTGTGCCCTCGTTGTGTCCTTCACCGTTAACCATTGTCCAAGGATCGTCCTGCTCTGATACCAACTGATGTAAAACGCAGCGGAAAGATAAATATTAATTGATCGAAATCAATTAATCTGCAAGGAATATAAATTCCCAAGAAGAATTTCAATGAAATCCTTGAATAAAGAAATAATGGAGGTTAAAGAGAGATAAATAATTGCAAAGCAATCGAGTTTTTATTGAATAAAAGCTAATTTTCGGAATACAACTATAGGCCTATTTTATAGGCCCCATAAGACTTGAAAAACAATCCTAAACCCTCTAGAATTAACCCTAACTTATATAGTAACCTAATAGGACTTAAAACTAGTAAATTGACTCAATATCTATTCTAGAATCCTCTCAAATCAACCTACTAAAATTAATGACGAAAATAATAAAAATACTAATTAAAATACTAATTAAATCCTAACAAATAATAAAATACTAATACATTTATAATATTTGATATAATCAAATATTCGCATTGCATCAAGAGGGGTGTTTTTGGTGCCAAAACAGAGTTCACAAACAGATAATTCCCGGGCAAAATCAGCATTGATGAGCAAAGGAGGGATTCTTGGAGAAAAATCTGTAGCTGACGCCCAGAAGCGCGCGCCTCCTCCTTTGGGGGCGGAGGGCGCGCGCCTCAAACCCAAAAGGGTGGAGGTGCCCGACTCTGAAAAGGCTTTTTTGACAGAATTGACTAGAAAGTTAGAACTGTTATTCAGTTTAGCCCCCAGAACCGACGGAGTCAGTCATGAACTTAACGGAAGTAACAGAAACTAGCGAAAAACACAATCTGGTCATCTCGTATTATCTGTTCCCGCTATTGCTTCTTCAGCCTCAAATTATCTGTCTAGTGTGCAGTGGCGGATCTAGAGCATTTTGTAAGTGGGTGCACGAATACACTAAAAAACTTCTTCTGAAAATAAAAAATAAGGTAAGTTGTGAGACTCAAACTTTCAAAATGAGGTTACAATCCTAACATCTTAACCACTAAACCACTTGCCACCCATTTATCTATGCTTGTGCGTTCGCCTCTGCTGTGATTTCTGATTCACATAGAAAAGTGAGGGTTGTATAACAATTTTGATTGAATTTGGTGCACAGGCAGCTGTGATCAACATATAGCTTTAACAGGGTCCCAAGAACCTCAAGACCTTGATTCCTATGCAATCAATAGGTCTATAATAAAAAAGTCAGATCTCATTATGATTAAACACTCAGTTTTGCTTCAGTTAGGGAGAACCCGTTGGACATTAGTGGGATTTTTGTACCTGTGCTTGCTCTCATTCCTGCTACTTGACCTAGGAAGCAGAAAATTGTACTAAATTAGGGAAGTTTAGAAGATTTAGATCTGAGATTATGACCTCTCTATTGATTTTAACGTAGAATCCATTTCAACTCTCGAGTTCCGTGATAGAAATTTGCCCGTAAATTGTCTTCCCAAGCACTAGAAAAGCACAAGTGAAAAGGAAGAAAGTCTCTAAATTTTTTCAAGTGAAATCCGATACTTGAATACTTTAGTTCAGTAAGAAGATTACTTAAAACTTTGCTTTTAAATTGTCAGCCTTAAACGTCACAGAATGATTTTGCTTAGATCCAATCCCATTGCTCTGTATCGTGAAGCTCCATATCTTCATTCCCACTTGCACAAACACAACTAAATCTCCCAAACAAGATACATTTTCATCTCCTATGACAAACTTTAGAGTGTACTCTGAGCCCTTCTCGAGGCCTGGATTGGTCATGACAACACCAGAAACCAGCTCTACTGCTGCCATTCCCTTTGGAACTGCATAGTGTCTTGAATCAATGTACCTGACTGTCCCTGTGACTGTTCAATCTTGTAATGGAGATGGCCAGAAATGCTCATCATGATCCACAGGGATTTGGTCTAGTATAATTCCCTCTGGCGAGTTCCTGACAAAGCTCGGCCAGCCCAATCTCAAATCCCCCGTTTGATAGCCGATTGTCTGCATATCATATGTTTTTGTTAGATGATAAATCATTAAACACATAACCTGGTCACTACAGTTGTTTGTTTCAAAGTAAGAAAAACTAGGTTACTTTTTGTATTATGTGAATTATGTGTGGTACATCGAGTATATGCTTGTCGACTTGTGGTTATTGAGTTGTGTGTGGTACTCCGAGCGTGTGCTCATCGAGTTGTGGTTGTTGTGTTGTCTGTGGTACTCTGAGCATGTGCTCGTCGAGTTGTGGTCCTTGTGGTTTTGAAATTGTAAATTTAGCAGGTGTTGTAAAATTTGGGATAGTCAATTTTTCTAGGGAAACTCTGTCGAAATTTTTGTAAATAAATCAGTGAATCGGATTTTTTTTTTTTGTTAAAGTAAGCGTTATTAAGTAGTATGGATATATATATATATATATATATATATATATATATATATATATATATATATGTATGTATGTATATATATATATGTATATATGTATATATATATATATGTATATATGTATATATATATATGTATATATGTGTGTGTGTATTTATGTGATTGTGTTTATTGCATATATTGTTTCTAACAAATTCTTGTAATTTTTTTGGTAGAGTTTGTCCATGCAAACAGAATCAAGTGTTATCCTCCTAGCAAAATGCAGATTTTTCAGGATAATTGGGCAGACTACTTGTATAACCGATTTATTAAGGAGAAGATGGCAGGGAAGTAATAGAAAATAGGTATTACAAAGAATTTTACTTGTAACTAATTTTGATTGTAAGATCAACTATATTATTGATGATCGAGAACAAACTTTTTAAACTTTTGTTAGTTTATAACTTTTGTGGATGATTAATTGTAATCATTATTGTTGGTGTAATGAAATGTTGATTATAATTGTTGAATGAGGTGTTTGTTTTATATTAATTTTTATTTATTTGATTCATAATTTATATAATTTGCAGCTAGTTTAGTAGGGAAAAAATAAAAATTATAAAGCAAAAAAAAATTAAAATTCAAAAACTGCCTTAGATAGCGCTTTTTATGCGCTATCTAAGTTATACACATAAAATAGTAATCTTACCTACTTAGATAGCGCATAATGAGAATAGCCTAACATAGCGCTTAACATGCGCTATCTAAGAGAGATACCAACATAGCGTTTATTATGTGCTATCTAAGTTTGATTACATAAGGTAATTTCTGAAAATTAAAAGATCATCTTACATAGCGCTTATTTATGCGCTATCTAAGTATATTGTCTTACATTGCGTTTAATTAAACGCTATCTAAACTTGCATAGCGGTTGCTTACATAGCACTTATATGCGTTATCTAAGTGAAAAAAATAAGCGCTATGCAAGCTCTATTTTGTACTAGTGGAGAACCTCAAGTGCCGTGGCTTTAATATTAGTGAACCCAAAGCTTTCGGTCATGTCAACAGGTTCATTTGACACAGTCGAGATCTCAAACGCGTGTAGGAAACTAGCAAGTGTAAGTTCTACAACTTGAGCGAAAGAGATTCCAGGACACCCTCTTCTGCCACTACCAAAAGGAAGCAGTTCAAAATGCTGACCCCTAAGGGCAACTCCAATGGAAAGAGTTAAGCAAAGGTACCAAAATCAAATTTTGGTACTTTTGAGTACTATTCATAAGGTACCAAATTTTCATCTCCAATGGTAGGTATCAAAATCAAATTTTGATACCTATATAAAATGTAATAGTAATTCCAATGCTAAGTATCAAAATCAAAATTTTATTTTATACTATTAATTTTATTATATATTTAAAATATTTAATATTTAAATATTTTAAAAATATAAATATGTTTAAATAAAATAAAATAATTTTTTTAATTTTAAATAAAAATAAAATAATAGTAATAATAGTAATAATAAAAATAAAGTCACAAGAGGTAAAAGATTAAAAAAGGAAGAAAATTTACAAGTTTTGTAATACTTAAACAATGAGAAAGGGTCAGACAAGGTACCAAATTTGGTACCTTGTTTAACTCTTACTCAAAATTTGGTACCTCAAGCTTGCCTCATTGGAGATGTTAACTCTTTGGGTAGGTACCAAAATTTGGTTTTGGTACCTACCATTGAAGATGCCCTGACATCAACATCCTTGTGGGTCGTCAGGAACCTTTTAGGCTGAAACTCCAAAGGTTCAGGCCAAACACGAGTGTCACGATGAATCTTTGACAGGTTCAGGAAAAGGCGTGTACCTTTTGGGACAAAGAAACCACCAACAGTGCAGTCTTCTAGTGATTCGCGTGGGGGTAAGAGCTGTGTAGTGGGGTATAAGAGTAATGTTTCCTTGATAATGGCTTGGAGGTAGACTAGGTTCTTCAAATCAGATTCTTCGACATGTCTGTTTTTACCAATATGAATGTCTAGTTCATCTTGGGCCTTTTTTAGTGCACGGGGATTGTTAAGAAGCAAAGACAGTGCCCATGTTAATGTTATTGATGTCGTGTCAACGCTTCCTGATATCATAGTCTGCGAAAAAGAGCACGCAAAATCAAATTTAGGTACTTTACCATTATACGGAGTACAATATCAAAACACAAACAAAAACATACTCCCTCTGTCCCTAAATAAATGTCCAAATTTCATTTTAAGAGAAATCAGAAAATCTCTACATACAATTTAGTGGCAAAGATTCGTATATAATCATGTAATCCTCTTTCCAAACATTTAGTTTTGCATGTATAAAGAGATTAGAGAAAAAAAATTGGTAAAAAAGGGTTTAGGGACAAAGTGTTTTTCAAAAAAGTCATTCATTTTGGAACAAAAATTTCTTCAAAATGGGCATTCATTTAGGGACAGAGGGAGTATGACAATGTTTGTCAAAGACTTCCTGAGAACAAGTGTTACCTCAAGTTATATAAATATAACTTGAGATGCCTAGATGGCGAAAACTTTATAATCAATATGAGTACCAATTACAAATTAAAAAGGTTCCCTATAACTAAAAAAATATAAGTTCTATGGAACCAAAATAGAAACAAAGTACAATGATCCTATCCTATCCAAAACACACTCAAACCCGAAGTATTTGAGTGTTAAAAGAGTGTATGGGAGAAAGGACCTAACGAGCCAAGAAGTACTTTGCTATTTGTGCTATGGATGTGTGTATGAATTTGGCTTGGTTACAAAGTGTTCATCCTAGCACTATTTATAGCCATCAAAGACTTGAGGGCTACTCAAATAAACAGCCTTGGGCTGTTGTTGGCGAGTGGAGAGAGTGGAGATCATGAGCCAAACTTCCTCTCCACAAATCATGCAAGACTTGGTCCTCCTTCCTTTTTTATCTCAACCGAATCCTTTGTGCCTAAGTCTAAGCTTCACCTTGTTGTACTCCATGCTTCCAATGCCTTGTACTCTTCCATTTGATCAGCAACAAATTCTTGGACTTGGTCTTCTCACATTTCCCATATTTAACACATGTTAAATATGTTTGTAACTCCTCCAATTTTTGGCATTTATTCATAATTCTCTTTTAATTTCTTCTCCATGTATTTAGCTCTTAAATCCATCTTATTATAACTTGAAGTATGGACTAACATCTAGACAATAAAATTAGGACATTAGTATAAAAATTATATTAGAAAGAAATGTCAAATTACAAAGTATATTCGTCAGGCAGCACTAGACTGTCAGTGGCAACATCTAAGGTAACACCTCTGCCTGCACTAACAATCTCCCCCTTAATTTGAGATTTCTTTCCAAGATCCTAAGTGATGGTACCTATAAAAACAAGTTAGCCATATAACAGAATTGCAGAGAAAACTCCTAGTCTAACTCCCCCTTAATCTAGGAGTTAACCAAAGATTTAAAACAAACTAATCAAAATCAAAAAAATATTTAAATGCCTTCAACTAGTAGTTAAAAACAAAATATAAATCCAAGTTTAAAAACCATAAAACCAACAAAATAATATCCAAAGATAATCACCAAAATAACCACCAAAGTATTAGTTCCTCAGGATGCTGGGCAACACTATTGGCAGCACGAGTTTATTTACCCTTAAGACAATCTTCACATATGATAGAATTTTTAAGATCCAATTTAGGAATACCCTTAACAGCATCTAACTTAACAATCTTATCAATGTTCCTGAAATGAACATGTTCCAATTTTTGATGCCATAAGTTTGTGACATCAATCTTTACGGTGTTGCACACAACATTATCTTCCACACGATAACAATTATCACTTGATCTAGTTCCTGTCATAACACAATTGTTAGTACCATTAAAAACTTCACAAGTGTCCTTGTTGAATTTTACCTCTAAATTGTCATCACAAAGTTGGTTAATACTAATTAAATTAGCTACTAGACCCTCTACATGTAAGACATTTTTTAAGGCAGGAAAACCAGTCACATTTAGTGTCCCTTTTCCTATTATATTACTTTTGCTTCCACCACCATAAGTTACACTACCACCTTGAATGGATTCATAGTCCTTTAAAAATATTTTTGTTCCCGTCATATGGCGTGAACACCCACTATCAAAATACCATGATCCTTCAATATTTGTTTTTAAGGTAGTGTAAACAACATCACATCTCAGATTAGCTTTAGGTTTCCATGACTTATTTTTTTTTGTTTTTGACTTTCTAACAGGAAGCGTTATCTGGAGTGTTAGGTAACACTTCAGGTAGCACCAAGGGACTGGACTCTTTCTTTGAAAGCTTGTCACATTTGTTTTTAAAATGTCCAGTAGTGTGACAATATTGATACACTTTTCCTTTGTCAAAAATGTCACTTGAACAAGAATTTTGATCAAAATCGTGACCTTTCACAAAACATATATTATGTTCATCACAAGACAAAGAAGAAATAATTCTATCTACTGATTCTTGGAAACCAATACCTTCTTTGAGAGGCTTACTCAAGTTAAGGATCTCATCTAATTTTGATGACCCAGTGTTGAGTTTCTTCAAGGTGGTCTCGGCTAAAGTCAACTTGGCCTTGACTTTCTCTAGCTCGGCATCTCTCTTGGATGCTTGAACTTCCAAACGAGTTAAGTAGGCCTTGAGTCCGTCGTTCATCTTGGTTAAAGTTTTTAACCATTTTGTTCTTTTATTCCATTCCTTGAGCAAATCCTCACAAAGGTTCTTTAAACTAGAAATGAGTTCATCTTTCCTCAGATCATCCTCTTGTGAACTTCTTACATCAATGTTAGTGGAAACCATGAAATAAACATCGTTAGTTAAACTGAAATTGTTATACCTGACTGGTGTGGTCTCAGATGTTATCTCGGTGTGTATAACATTTGTGGTAACATGTTCAGTCTCCGAGTCACTTAGTGTGACAAACATGTTTGTTTGATCAAGTTCTACCTCCTGGACTGGTCCCTCATCTTCATTGTCACTTAGGGAGACCCATAGGTTCTTTCCTTTTTTCCTTAGTGTGTTGGCACACTCGTTTGCATAGTGACCCCATCCCGAACAAGCATGACATTGAATTGAATCAATGTATTTGGGATCAGATCTTGATTGATCTGAGGATGCCCTACGCATTGGGGATGACTTCTGAGTAGATGGGAACGTCCTTCTTGGCATCGAATCATACACCTTGGTTTGCTGCTCTTTTGCTTTTACCTGCATCTTTTCATTGTTAAACTTTTTAACCATAGCATTATATTTTCTAGCAAGTAAAGCAACACTGTCATTTTCATCCAATTCTTCAAAAATTTCATCTTCATCTTTTGAAAAATCCGAGGATTGCACTTTCAAAGCAATATTTTTCCCTTTAGAAGCTTCACTTTGTTCAAGAAGATTTGACTCAAAATTTTTCAAAATACTCATTAAAGAATTGATGTCCATAGTAGAAAGATTGTGAGCTTCTTCAATAGATGAAACTTTCATATTGAACCTCTCAGGAAGAGATCGAATAGCTTTTGAAACAAGTTGTTTGGTTGTAAAAGGTTCACCCAAAAGTTGACACTCATTTGCAATATCAAACAATTTTTCAAAATATGATGAAATAGTTTCATTTTCACTCATCCTCAACCTTTCAAATTTACCAGTGAGAGTTCTAAGCTTATTATCACGCACACTACTATCACCTTCACAAAACCTTTGTAAAGTGTCCCATGCCTCCTGAGCAGTGGAACTGTTTTGAATAAGTTTGAAAATATGCATATCAACCCACTCAAAAATAGCATTAAGTGCTTTTTCATTGAAATTAGCTAGATTAATCTCTTCATTAGTCCACTCAGATTCAGGTTTGACTTGAACATCACCATCTTCATCTGGGGGTAACAAAGGAAGAGAGTAACCATTTGTTATAGATCGCCAAGCCCGAAGATCAATTGATTTGATATGCGAGCGTAGGCGGATCTTCCAATAAGCATAATTCGATCCATCTAAAACAGGAAGACGTTTCTGATTGGGATTAGCAGGATCGAAAGCCATGACAAAGGAACAAACCACTTAGTAACGTCAAGTGACCGGGCTCTGATACCAATTGACAATGTTTGTCAAAGACTTCCTGAGAACAAGTGTTACCTTAAGTGTTAGGTAACACCCCAGATAACACACACGGACAGAATATACACACCCGAGTAAAATAGATTTGTAAAAGAGTTTTGCAGCGGACAAAAGCACAAGAATTATTTTTCTCAAGTTATATAAATATAACTTGAGATGCCTAGATGGCGAAAAATTTATAATCAATATGAGTACCAATTACAAAGTAAAAAGGTTCCCTATAACTAAAACAATATAATTTCTATGGAACCAAATAGAAACAAAGTACAATGATCCTATCCTATCCAAAACACACTCAAACCCGAAGTATTTGAGTGTTAAAAGAGTGTATGGGAGAAAGGACCTAACGAGCCAAGAAGTACTTTGCTATTTGTGCTATGGATGTGTGTATGAATTTGGATTGGTTACAAAGTGTTCATCCTAGCACTATTTATAGCCATCAAAGACTTGAGGGCTACTCAAATAAACAGCCTTGGGCTGTTGTTGGCGAGTGGAGAGAGTGGAGATCATGAGCCAAATTCCTCTCCACAAATCATGCAAGACTTGGTCCTCCTTCCTCCTTTATCTCAACTGAATCCTTTGTGCCCAAGTCTAAGCTTCATCTTGTTGTACTCCATGCTTCCAATGCCTTGTACTCTTCCATTTGATCAGCAACAAATCCTTGGACTTGGTCTTCTCATATTTCCCATATTTAACACATGTTAAATATGTTTGTAACTCCACCAATTTTTGGCATTTATGCATAATTCTCTTTTAATGTTTTCTCCATGTATTTAGCTCTTAAATCCACCTTATTATAACCTGAAGTATGGACTAACATCTAGACAATAATATTAGGACATTAGTATAAAAATTATATTAGAACAAAATGTCAAATTACAAAGTATATTCGTCAGGCAGCACTAGATTGTCAGTGGCAACATCTGAGGTAACACCTCTGTCTGCACTAACAGAGTATCATATTTTCCCTTCCCAAACAGAGAGGGTAACCTCCTCATTCAACAGAAAAATGGAGATTGGAATTCAGAACCAGCATAACAGCACCCAAACCATCTAAGACACTCCTGAGGTTTCAACAGATTAAACTCTTAAAGGGGCAAGACACATAGCCAAATCATGAACAAATGAGGTTTAAGGCAGTAAATACTTCAAGGAAATATATGCAGACTGCCTAATAGCAATCGACAATTATACTCCATCCATCCTTAAAAAAGTCACACTTTAACTTTTATGGTCAACTCAATTAAAATTTGAATTAACCCTAAAAGTCAAAGTGAGAGTATCTTTCCCGAAGGGGGGAGTATACTCTTATAGTCCCATTAAACAGATCAATTTTTTTATGGATGATGATTTACTTGACTGTAAAACTCCTTGTAATTGCACAATATAGTTTGTCTCTGATAGAAATGAGAATATTTTAGTGGTTGTTATCATGAAAAATCTATTTTACCATATCTCCACTTTTTCATTGTTTTCTTACCTTGACGAGAGATGATCCAAATATTTTTTAGGATAAATGCTTAGTTGTTGACGTTTAACATGACAAGACACTTAAAATCATAGCACAAGACGTACCAGGCATGTAGCTTTGTTGATTGTATCAGCATGAAGATTGAATTTCTCATGGGGATCATCAAGTAGGGACATCATCACATCCATGAAGTCCTGCCCATCTTTCTTATTTCCATAATTCTTATTCAATTTACGCTCCTCCAAACACTCTTGCAGCAACTGGTCTATTTCCTTTCCTGTCTTCATCATTGCTTTCTCATATCCTCCAATATCCAACGGCCTCAAAAAACTAAATGCATCAGAAAATGTAAACCCTCCCAATAACTCAAAAAACTCCTTAATTACACTAAGCCACCGATCCTCATCGTTAAAATCTCGATGTTTCCCCACTATAATTCTTAAAATTAGATTTAAAACCAAGTCCTGGAACCATTTCTTCATATCCCACAAGACTTTTTCCGAACCTTGTGATAAGAATAAAGATCCTATGTGATATCTGTTTCCTTTATTTTAGTATTCTAATTTCAGTCATAGTCTTCTTTCCTAAACTAAGTTGTGTAGGACTGTAATAGCGTTGCTTGTATCACAAGTTAGGTCTTGTGTATTTATACTCCTTTCGATATCAATAGAATTCGATTTTCCTTTTACCAAATTCTATATGGTAACCAGAGCAAGATCCAAAAAATTTTCCTCCCTCATCAACCACGGCTTAGGTCTGCCGCAAAAACCTAATGGCAACCACCGATCACCAACTACCCAACCCCGATGAACCTGACAAACCTCTTGTCGTGGTCAATCTCTCCCACATCCTTCAAATCACACCAACAAACTATATTCCATGGAAGATCCAAATAGAAGCGACCCTTTTGGGGTATGCATTGTGTTACTATCTTGATGGCTCCAAACCCATACCTCCCAAGACCATAACCGAAACCACCATAGACTCCGGCAAGTCTGACATCACCACCACCGAAACACCTCTCCCCCCACAAAAACAAATCACCACCACCACTGATAATCCCGCCTACACCACATGGTTTCGCCAGGACAAATTGTTACTTGGTGCTTTAGCCGGTACACTCACACCACCTCTTATTAGCCTCATATCTCAATGCAAAACCTCCCATGAAGCTTGGCTCACCCTTGCCAAAACCTATGCCAACCCTTCCCGGAGTCATCTCAAACAAATGAAGGATCGACTTTGACATATCACAAAGGGTCCCCGCTCTATAACCGAATTTATGCGGGACATCAAAGCATGTGCAGATCAGCTTGCTTCTCGGGGCCGACCCATGGATTCAGAAGACGTTGTGGAAAGAATCCCAACTGAATGACCCTGACTTTGATAGTGTTGTTCAAGCAGTTCAGAGTCGTGACAACCCCATAACCTTTGACGAACTGCATGAGAAACTTCTCAATCGAGAACTCACTCTGAAACATCGATCCACACCCTCTCCCACCACCTTCCCAGCCTCTGTCCATTACACCAACAAACCCTAACCCAACTGCAACAACAAAAACAACAACTCCCCACAAACCACAGCCTCACCCCCTCTCGGCAACACCAACTCCAACTTCCTCCAAACAGACAACCCCTCTCCGAGTAATTACAAAGGGCGGTGTCAATGGTGTAGGAACTATGGTCACTACCTTAATCAATGTCCTTGCTTCTGCCAACTCTATCCCAATTCTATCTTTCCCCAACAACCTCAACCAAACCCTAACCCTAACCGGTCCAACCAAAACACCAGCCGACAATCCCATCAACCCTCCGCTCCTCGCGCATATACTGCAACAACAAGCCACACACCTACCCCAAGTTGGTTACTTGACAGTGGTTCCATGCATCATGTCACCCATGACCTTAACAATCTAGCCCTCCAATCTCCATACAATGGCACTGACGAACTCCTCATTGGCGATGGTTCGGGTCTCCCTATCTCTCACATTGGTTCTACTTTTCTCTCTACCTCTTCTCATTGCTTTAATCTTCATCATGTCTTGCATGTTCCTAATGTTTCTCGTAATATCATATCTATATTCAAGTTTTGCCATGATAACAATGCAACTATCACCTTCTCATCTAACTCTTTTTTGTAAAGGACCGTCACACGGACAAAATCATTCTTCAAGGCACATCTAGTTCTGGCGTCTACGAATGGCATCCCACCCCCTTGGCTGTTTGTCTTCCTCCTACTGTCAACAATACACCTGTCTCCTCCACCACCACATGGCATCATAGATTAGGGCATCCTTCAGTTACTATTCTACGTCATATTAGCAATTTTTTTAATTTAAACATTCCTAGTAGTTCTTCCTTTAATTGCAACTCCTGTGATTGTAATAAGAGTCACAAGTTACCATTTTATAATAATACTGTTACTTTTTTTGGTCCACTTGACGTTTTATACAGTGATGTTTGGACATCCCCATTGCATTCCTTTGATGGATTCAAATACTACATTATATTTGTCGATCACTACTCTAAATACATATGGCTTTGCCCCCTTCGCCATAAAAATGATGCTGTCTCTATGTTTTCTACCTTCAAAAACCTTGTTGAATTTTTTTTCAAACGCCCCATCCTCACTATCTTCAGTGACAATGGTGGTGAATATATTGGACTTCGTCCTACTCTTCAGTCTCATGGCATACTCACCTCACCTCCCCCCCTCACACCCTTGAGCATAACGGTTACTCCGAATGTCGCCATTGTCATATCGTTGAAACAGGATTATCCCTTCTCACTCATGCCCATATGCCTCCTAAATTTTGGACTTTAGCCTTTGCCACAGCCGCGTACTTAATAAATCGCATGCCCATACCAACCCTAAATCTTGCCTCCCCATACTTCACACTTCTCGGTAATCATCCCAACTACCTCAAGCTTCAGAGTTTTGGATGCCTCTACTATCCGTGGCTCCGACCTTACACTAATCACAAACTTGATCCCCGCTCCGCTCCTTGTGTCTTTGTCGGTTATTCACCCACCCAAAGTGTTTACTACTGTCTGGAACCTACAACATTCAAGATATTTGTCTCACGACACGTCAAGTTCATTGAAACCCAATTTCCCTTCTCTAAATCCGACACTATCCACCCTACTACCACCCAGTCCACCAATCAATGGTGCACCTTCAGGATACCCACTCTTGTCACCACATCCACTCCACCCGTGTACCCCATGCCATCCCCTGCTCCCACCCCCCAGGCTACTCAAGATCCGGCCGAACCTTTATCCTCCCAGCCCGGATCCTCTCAAGCACCCTCCACACCCTCACCACCTTTGGCCGAACCTCACTAAACACATCCTACCGTGGTCCAACCTCAACCCCCTCATACAGAACCCCCCAAAGGACCCCGCACTCTCCTACAAAACAACATTATCAAACCCATCAACAAACTGAACCTCTCAACCTCACTCACCCCCACCCTCACCGAACCAACAACGGTCACCCAAGCCCTCAAAATTCCTGCCTGGCGAGATGCCATGCAGGCAGAATATGATGCACTTCTCAAAAATCACACCTGGGATCTAGTTCCGTCATCCCCAACTCAGAACTTGGTCGGTTGCAAATGGATATTCCACATCAAATATCATGCCGATGGAACAATTGATCGATACAAAGCCAGGTTAGTAGCAAAAGGCTTTCATCAATGTCCGGGCCTTGATTACTCTGAGACCTTCAGTCCAGTCGTAAATCCAGCTACCGTTCGCACAATTCTCTCCCTAGCCACGGTAAATGATTGGTCCATCCGACAGGTGGACATAAATAATGCATTCGTACAGGGTTCGTTATAAGAAGATGTGTTCATGGCTCAACCACCTGGGTTTGTTAGCTCTACATCTCCAACTCATGTGTGTAAACTACGCCAAGCCATCTATGGACTTAAACAAGCGCCGTGTGCATGGTACACCGAACTCAAAACCTATCTTCTGTCTCTCGAGTTTTCTACGAGTGTGTGTGATACATCTCTATTCATCCTTCGTACTTCCACTCATGTACTTTATATCTTGGTTTATGTTGATGACATTATTATTACTTGCTCGGATAGCTCTATTGTGGACAGGTTTATCACTCAATTTGCCTCTCAGTTTTCCTTGAATGATCTTGGATCACTATCCTATTTTCTTGGGGTTGAAGTAATACCGCATGCTCAAGGACTGTTTCTCAGTCAACACAAGTATGTGCAAGATCTCCTCACCAAGACAAATATGCTTGATGCAAAACCAGTTCCCACACCGATGGTACCTCATCCTCCTCTCACCCTACGAGGCGGCAATCCTATTTCCAATCCATCTGAGTACCGTGCTATTGTGGGCTCTCTACAGTATCTCGCCTAAACAAGGTGTGATCTCTCGTTTGCCATTAACAGACTGTCACAGTTCATGCATTGTCCCACTGATCTTCATTGGGCGGCACTTAAACGGGTCTTACGATATCTTGTGGGTACCAGCTCTCATGGTCTTCTTATTCGTCGTAACTCTCCTCTTACGCTTCATGGATTCACTGATGCTGACTGGGCCGGCGACAAAGATGATTATATCTCCACCACTGGCTATATTATTTATCTTGGTTGCAATCCACTTTCTTGAAGCACGAGGAAACAGAAAACTTTGGCACCGTCTTCCACCAAAGCTGAATATCGCGCTGTTGCTGCCACCACTGCTGAAATTCTATGGATTCAAAATTTGTTGCGTGAATTACATGTTCCAAGCTCTTCCACACTGACCATCTACTGTATATGGGTGCCACATATGTTGCTACCAATCCCGTCTTTCATTCCAAGATGAATCATCTGGGCCTTGACTATCATTTTGTTCGAGAGTAAGTTCAATCCCATAATCTGCGTGTATCACATATCTCAGGGACGGATCATCTAGCAGATGCTCTTACCAAATCCCTGCCGAGGCCACGCTTTCTGGATCTCATTGCCAAGATTGGACTCTCTGGCCGGTCGTCCATTTTGAGGGGGCATGATAAGAATAAAGATCCTATGTGATCTCTGTTTCCTTTATTTTAGTATTCTAATTTCAGTCATAGTCTTCTTTCCTAAACTAAGTTGTGTAGGACTCTAATAGCGTTGCTTGTGTCACAAGTTAGGTCTTGTGTATTTATACTCCTTTCGATATCAATAGAATTCGATTTTCCTTTTACCAAATTCTATACCTTGTTCATATTTCTTGACTTGGGCCCATGAATCATAGATTTCTTTGAGAGACGCCTTCACCTCATAAATACAAGCAGAGTCAAATTTCGAAAGCGTGTAATTAGAGAGAAGTTGATGTACAGCAATCTTTCGCATCTCACGCCAGTATGGACCATAAGGAGCGAAACCAATCATGGCATGATTGTAACCCATGTGCTCCATAGCAACAATTTTGGGACGAGCAGAAAAGGCCTTGTCATTGACACGTAAGCAATCTTGGGCCATTTCCCAAGTACTAACCACAATAGCTTGATGGGTGCCTAATTGTATGGCAAAGATTGGGCCATATTTATCAGCCATGTTTCCTAAGGTTACATGGGGAAGTTCAGGACCACCTAGTAGATGGAGGTGACCGATCAATGGCCAAGCACCACCGGCTTTTGGGACACGTCTATTCCTACTCGAGGCGTTTCTCAGGCAGAAGTATAAAAAAGGAAGAAAAGTGAATATAAAAGCTGCTATTACAACAGCTGAATTCATCTAGATTTGAAGGAGGAACACCATGATTAATGTTTCCTAAACTTAGGGGTGAGCAAAAAAAAATTGGAACCAGACCGGACCAAAGGAACCGGACCAGACCAGTTAAAACCTGACCAGACCAGTACATATGGTTTGTTTCCGGTTCCAAAATATTATAGAAACAGTATATTGGTTCGGTTCTGGTTCCTGGTAAAATTAATTACGGTAGAACCAGACTGGACCAGTTGTGCATATATACTATACATATTTATTTTATATGTATTATTATATAGTAAATAAAATTATACACTTACTTTTGTATTATAATTTTTCAAAAAGCCATTTAAATTGCTTCAAAAACAAAAGACTCATTTAACTATTTTGTAATATTGTACCCAACCCAAGCCTCAAGGTCCCAAATCGGCAAACCTGAGTCTCATGCACCAGTTCAATTATTTTCACTTTTAAACATTTATTTTTCATAATTAATATCCTCTTTTCAGTTTAAACATAGAGTGAAACCCTAGTCATCGACTCTTGAACGAGAGTGAAACCCTAGTATTGTATTTGGGTTTGATCTTGATTTATAACTAACATTAAGTTTACGTTTGTGTTTGATCTTGTCAATGTTGTGAGTTAAGAAAGTTTGAAAACAAATAAACTTCAAATGACTAGAACCGGACCAGACTAGACCAGTAGAACCAGAACCAGTGTATTGGTTCTCACAAGTATTGGTTTGGTTCCGGTTCTAAATTTTTATAGAACCAAAGTATTGGTTTCGGTTCTGATTCTGTGATTTTTTGTCAAAAAATGGACCAAACCGGACCATGTTCACCCCTAACTAAACTAAGATATTAATTTGAGTATATATGCTGCTGCTTATTTTTTTAACCTTTTATGTTATCGAAGTGGTGATGTGGTTCAACCTTGTACCACCCAATTAGTGGAGCTATGATGTTCTATCAGAAAGAGTTCAATTTTTTTGTGGCCCAGAAACAATTCTACTTCAAGATAACTAGTTAGTGAAAATTCTAAATGGGGTTAATCACATTTTACTACCATGAGATGAGGTTTACATGTTGTATTACTTGGGAGAATATAGTTTCATTTTTCTCACTTTAGTACCTGAACTTTTATTTTTGTATAAAATCGAGTCTTTACATTTTGTGTTAAACCCTAAAAACACACGGATATAGAAGACAAGAGTGTTTGGAGAATTCTCTTGTTATTGAATAATGAGTACAAAGTTAACCTATATACAACAACTAGGTACACAAATATAGGAAGAGATATGACTCTTCATTCTAATTGATACTACCCCTATTTACAAGATAATCCCAAAATACTTCAAACATATCCTAATATACAAAGATATCAATCTTTATATTTACAGAATATTTACTCGGCTAATACCCCCCCTCAAGAAAGAAGTCCGGACGGTAGTTGCAGCTTGAGTGAGAGTTCCTGAAACCGAGGTTTGGAAAGTCCCTTTGTAAATAGGTCAGCAAGTTGAGCCTCGGATGTAACAAATCGAAGACAAAGAAACCCACGGGTTACCAACTCGCGAACAAAGTGATAATCAATCTCTATATGTCGAGTTCGTGCATGAAACACTGGATTACGAGCAATGTGTATAGCAGAGATATTATCACAAAATAGGGACGGAGGATGAAGTGAAATGTGAAGCTCCCGAAATAAGAAAGAGAACCACCGGAGTTCAGCCGCAGTAGTAGCAATAGCACGATACTCTGCTTCACTGGAGCGAGAGACTGTGGTTTGCTTCTTAGCAGTCCATGAAACAAGATTAGGACCAATAAAAATACAAGCCCCTGTAGTGGAATGACGATCATCGGGGTCACCTGCCTAATCCGAATCAGAATAGGCGCGTATAGAAAAGTCGGGCGAAGTCCGAAATGATAGGCCCAGGTGGAGGGTGCCTTTAACAAATCGGAGGATCCGCTTGGCTGCAACAAGATGAAAAGAACGCGGTTGATGCATAAACTGGCATACCTGATTAACCGAGAAAGCAATGTCTGGTCGTGTCAAGGTTAGATACTGAAGCCCACCCACGAGACTACAGAACTCTGTTGCATCGGACAGGAGGTCACAGTCATGGCTAGAGAGCCGAGAATGGGGTATAGTAGGTGTGGGCATAGGCTTGCAATCTGACATGTGAAAACGGTCGAGGAGATCGAGTGCATACCGAGTTTGGCGGAGATGCAAAGTGTCAGTAGTCCGGGTAGCCTCAATGCCGAGAAAGAAGCTAAGGTCTCCCAAGCGTCGGCTCTCAAAAGTAGTACAAATATCATCAATAACGGAGGAGATCACTGAGGAAGAGGATCCGTTAATGATGATGTCGTCAATATAAACAAGGATGAAGACGGTGGTTCCTTCAGTGTGCCGAATGAAAAGAGAAGAGTCGGACCGACTGTTGAAAAAACCATGCTGAAGAAGGAACGCATGAAGCCGTTGAAACCAAGCACGCGGAGACTGTTTAAGGCCATACAATGCCTTGTGTAGCTTACCAACATGATCCGGAGCTGCGGGATCAATGGAACCAAGTGGTTGTCTTATATACACTTGTTCATGAATAACACCATTAAGAAAGGCATTACGAACATCTAACTGTTTAACATCCCATGACCGAGAGTGAGCAATAGTGAGAACTGTGCGAATGGTAGATGGCTTGACTACCGTGTTAAACCCTAAAAACATACGGCATATAGAAGACAAGAGTGTTTGGAGAATTCTCGTGTTATTGAATAATAAGTACAAAGTTAACCTATATACAACAACTAGGTACACAAATATAGGAAGAGATATGACTCTTTATTTTATTTGATACTATCCCTATTTACAATATAATCCCAAATACTTCAAATATATCCTAATATACAAAGATATCAATCTTATATTTACAGAATATTTACTCGGCTAATATTTTGGACGGAAACTAAGCAGCATGGCCCATCCCACACCTATTTTTCTTGGGTTGTCGGACATCTCATGGCAAATAAACAAATGCTCTTTTTTAAAAATTAAAAATAAAGCGGAAAGAAAAGAGCAGGATGGAATTCAGAGTGGAAACAATAAAATACCAGTATGACCAAAAAAAGAAAGAATAATACGCACAAAAAAGTCATAAAATCTTGTTCACAAAATCCTAAGTGTGGTGATTTTATTGGTGTTTTTAACGAGTCCATATCACCTGTACCACTCTGTATGCCACTATCTGTGTCACAAGTGATCCAATGGCTTACAATTGTTAAGGCTAATATTATAATGATGTCATCCATACATGTGAGCCGTTGGATCACTTGTGGCATAGGGAGTGGCACACAGAATGGTACAGGAGATCTGAACTCGTTTTTAACTAAAGTGTGGCGGGTCCATTATCGATGCAATCAATAAACAATTGTCACCTCATTTTGTGACCTTATTTTGTGCCCCTAGCATTACTAAAAAAATATAATTCTTCGCATAAGAATCAAATTAACAGCTTTTCAAGGAGAATATCAATCATAGCTTCCGCACCATTCTACATAAAACAACAATATAATTCAAAATTAATAACAAAATTGAATCACCAAAACCACATGCCATACTTGATCAAATTAAACCAATTACGAGAAAACAAAAAAATTGCGTACGAATTATAGGAAAATGGCAGAAAACGAAAGTACTTTTTGTAGTCGGCACGGCCGGTCATGGCGGTGCGTAATATGAAAAAGTTCAAACTGAACCAAACCAAACCACAATAGCTTGGTTTAGTTTGATTTGGTTCAGGCCGCAGTTTAGTAATATGGTTCAGATCGCTGCTTAGACCGTGGTTCAAACCGTGGTCTAAATATGATTTAGATCATGGTTCAAATGACTATTCACACCATGGTTCATATCACAATTCAAATCATGGTTTAGACTCTGTTTAAATGAGAAAATTCAGAGGAAGAAAAAGATTTAACGAATAAAGAAGCCGAAAAAAGTGAACACACTACAGAACTTTGTTAACTATGTGTCTCAATGAATATAACACCCAATGAAATGAATATTGAATACGATGCAAGACTATAGTCTAATGCAATGTAGATTTTTTTTAATGATTCAAAGGTGGATGTTATTTAACATACAAATATATACGGTTTGGTGGTTTGATCTCGCAGTTCGGTTTTGCGGTTTGGTTAGGTCTAATTTGATCTAAAGGGGTTAGACAACAAATCAAACCGAACCACGCAATTTATCAATTTTTAAGACCGAAGAGAATCACTTGTGTTTGAAAATTGAACCAAACCCTATGATTCGATTCAATCTCAAAGCACAGTTTGGACCGAACCGTTTACGCCCCTACTTTGGTCAAACTAACATCAGGTAATATGACACTAGACAGTACTTGCACGTGCGAAGCGGGATGTATTTAAAATAGAAAAGATAGATATACTAAACTTATTGAGAAAAAAAATACACACATTAACAAACATAGGTAATTATTTTTTTAGTAATATGGATAGTGAAGTTTAAAATGTTAAGATGACTTTTAGGCATCATTTGGTTTATGGGAATGGATATGTGGGAATGGGCATATGATATCTAGGCATGCCTGAGAATAATCCAACATTCTCATACTCATGTTTGGACTTCACTTACGTATTAAATAAGGAATGGACAATAGATTACCATTCCTACGTTTGATTCATGCGTGTCTACGTGAATGGTAATTTTTTCCTATATTTTTTTCATTTTAAGAGCATGAGAAATAATTATATATATATATTTAAAAAAAAATCAAACCTAATAAAATTCTAATTTTGAGCCTTACATATAACCTACTATAAAATATTTGTTTATGTAGGATCAACTTACCAAGAAAATAAAGAAGAAATTAAGAGAGATATATAAATACATATAGTTGTATATTCTTTGAGTTGAAAACACTGAATATAGTAAAGAAAATGTCGAAAGAATTATGAAAGCTATTCCTAGGATCCACTGGAGCAGCTGGTTATTAGCAAAGAAATCATGGGATGCATCATAAGATGCAAGCTTACACTACTAATCAAAACAAATTATTGGAAAAGTTGTGTATTTGTGAAGGAAATATGATTTATTTCCGTGATGAATAATTAGTCGAATGACAAAATTGTTTGTGATTTTGTGTTCTAATCCATGAGAACATTGAGATAATGTATTCATTTGTCCAATTTGGTGTTGGCGTGAATGAGATATCAATGCTTGAAGTTGGTGGGTTGAAATTGGGAAAATGAGTTTATCCCACATGGAAAGGAAATGTGAAAATGAGCTAGTATAAAGGCTGGGGAATTTGAGTAGTGTTCAAGCTTATATAGCATAAAGGCGCTCTCTCGTGCGCAGGGGGGTGCAAATCATGGACCCAAATTGGTTTGGATTGACCGAACTCAAGTGTGCGCGCGACATGCGGACACGAATGTAGCACTAATTTAGTTTGTCCGGACTAGCTCACCTTTTGCAATTATTTTGGATTTTAACAGTCAAATTTTTTTGCTCAAAATCAAATTCATCCCATCTGAAATGGAATTCCAAGTGAAGAGCTTGCCTTATCTTATCTCATAAATTAATAAAGGATAGGCTTATCCTTTTAATTAATTTTTGGATATGGAACAGTTCTTGGACTAGTATAAACAGAGCAGCAACCCAGTGGAAGAAACACAGAAAACAGTAAGAAGCAATACACAGTTTCCAACAATATCCACAGCCTCTCGTTCGTTTCATTTTGTTCTTTCCTCCTTTGGCCTCTTGCATTGCATTAGTGGTGATACTGTCCTGGCGCAATTTCAATTCGCCGGAGTCTCGTAGTGCTGGGAATCATCCGGTTCGTGCGAGTTATCCTGGGAGACTAGCGTCCGACTACAACCTCAAGTACTAACGGTGAGGGAGCGAATAAGACTTAAGGAAAGTGTGTTCAACACACGGCTCGGCACAAATATCAACAGTCCAGTTTTCTGTTTCTATATTAAAATTCCAATTTTATTTTTCTATTATTTATTCTGTAATTTCTGCTTCTTTCTTGTAATTCCTCCCAACACAAATCCCCCGAGTAATTCGATGCTTCATCTATTGTCATGTTGATAACTTAATTTCTAGAAGTGCTCATGTTCATGAGGGACATGGATGATCGGAATGACAGGAAGAATGATCATATTTATTTATTTTTTGTTGGATTTGAATTTAGCCACCCTCCTTAAAATTTGGCGTTAAAGATTTGGGTTGTGATAAGTTCCCTCTAATCCATTACTTGGTAATGGATAAGTTGTTGGTGTATATGCCCTAGGCATGTTATAGGCACGTTGTTTGACAATGCTTGTTATCACTTTTTGATTTATATAAAGAGATATTTTAGATTATTATTTGTTGTTACATGTTTTGTTATAATAATCTCCGTCCCTAGTACTTATGAAGAACTAGTATAAGTTTAATTCGATGATCATGTGATGATCATGTGTATGGGATACAAGTTAAACTTATGGGAGTGTGTTGGTGAACACATACTGGACATGACCCAATTATGAGGTTTATGTCATGGTCATGATGTCATAATTAAACCTCTAAATAGTTATATCATTGAATCCTTAGACCTGAGATTATTACGATATTCCACATAGTGGAGATCATGTTTGACATATTCAAACGTTACTCTTAACCAAGTAATTATAAATGATATCGAAGCTATGTATGGAAGTGTAATAAGTCAAGATGGAATTTGTCCCTTTTCGTGAAAGGTGTCAAGCTTGAGCCCCACGATGAATAGTATTGATAAAATGCATGGCCCTGCTCAAATGGATTGATATGATCAATGTCATTTGTATTATCAACTATTTGGAATCGATAAAAGTATTGGGCATTGTAAGTTGACCATTGACCATGGCTTACGCTCAATGACATCGTGGACAAACGGATTGTGATATTATCTATAATAGGATTCACGAACTTTGACAAGTTATATTAATTGGATAGTCATGATGGTTTTCTAGATTCCGCTCATGATTTATGTTATCAAATGGTTTTGATCACATTGCCAACTTAATATAGTCCTATGGGATCACGCACAAAAGAACGAATTCAAAAAAGGGCTAAATTGGACTTTCGAAAAACCCTAAAATCAGATTTTAATGAGAAATCAGAAAACAGAGAATCTAGAGGGGTGGTTCGGCCGGACCCTAGGCATAACCCGGTCGGACCTAGGGGGTCCGGTCGGACCTATATTGTTACCCGCCCGGACCTCTGTTTTACTGCGTTTCGGGATTTTTGACCTCCGAGTTTTGACGGGATTTTGGCTTTGAAACCTAAACTATTTGGGTTTTAAAAGTATAAATACCCCTCTCAAAACCCTAGGTCATTAGTGATTATTGTAATCAATATTGTAAGCCTCCAAGAGAGAAAAACTAGTCTTCTTCTTCCTCAAGAACAAAAACCCTAGTTTTCATATTGCCCCTTTGGATCTAGCAATCCGGATCAAGAAGTGTTCTTGATATTCGTTCGCGTATGGATACACATAGAGGGCGTTGATCTCAACTCTTTCAAGTTCGTGGCTCATCAATTCAAGGCGTGTTTCTGCGATTGTGATTCAAGAGCGCGAAGAACAAATATTCAAGATCTAAAAATTTTAAAGCATCATCACGGTTAGTATTCTAAATTAATCTCCGTATTAATTTAATCATCTTGAATGGATCTAGACTTTTGGGTTTATTCCGCTGCGCATTATAGTGCAAAACCCAACATAAGTGAAACCCACATCTATGGGATTGGGATACCCACGTGTAGTGGGTATGTGATACCTATGGGAAACGAATGACCATATCCTTATTCACGTTCAAATACATACCAAACAACGATATACATTACTTGAGAATAAAATAACCATTCCCACTTTTAGATTCCTACTCACCAAACGAGGCCTTATTGTTTCTTTAGTTTTTTAACTGATTTATTAAAATTATTTTTTCTTATATTTAACACACAGATGTAACATCAATTTTATTAGTGCACTTAATATTTCCTTTGCTTAAAAAAATAAAAGTTTGATCGTGACTAATGATACCAATATTTTCAATGGTTTCTAGATGTAATGAGTGTTGTTTTACCCACCCGTAAAATTATTGAGTATATCTGTAATCCAACTTATTCAAAAAAAAAACCATTTTAAGAAATGTTCAAATTAATTCTTACCCATCATACTCCCGTTGTAATACCTGACCCCCTCCCCCTATTTTATTATTTTTGGACTCTTTTATTTATTAATTGGGCTTTAGTTATTAAGTCAAAATAAAACCCAAGTCTCTAGTTTAATTGGAGAAGGAGTCTTTTTGGGAAGTGGAAACCCTTTTAATATATAAACCCCTCTCTAGATATCCTAGTCTCTCTTTATTGTCAACCAAGAAAAGAACACGTAGAGAAAGAGAGAGAGAGACGGCAAAAGGAGAAGGATAGAAGGAGAGAGAGAGAATGAGAGAGAGATGAAGGAAGGAGTCCAAGGTTGAAGCTTTGAAGGTACTCCCCAATCTCCCTAATCTTTTCTCTTTCGTTTGAATCATTGGAATTTATGATTTAGAAACCCTAAAAGAATCATGATAGTCTAGGGTTGCATGATTAGGGTTAAGAATGAAGAAGATGGTGTGTGCGCTATGCAAGTGTATGTGCGCAGTGTGTGCATGTGTGCGTGCGTGGGTGTGTACGCAGTGTGCGCATGCGTGTATGTGTGTGTTTTTGTGTGTGCTGCGAAAGGTGAAACTAGTGTGTGTAATGGAGTGTTAGAAAATAATAAAGGGAATTGAAAATGATAAACCCTAGGAGTATTTTGGGTGAAACCCTAGGGGTACTTTTGTAAATTGGAATGTGTAGTAGGTGAAACCATAGAATGAATAGTAACCTTAGAAAGCGTTAAAAGAGACTAACTCATAGGTTAACGAAAGAAAGTAAGGTATTTTGGAACGGAAGTAAATAGTGATTACTTTTGTCTAAGAATATTATTTTGCATGATTGTAGATTCGTGCGCGTGGTTTTGCAAATAGAAGAACGCAAGCCAAGGTAAGGGATTACGTTCCTAAGTCCTTTGAGTTTCCTCCGTTGAAATAGGATCCTCATAATTCTTTCTAAAGTGTAGCTACCAAGTGGCCGGTAGTATTTGAACTCTTATGACATGAACGTCTTTTGGAATTATCTTACCCTTGATATGTGCTTGTTCAATGGGTATCTCAAATGATTGAATTGTGTTATATGTTCTTGTACCTATGAACACTTGAATGAATATTGATGTATCTAATTGAAACAGGTGCAGTTAGCTTTGTCTGATTGAAAAGGACTTAGCAAGAATTAGTCTGATTGAAAATGACTAAATGAAAATTGACTAGTTTGATTGAAAAGAACTTAGACACTTATATGCTATTTGATAAAGTAGCCTAATGATCATGATTTAAATTAATAAGGGAGCACCCTGAAAAGGTGTAAGGTCTCTTATTCTCCTAACACCCTGAAAAGGTGTTTGTTACTATGGAATTGACGAACTTGTGATAGTGTCTGTTGGTCCCAAAGGGCAACAAGGGTATGAAAAATAGCTAGAGGGGGGGGGGTGAATAGCTGTTTTAAAATTCTTTTCGTACCCTTGAAAAACTCAATTGCGAATGCGCACTTTATCAAGTAAGCGTTATGAAATGCGCCTAAGTGAGTGAGTGAAATGCACAGCGGAATTTAGTAATGAAAATAGGCGCAAAGTGATAAAGGGAGCGCAACACACACACTAAGTATTTTGGCTCAAAGTGAGTGAAATAAGGAACTAAGGCAAATGATATAACAACACAACACAATTCAGTTCAATCAATCTACAATGAGTAAACAAGCAAATAGTGAGTGAAAATAATAACTTGAAAGAAATGACAAGATAATAACACAAGCTATTTGGAGAGGTTCGATCAATGAAAGATCTACGTCCTCTACCAAGATGGTTAGTCTTGGATTTCTAATCGAGATCTTATATAATGAGTGAGTGTTACAAATTACAATGTTTGAGCTTATACACTAACTCAAGATCTATTACTATGAAAGAACAAATCCAAAACAATAACCGGTGAATCTCTAAAAGATGAATCTAAATGATTAATCTTAAAGAGGTGCGTGTGTGTTCTTAGTATCAAGGCTCTTTAGATCTTTGAGATGGAGAGCACAAGAAACTAAAGTGTTAAGGCTTGAAGATCTGGGCTAAGGATGAAGGTATGAAGATGTTCTTGAGAAATCTGGAAAAACGAAGGCAATCTTCAAATCTTCAACAAATGCTTTGAGAGAGAAATTCTTGAAATTCTTAGCAAAACTCAGCAACTTCAAAATGTTGAAGTTATGGGGTATTTATAGTGAACTTCAAAAAACTAGCCGTTGGAAATCCTTGTGGATAAGATGAGCTGTCGCTTGTTGATTGGAGCATGCATATATTATGGCCATTTTGACACTCAACATAAAGGTGACCGTTATGGACGCGTGTCAACAGATTAGGCGCATATGCATCTTTTAACCACCGTTGGATCATTGGCGTAATTTGAATTCTCTTCAAGTCTTCGAGTCTTCAATAAATCACTGAGTGTTGAAAAAATACTTTGAGGCGCGTTTGAGCCAAGAGGCGCATTGAGCCAATAGGCGCACAGTAAGCGTGTGCTTAAAACAAGGGGCGCAGAGGCGCGTAACAAATCTTATGAAGAAATCCTTATGCGCGCGCTCTAAATGGCGCATGGCGCGAAAGTGGAAGGCGCGTGGCGCGTGGCGCGTGGAGGCGCATAAGCGCGGCTCAAACTCACTGAGTGATTTTTCTTGAAACTTGATCTTCTTGCCCTATTTCTAAGCCTATTCTATAACAATGGACAACCTAAAAAATGAAGTATAAATACTTTTTACATGTGGGTCTAAAGTCCATGAAATAAAACTTAGGTGATGGATCAATCAAATCTAATAAATCCTAATACATTAAAACTGAGATATATGTGGGCATACCCAACAATCTCCCCCTATTTGATTGATGCCATTACCTACTATATCAAGGACAAACATTATACTTGATAAAAACATGTCCAAATGAATGAAATTGGTAATTCATGTCTCAAGTTAATGTACACACTGGTCCAAAATATAGATTCCTAATCTATTCCAATAAGAATAAAGAGTTACATATGGAAAGATAAAAACAACAGTTTAACACATTCAAGATGATATATGAATTTTAGTTTTGAAAATGTGTTTAAACCAAGTTTAAACTTAATGCATGAAAGTATGAAACAATTCAATATGATGCATATGGATTTAAACAATATTCATTGTTCTACAAACAAGGAGTTTGAGTGAACAAGGTTTGATAATAAGTGATGCATTGTTCTCATTAAAACTTGGGGTGTAAGAGTTACAAGTTACAAGTTTTGAATAGAACAAAAACAAAAGGTGCTAAAACAAGTAAGCACAAAATCACTATCACAAAAGAGATTGTTCTATTACAAAAGGTTCTAAAAAATTTACAAAAAAAATAATAGAAGCTAAGGGTTGGGAGGCGCATCATCTTCCTTCAATCCTTCAACGATCTCTGAAACAGAACGCTGAATTTGCTTTGCGAGCTGATGACTACGGTTCGCTAACCCTTGAGTGTCCGTGACACTGGAGTGAGTAGCAGTAATACCGTCTCTAATATAACTCAAGTGATTCACATTGATGTTTTGGTATTCATCAATGGAACGCTGAGTGATTTGCTGCTGCTGTGAAATGTTTTCTTCCAAGATTTGAATGTGAGCTTCAATGGCATTTTGAGCCGTGATAATATCTGAAGAAATATGTTCAGCGCGTCTGTCAGAGCTTGAGTGAGCAGCAGTGAAATGAGTGACGACCAACTCTTTCAGGACATCCAACTTAGATACAAGCACATTCATATTTGATTGAGACGCAGCAGATTGAGGTATGAACGTAGGCGCAGAAGCGGTGGTTTGCGCCTGGTCAGTATGAGCTTGAACCTGAGTCTGCGCCGGAGGAGGAGAAGGAGCAGAAAGTTTGGCCTTGAGAGAGTTCATCTCCCCCTTAATGGCAGCAATCTCTTCAGATTGATCAGTGAGTAAGGAAGTAAGAAGCTCAAATTGAGACTTTATATGCGCCTGTCCTTGCTCTAAATTGGCTTGCCCCTGCTGTAAAGAATGAAGAATGGAAAGTACCTCGCTCAAATCAGGAGCAGACGGAGGAGGCGCAGGGGTAGAGAGTGGCGCATCATCTTGAAGGGGCGCAGAATCTTGAAGGGGCGCAGAAGGAGATGGAGGCGCAGGAGGAGGTGAATGAGTAGGAGACTCAAATTCATCTTCAGTTTCAATTTCAACAGTTTCAACAACAACTGTTTCAACATCAAAAGTTTCTGTTGAGATCGGATCTGGTCCAGGTGGAGGCGCAACTGGAGAAGGAGTGCGCTGAGGGATGGTCTCTTGCTCCCCCTGAACGGGTTCCTCAATGTCTGAAATGTCATCGCCGAAGAAATCAGAGAGGAGTTGTACCCTTGACATATTGGAAGGTTGAAATTTGAATGAGGGCGCACGAGGAGTGGGGGCGCGTTGAGAAGGAGCGCGCTGGGAAGGCGCGGAAACAGAAGGCCCTTTCTCAATATCTGCGCTTGATCCGGCGCCTTTCATGCGCTCTAACTTTTCTGACTCAGCAGCTTGTTTGGCTAGAAAGTCTTCATCTCTTTTTCGTTGAGCCTCAAGCCTGCTGGCTTCCTGCGCTAGCCTCAGATCTCGCTCATCATCAGTTTCAAATCTAGTGCGTTTGACAGGCGCAGGAGTAGGGTCATCAACTACCCGTTTGCCTTTGCTTTTATCTGCGCCTGGCACTGGATCTGCGCTTTGTCTAGCGCTTGCTTTTACTGCGCTCTTTAATAATGGTGCGCTTTTAAGGACTGGCGCATCATCGGACTCTGTGTCTTCATCTACTAAGCCTTCAACAGTCTTGATTTGGATTCCTTTTGCGCGCTTTGTGGGCTTCTTCCTGCGCTTCTTGAGGTCCAAACTAGCTTTACCAAACATTGGAACATCGTTGATCTTGTACTCCGGATTCTCATTCAAAAACTTAACTAACTCAGGGTAAGTTAGAAAAAGTTTTGTGAGAATAAGGCAGTGTGAGCGGAATCGGGTCTTTCCATCACTTTTGTTCTTCACAAATTTATCAATTTGCTCACGCAGAGTCTTGAACAGAATATGAGGCCAGTGAAGCTTCTCCTTGGCCATGATAGCAGCTGTGTATTCCCATTGTTCAACCGTGAATCGGTTTACGTTCCCAGTTTTGAACACTATTGAAGTTCCCACCAAGTGAGCGATGTGAGTCAAGAGTTCTCCACCATCTCGAATTTCGGTGTTTTTGATATTGTTTTGAAGCGTGGGAATATTTAGAAGTGAGGCAGCCATCTTGTTCTGATCATCAATTGAGTAAGTCATCGGGCGCCCAATAATGCGATCTTCACCGGTAGATGGAAAACCGAGCAAGTGTCGAATCACAGATGATGAAATATGGACGTCAACATTTTGAACGCGCGCCTCAATCCGGTAGTGAGTGCGCCCATTTACGTCAATTTCCACTAGAACAGCAGTGGAGAAGAACTCATCCACGAGGAGCGCAGAGAAGAAATCTTGGTCCATGGTGAATAAAGGGAGCAGACCAGCGACGCGCAGAGTCTCTATTATTTCTCTTCCCATCACTTCACCAGATAACTCCAATAGATCAAGAGTTTCTTCAAGTTTGAAATTTGCAAGGTCCTGAAAAAAATGATTGATGTTAGAAGTGATATAGGCGCATAGAAACATAAAATGATCAAAGTAACATTGGCGCATGAAATATATAGGCGCATAATTGAAACAGGCGCACAAAATTATAGAGAATCAAGGCGCATGATTGAATTAGGCGCATAAAATATTGAAGGCGCATAGAGTTACAAGGCGCATAATATGGTTCTATGTGAATACTAAGGAAAAATTAAAACAACGAAATTTGACTAAGTACGAAGTTAGGCGCATAAGGTTTTTAGGCGCAGAATGATTTAAGCGCATATACAAGTAGAGGCGCATAAATCATTCAGGCGCATAAAAAATAGGCGCATAAAGAAGTACATAGGCGCATGACGTGAAAATTTTTACTTAGTAAGAAAAACAAACAACAAGCATTCAAATGAAAGAAATGAAAATCAAAAAGTTCAAATTTTCGAAAACAAGTTAGAAAATTTTTAGAGACCAAAACATGCATAAATGACGAAGAACACGAAGAACGACCCTTGAATGCTCGAAGAACACCAAGAACACGAAAATCATGAAACTTCACCAAACTAGACAAATAATATATCAAAATGACCGCATGACGACAAGGAATCTAAATATGCAAACAAAAATAAGAACAAATCAATAATGAAAGCACAATGATCAAAAGAATGCCCGAAAATTTTGAAAACAAAAACTCAGATTTGTAACAAACAGAGCATTGATCGTTAAAATGTTGGTTTTAAAAGATTCGAAATCAAGAATAGAACACAACCCAACAAACGATATAGAAAACGGATCATCGAATCAAGAGAAATCAAAGAAAATGAATCCGGGTTTTAAAAAAAAACGAAAAACATCACTGAAAATGACGAAAAAAAAACAGAAATATAAGGAGATTAAAGGTTGAGAATTCATACCATATCGTCTTGTGTAGATGTTGATGCTTTCTTAGGACCCATAAACTTATATATATGAATGTAAAATGAAGAAGAAAAATGAAGATGAAGAGAGAGAGACGAGTCTGGGAGAGAGGGAGTGAGACGGGGAGAGAGAGAGAAATAGAGTAGGTAGGAGGGAGTAAGGTGTTGATGTGTTTTTATAGGTTAGGATTAAAAACTTGCACTGATATGAAAAAAAACAGTCAAAAATTTAAAAAGATGGGAAGTTGAAAGGATTGCATTTATGAGGGATTTTGAAAATGGCGGCTCATCATGACAAAAAGGACATTCATTAATGAGGGATTTTTGGGATTTGAAGGGCATTAATGGCTGAATGACCTAAAGTGTCATGATGTGACATTTAGGTTTTTGAAAAACTGCTCCACTTTCCCTTTAAGTGTATGAGCAATTTTGACTAATTTTTGCACAAACACCAAAAACATCTATTTTGGTGTAAGTTTGGGGTGCAAGAAATATATCCCAGAAAATAAAATTTTTCGAAAAGCGTAAAACGAGGGAAAAATTTTAATTGCACAAGTACCCTTGAACAATTAAAGGAATGTCAAAAGACATAGATTCCTATAATAAATGAACAGAATGAACATACCTGGTACTTGTGTATTTATTACGTTCAATCATTGAAATTGAATTTTGAGAAATGATTGAGCCGCAATAGTTAATGCGCGCATGAAGAGGCGCATTACTTCAGCAAGGCGCATACTCATCTAGGCGCATTATTCATCAAGGCGCATTACACATCAAGGCGCGCAAAGATGGTTGAGCGCGCGCATGAATTGATAGGCGCGCAGATATTGTGCGCGCAGAAAACGAGAGATGGGCGCGCAGTTAGTAAGGCGCATAGATGGCGCATAATTTCCTTGAAACTTTTGAAAAATTGATTTAATCATTTGTACCTAATATACTCATAACTCAACACAACATAAAATCATTAGTATTGACAAAACTATATTGAATTTAGTTGAGTTCAAGCATACCCATTTCACCTCTCAAAAACATGAACCGTTTCGCGTCAAGTGCTTTAGTTAGAATGTCGGCGATTTGATAGTCGGTTCCCACGTGTTCCAAATGAATATTGCCTTTTTCCACGTGGTCTTTGAGGAAGTGATATTTGATGTCGATGTGCTTGGTCTTTGAGTGCATGACAGGATTTTCAGAAACCGCAATTGTTGATGTATTGTCGCAGTAGATGGGACAATTTTCTTCGATGATATCATAGTCCACCAATTGCTGCTTCATCCAGAGTATTTGACAACAACAACTTCCCGCAGCGATATATTCGGCTTCGGTTGTTGAGACAGATACTGAAGCTTGTTTCTTACTCGCCCATGACACAAGTCTATATCCGAGGAAATGACAAGTGCCACTTGTGCTTTTCCTATCAATTGTGCACGCTGCATAATCCGCATCTGAGTAACCTACAAGTTTAAAGTTCGAATCTTTGGTGTACCAAAGTCCAAGGTTAACAGTGCCAGAGAGATATCTTATAATACGTTTCACAGCAATTAAGTGTGCTTCTCTAGGGTCGGATTGATAACGAGCACAAACACAAACACTAAACATAATATCGGGCCTGCTAGCAGTAAGATAAAGGAGTGAGCCAATCATACCTCGATAGAGCGTTTGATCAACACGTTTACCTTTTAGATCTTTGTCGAGTTTGTTGCCGGTGGCCATTGGAGTATCGTATGATTTAGCGTTCTCAAGTCCAAACTTCTTGATTAAGTCCTTTGTGTATTTGGATTGGTTGATAAAAATGCCTTCACTCATTTGCTTGATTTGAAGCCCGAGGAAGAATGTGAGTTCTCCCATCATGCTCATTTCAAACTTGCTCTTCATTAGTTTCTCAAAACGCTTGCACAACAATTCATTAGTAGAACCAAATATAATATCATCAACATAAATTTGAACAAGTAATTTATGACCATTATGTTTGGCAATGAAAAGAGTTGTATCGATTTTACCGCGAGTGAAGCCTTTTTCGATGAGAAACTTGGATAGTGTATCATACCATGCTCTTGGTGCTTGTTTGAGTCCATACAAAGCTTTCTGGAGTTTGTACACATGATTTGGAAATTGTGAATCTTCAAACCCAGGTGGTTGAGCAACATAGACTTGTTCTTGGAGTTCACCATTTAGAAACGCGCTCTTCACATCCATTTGATATAACTTGAAGTTCTTGTGAGCGGCGTAAGCTAGAAATAATCTGATAGCTTCAAGTCTTGCTACGGGCGCAAAAGTTTCATCGTAATCAATTCCTTCTTCTTGCCTATAGCCTTGTGCAACCAATCTTGCTTTGTTTCTCGTGATGGTTCCATTCTCATCCATCTTGTTCCTGAACACCCATTTCGTACCAATCACTCCTTGATCATTTGGTCTTGGAACAAGAGTCCAAACCTTACATCGTTCAAATTGATTGAGTTCTTCTTGCATTGCAACAACCCAATTAGGATCTTGGAGCGCTTCATCAGCCTTCTTCGGTTCAATTTGAGAGATAAAAGCAGTGTAAGCATCAAAGTTTGTAGCTCTCCTTGTACGAACACCAACTTGTAGATCACCGATGATATTAGCAATTGGGTGACCTCTAACTTCACGAATTTCAGGAGGTAAGTTAGGTTGAGTTGTAGTAATTTGAAGGTCTTCAATTGGTACCTCTTCACCAGATTCAAAGTCATTGAAATTTGGGGGTTGAACTGGCTCAGAATTGAAATTTGGGTTTACACCAGATGCAGCAGTAGAAATAGGCGCGTAAGAGGAATCATGAGGCGCATCATTTGAGTGAGGCGCAATAGAGGATTCACCAGGCGCATTATACATTGAATTAGGTGCATTTGATGTAGATGGATTTCCTTGTGTTGATAGATTCTGATCTTGAGTGGGAGCAACATAAATAGGAGCACCTGTATCATTTAACTCAATAGAATCATCAGCAACATTTGGAGCCAAATGTGGCTCAAGGAGAGAATGTTCATCAAATGTAACATGTACAGATTCAACTATCACTAATGTAGTTCTATTGAAAACACGAAAAGCTTTAGAGTGTTTGGCATACCCAACAAAAATACCTTCGTCGGCTTTGGCATCGAATTTACCTCTATGTTCGTTTCCGTTGTAGAGGATATAACATTTGCAACCAAAGATCTTGAAGAATGCAATGTTGGGAGTTCTACCACGCCAAAGTTCATACGGAGTCTTGTTGTGAAGTTTGTTGATGAGGGAACGATTTTGAGTAAAACATGCAGTGTTGATAGCTTCTTCCCAAAAGTACTTAGGCAATTTAGCTTCAGCTATCATCGTCTTTCCCGCTTCAATCAACGTTCTATTCTTTCGTTCAACAACGCCATTTTGTTGAGGAACTCCGGCGGTTGAAAAGTTGTGATCTATCCCATGATCTTCACAGTATCGAGCAACACCGTTGTTCTTGAATTCTGTTCCATTGTCGGATCGAACACTAACGATGTCATCTTCTTTTTGGGTTTGGAGCAGTCGAAATAAGGTAGTGAGAATATCATAACAATCATCTTTTGTAATCATCATCTCTACCCATGTATATCTTGAATAATCATCCACCACAACTAGAGTATACTTGTTTCTACGAATGCTTGCGGTGGAAACTGGTCCAAATAGATCAATGTGAAGCAGTTGCAAACATCTTGTAGTTGAAGGATTTGACTTGCTTGAAAATGACTGCTTCGGTTGTTTGCCAAGTTGACATGCGGCGCACTTTTTGTCATGATGATCAGCAACCTTGGGAAGTCCTTTGACAAGATTGTTCCTGCTGAGTTTAGATAGATACTTGAAGTTTAAGTGACTTAAGCGCTTGTGCCACAGCCAACTATTTTCGTTCACACTTTTTGCTACAAAACAAAGATTAGTACTAGAGTTCATACTATGAAAATCAATAATATAAATATTTGTCTTACGATATCCCGTGAGTAAGATAGCTCCAGTTTTGCCATTCTTGATAAGACATTGCGTTGAAGTAAAATGGCATTCTAATCCTTTGTCGCAGAATTGAGATATGGATAATAAGTTGTGCTTGAGCCCTTCCACGAGTGAGACTCTTTCAATGCACACTTTGTCTTTCTTGAGCTTTCCATATGCTACAACTTGACCTTTGTTATTATCGCCAAATGTTACGGAGGGACCTCTTTCTTCATGGACATCTTCTAATAAGGATTCATCTCCAGTCATGTGTCTTGAACACCCACTATCGAGAATCCATTCATAATTTCTAGCTTTTGAAGATCCAGCCATGAAACAAAGAACCTGAAATATAGACATTTAAGCAGGTCCCCTTTATTCCTTTTGGGTCCTAGGGTTAGCAACTTTTGACAACCCACTCTTGCTTGACCTTAGGATTTTTACGTCCTTTGGCATTGGGAGTGAATCGCAAAAGGCATTCCACGGCCTTGTGTCCTGAACAATCACAAATGGAACAATGATGAAAGCCACCAATCACGTGAGTTTTCACAAACTCTTTACTTTTCTTGGGGATGGCATTCTTCTTTGGGTCAGATGAACTAGACTTAACAAAATCTTTCTTTTGAAATTTTGGAGCGCTTTTTCTCGAAGGGCGCATAGGGCTAGGAGGCGCACGGCGATGAGGCGCGTGGCTCTTAGGCGCATAATGAGCACTCGGAGAAGGAGCGCGCCTATTTTCAAGAATGATTTTGCTAGGGATGGTTCATCTGTAGCTATATCTTTCCCATTAGCTTTCCCAAATTGCTTCGTTGGGTAGACATAATGGAATGTTTGTCTCTTGACTTTTTCATGTCCTTTACCCATTGAATTAGAATGTTTTTCCTTGGGAATTTCAAGAGTTTGTTGGTTGGTAAATTCACTATCTCTTTCAGCACAGACATCACATTTAAAGTTGTCACTAGTTGATGAGAATCCCAAGCCACTTTTATCACCACTGACTTTTTGGGACTCAAATATATTCTCCATAGTGACACGAGAATTGGACCACTCATTTGTAATCTTTTTAAGATCAGTAATTTGAGCAACCAATTCATCGTTTTGAACTTTAAGAAGTGAGTTCTGTTCTGTTAGAAAAGTGTTTTTAACAGTAAGAGGAGTCATGCTCTTTATCTGCTCCTTAAGGAGGGTGAGTTCATATTTAAGTAGAGATTTCTCGGTCTTAAGCTGGGAAATTTCATCACATGATAGTGCTAAAGCTTCCTTCATACTATCAAATCTAGTGATTACCTTTTCAGCCTTCTTGAACAATTTTTCTTGTTCAGCAGTCACTTCATCATTGATTTTGGAGATTGGAGCAGTTGGTTCAACCTGTGGTCTAATGTATGCTCCTTTTCTCAATTTGTTCCTTGCTCCAAGATCACATCGTGAGAATAACAATCCACCATCGTTTTGAGCCGGAGTGAGAAATCCTTGTTCAACGAGCTCGCTGATGGTTGGTCCTTTCTTCTTTTTCGCTTCTTGAAAACCTGCAGATTTCTTGATAGGTTTGTTCAAGGCATTCATATCGGGAACATCCTTGGAGAAGTCATCATCAGAATCATAAGCATCAACTTCATCATCATTTGCCATCAAACAAACAAGTCCATCATCGGAATCTTCATCGCTCTCATCGGAGTCTGTTTCAATCCAAGTATTGTGCTCATTTGCTGGTGCTTCTTCTTCAGCAACCATTCCCTTGTGTCGAGTGAACTTGGGAGTGAATTTAGGAGTATGGCTGCTCTTCTTCTGCATATATTCAAATTTGGGGATCGGGCAGCTTGATGCAAAATGTCCGGGTTTCCTGCAATTAAAACAAACAAGATCTTCTTTTCTTTTTGAATCACTGCTCCTTGAAAACTTTTGAGGAGCTTTGCTGGTAGATCCTTGAAATTTGTTGGTTGAGCCGGGTCTTGAGAATTTTCTGAACTTTTGAAATTTCTTCACAAATAAAGCGAAGTCTTCATCATCCATGTCTAATAGCTCAGAAGTAGAAATTTTGGGATCGGAGCTTTTCTCATCTTGTACAGGCGCAGGTGTAGGCGCAGGAGTAGGCGCGGCTTCTCTGTGCGCCATCATAGCCATAGATTTTGACTTTCCTTCAGTTTCACTGATTCGTTGGAGTTTGAGTTCGTAAACTTTGAGATTTGCATATAGGTTCCTTAAAGTCCAAACATCTAAAGTTCCAGCGTCTTCAAGAGCGCTAGATTTATGAAGGTATCTTGATCCAAAAGCTTGTAGAAAATTTACATTCAAATCTTTGTTGGTAAACTTCATGCCAAGTGAAATACATAGATTGATAATTTCACAGTAGCGTTCATAAGTTTGCCTTAAGTTTTCACCGGGGAGTTGAGAGAAATTGTTGAATCTCTTTTGAACTTCGTATTTCTTGTTCTCCTTGCAAACGGTGTCTCCTTCAATATGCTCTTCAATAGCATCCCATAGCTCATTTGCAGTAGCACAATGCATGACTTGTTGTTTCATCGCCGTGCTTAGAGTGCTTAGAAGAATGTTTCTTGCTTTGCCATCATTTGCGACTCTTCTAATTTCTTCCTCGGTCCATTCTTCCCTTGGTTTTAGGACAGTAGGTTGAGCAGCGTTGGTGCGTGGATTTGGATTCGCCTTCATCGGAATATAAGGTCCATAAACGACGGTGTCATGGAGCCTTTCATCGATTGAGTTGAGATGAGTCAATATGCTGAATTTCCATACGTCAAAATGATCTTCATCAAAGACCGGAACGTGAGTGTAGTTTGCAGTTGCCATAGGTTTTGAGTTTGCCATTTAGAATCGGCACCCAAGCTGTTAAGCTTGAAAAACGAAAAATGTTTTATAAAGGTGTTTGCTCTGATACCACTTGTTGGTCCCAAAGGGCAACAAGGGTATGAAAAATAGCTAGAGGGGGGGGGGTGAATAGCTGTTTTAAAATTCTTTTCGTACCCTTGAAAAACTCAATTGCGAATGCGCACTTTATCAAGTAAGCGTTATGAAATGCGCCTAAGTGAGTGAGTGAAATGCACAGCGGAATTTAGTAATGAAAATAGGCGCAAAGTGATAAAGGGAGCGCAACACACACACTAAGTATTTTGGCTCAAAGTGAGTGAAATAAGGAACTAAGGCAAATGATATAACAACACAACACAATTCAGTTCAATCAATCTACAATGAGTAAACAAGCAAATAGTGAGTGAAAATAATAACTTGAAAGAAATGACAAGATAATAACACAAGCTATTTGGAGAGGTTCGATCAATGAAAGATCTACGTCCTCTACCAAGATGGTTAGTCTTGGATTTCTAATCGAGATCTTATATAATGAGTGAGTGTTACAAATTACAATGTTTGAGCTTATACACTAACTCAAGATCTATTACTATGAAAGAACAAATCCAAAACAATAACCGGTGTATCTCTAAAAGATGAATCTAAATGATTAATCTTAAAGAGGTGCGTGTGTGTTCTTAGTATCAAGGCTCTTTAGATCTTTGAGATGGAGAGCACAAGAAACTAAAGTGTTAAGGCTTGAAGATCTGGGCTAAGGATGAAGGTATGAAGATGTTCTTGAGAAATCTGGAAAAACGAAGGCAATCTTCAAATCTTCAACAAATGCTTTGAGAGAGAAATTCTTGAAATTCTTAGCAAAACTCAGCAACTTCAAAATGTTGAAGTTATGGGGTATTTATAGTGAACTTCAAAAAACTAGCCGTTGGAAATCCTTGTGGATAAGATGAGCTGTCGCTTGTTGATTGGAGCATGCATATATTATGGCCATTTTGACACTCAACATAAAGGTGACCGTTATGGACGCGTGTCAACAGATTAGGCGCATATGCATCTTTTAACCACCGTTGGATCATTGGCGTAATTTGAATTCTCTTCAAGTCTTCGAGTCTTCAATAAATCACTGAGTGTTGAAAAAATACTTTGAGGCGCGTTTGAGCCAAGAGGCGCATTGAGCCAATAGGCGCACAGTAAGCGTGTGCTTAAAACAAGGGGCGCAGAGGCGCGTAACAAATCTTATGAAGAAATCCTTATGCGCGCGCTCTAAATGGCGCATGGCGCGAAAGTGGAAGGCGCGTGGCGCGTGGCGCGTGGAGGCGCATAAGCGCGGCTCAAACTCACTGAGTGATTTTTCTTGAAACTTGATCTTCTTGCCCTATTTCTAAGCCTATTCTATAACAATGGACAACCTAAAAAATGAAGTATAAATACTTTTTACATGTGGGTCTAAAGTCCATGAAATAAAACTTAGGTGATGGATCAATCAAATCTAATAAATCCTAATACATTAAAACTGAGATATATGTGGGCATACCCAACAGTGTCACAATTTCTTTAAGTATTCGTAACTGTATTTGAGATTGTACATGTAAGTTATTGATGTTTAGCCTTTCATTGAAGTATTTGTTTGTATCTTTTGGTCATCTCTTCTTAGTACCCGGAAAGATCCCGTATGAATTTATTGAGCATTGTTCGCTCACCCCTTCTTTATATATTTCCCCTCCCAGGTAAGGAGTAGGAGAAGGAATAGTCGTGAAGATGACGGCGCAGTCAAGTAGACTGAAGTTATTACTTTAATGTTTTAGTTGATTAAGCTAGTGGGATGTATTAGCCGTTAAGTTTGAAAGATAGTTATGGGTCCGCATTATTTTGAATTGTGGTTAGAAGATACTAGCCGTCACATTTGAACATTGGATTTTGAATTATGTTAACGTTTGGGATTTGCCTGGTTTTGGGATAGTTATTATTTAAATTAAAGATTATTTTATTATTAGAAAGTTTGGGTCGTTACACCCGTAAATAATTTGCTCTTACGTTCACCTACACAATTGTTAAATACGCCTATTGCATTAAATATTTTTTTACCAACCCATTAATTTTTCGCCCTCCCCATTTCACAACATTCTATTTCCCTCTGCATTTTCTCACTCCCACTTTCTTTACCACACATTAAAACATTCAAAAGACCTCTTAAGATTTTCTCAATATTACTAAATTGTATAGTACATTGTGTTCAAAGATAAAGCATGAATAAAAGGACAGTCTAAATGGACGTAAATATAAGTTCTCTTTTGACTCTCTAGCTGTATTACTTTTTTTTCGGGCATACAAACTTGTAGTGAATGTTTGGAAAAATTATTGAAAAACTTTTAAATTTTTCCACTGGTGGTGGCTGAAGGATTTCATAAGTTCGGTATTTGTTCGCCCATGTAAGGTTTTGAGCAACTAGTGGTCAAACCTTTGATGGTAGCCGAAAATTTTCTCTTGGTTTTGCTTCTTCAAATTGCTTTCTTCTTTTTTTTTTTTTCTTTTTCCAAAGGACAATGATACACATAGTGAAAACTCAAAGGGAAAACTCATAGTGAAACACTCTAATCCGTTAAATGAGTTTTTAGCAGTGGGGTCCACAAAGATTTATTACAATCCAACGGATTACAGAGTTTCGCTATGAGTTTTCCCTTTGAGTTTTCACTATACATATCATTATCCTTTTCGAAATTACAACATTTCTAATACAACATATGAGAGGGGTTCGAACTTTAGACCTCCCAAAGAGAGGATGCAGGCAAGGAGCATATGCCACTAAACCTCGTACGTTACTTTCTTCCTTAATTGCCTTAATTTTAGTTGCTAAAAATTAAAGATGATTGATAGGAATTTGAGAGAATTGAGAGATGAATGAAAGGGGGAGAGAAAAAAGAGATCTCATAATAAAGGGCACATATTTTCTTTGAGTAAACTACCAAAGTGACCCGCGTACTACTCCAGATTATCATATGTACGTTCGTAGTATTGAAAGGACCAACCTAAACTGCGTACTATTCATAAATTACTCAAATTAACCAAATCGCTAATTAATGTTATAAATTTTAACTGGCGTTACTAATTTAACGGACATTACAATAAACAATTTCAAATCACCTCCATAAATATGAAAGGGCTAAATTGGAAAATAATAATATAGACATTAATCCCCTTTTATAAACCACCTCCCAAGACCTAGCTCTCTGCATGAAAATTTTGAAAACCTATGAAATTTCTCAACCTTCTTCTCCAGTCAACCCATCCCCACCGACCACTGGCCGACCACCCTCTCTTCCAACAACGTTTTCCCCCTTCCCTTCCCCACCTTTGCCACCCACCAACCTGTCCTTTTCTCCCAACCCCCTCGGATCTCTGACAACGAACAGAAAACTCGGCCTAATACCTGGTCCCTCACTCTTTTCATATCTCACCTCCTCTCTGACCAAACCATTCGCCATAAGAAAGGCTAAATCAAGCAATATACTTCAGATCCACCCTTCTCTCTCCCCTCCTCATAAGTCGCCCCCTCTAATGTCGCCCCGTTCTCATCTCACACTTCAATTCTTCTATAGATTGAGCTCCAACAATGGAGTTTGGTGCAGTACCTTACCTGCTTATTCATTTCCTATCACTGTACCGTGCGTATTCCTTTCGTTTCACTGCTTAAATTTTTTTCTTTCTAAATATGCAATTTAATTTGAGGCTTACTATGTTTTTTCAAGATCTTAACCATTTGGAGAGTTATTTGTCAATCTAAATGAAATTTTGGGTTAGCATATCAGAATATGGGGAAAAGACAAAATTCAAATTATTGATTAAAATTTATGTGAATGTGAGAGGTTGTTTTAATGGTGTTTGTGGTAATTTCAATTTGTTAATTTTCGATTGTTTTGAAAATTGTTGTTTTGATTGTGATGTACTCCCTCCGTCCTATTTAAAGCTTCACCATTTTGGTGATGGCACACAAATTAAGAAAAGGGATGAGTGTGAGAAGGGTTGTGAGAGGGAAGAAGTTAGTGGGTATGAAAAGTGGTGCCTACAATTTAAATGTGTGAGAGGAGAAAGTTAGTGGGTATGACAAGTGGGCCCCATAATTTAAGTATGTGAGAGGAAGAAGTGAGTGGGTATGACAAGTTGGGCCTACATTTTTTACCATTTTAGGAAATGATGAAGCTTTTAAAGGGACAACCATTTGGGTAAAAAGTGAAGCTTCAAATGGGACGGAGGGAGTATGGTATTTGATGAAACTGATGGTGGAAAAGGCCGGTGAAATTAAAGGTGGTGGTGGTGGTGGTGGTGGGGTGGGGTAGTAGTGGTGAGATGATTGTTGGTTGATAATAATTGATTCTATTTTTACATAATTTTCAGCTAATATAAAATATCAAAATTATTTTAAACGTTAAATATTAACATCAATTTGACCTCTGTACTATCTAAACTACCAAACTAACCTGCGTACTATCTATAAATTAACCAAATCAACCCAAATTGTTAAAAAAATGTTAATAGATGTTAATGATTGTTAGTGAGTTAACAGATCTTATATCAACATTTTCAAATTACCCCCAACAATAATGTAAACCTAAATAACTTACCCGACTCTCATCTTAAATCTGAACAATTTGAAACAAAAGAAATCACCGGCCACCACCACCCATCATCTCCCGCCACTACCTTCCACCACCGCATCTTCATAATATTAAATTTTTATATTTATTATTTATTTTTCACTTATTATTTTTACTATTATATTAATTTAGTTATTTATCTTTACAATAACAACCCCCACTATTCCACCACCACATGTTCAACCCCTTCCTCATAATTCCCTTCCCCAAACCTTCTCTTCAATTCAATCTGAATTAAATCAATCCCCAATCCACAAATCAATATAAAAAGAAAAAATTCATGTTGTTCATCCTAGCTATTTGAGAAACGACATCCTTCTCCAACCTTCACCCACTACCCCATCCCTTCTTCCATTCACAGCTTCATCCTGAATTCTGGTGAACCCAAACCACAACCAACAATTCAAATGAATTTACATAATATATATTTTTCCTAGATAAATCTATAAAAAGAGTTGGATCTCGATTATGAAAACACCTAGAATAGTAAAGTTACAGAAGCATTGCAGCAGCCGAAAGTACTTGATCTGATTTCAACTTTTTTTCTTTATAGATATAGGCACATTATGAGACCCGCGAGAAGAGAGAAAAAAAATAAAGAGAAAGAGTTGGAGGGAGGTCTGGTGTGGTGTGGTGACCGGAGATAGCGAGGCTTGACCGGAGATGACCAGGAGTATAGGTGACGGCGACGGCGGCAACGTGGGTGGGAGATTGTGCTAGCACCAGGCTTGTAAGGAAAAGGGGAGGGAGAAAGGAAAGGGGAATGAAATAATAGATCTAGTTAGTTGAGGGGAATGGTGCTGTTGAAGGAGGGTGGTCGGGCGGTGGGGTGGGAGAGGCGCTGTGGGTAGGGACGCAAGTGTGGGGTGGAGAAGAAGGGTATTTGGTTTCTGGGTAAAGATCTTTTGTGAGGTTAATAAAGGGATTGATTGGGAGGTTGATTTGTAAATAGTTTCTTGCATTTTACCCCTTTACTTATGATTAATATGTTTGAAATTTTATATTGGTTTACCCGTTAAGTTACTAACGATTGCTAACGCCCATTAACATTTATTAACGATTTAGGTTGATTTGGTTAATTTATGAATAGTACGCAGGTCAATTTAGTAGTTTTGATAGTACGGAGGTTAAATTGATATTATTCATATAGTACGCGGGTCATTTTGGTTGTTTACTCTATGATAATCTGAAGTAGTACGCGGGTCATTTTGGTAGTTTACTCGATTTTCTATTAAGTGTCTTATTGATAATTTACATTATTTAAAATAGAAAGTTGTTAATACTTTTTTATAGAGTGGAACCCAATTGTCACAAGACTTAGTTTTCATACGGACTAATTGCAATTTGGTTACCTGAGTTTTACAAGATGTTGCAATTGGTTATTGAATATATAAATGTTCAAATCTGATTCTTAGGTTTTTATTTTTATTGCAATGTGATGTATAAATGGATGAGATGTTAGAAAACTAACGAAATGTTTGTCATGTGCGTGGCGCATGACATTTCAAGGGGCATATATGTCATTTCCATAAGCACTGAGTGGGTAAAAGGTCAGTTAATGCATATGCAAAGTAAAAAAGAAAAAAAAAACAAAACATACACACAGTTCTCTCTCTCTCTCTCTCTCTCTCTCCAAACCCTCATGGCAATTGTCGACCTCTCTTCCCTTTGCAAACTCCGATCTTCTTCTCTGCCCCTCCCTCTACCTCTCTTCCCTTTGCAAACTCCGATCTTCTTCTCTGCCCCTCCCTCTCCCTTGTTGTTGTCGTCACCACTCTAGATTTGTGCAGATCTGTCCTGATTTGAATTTGGCGATACCGTGGTTCGCCGTCGTCTCCCTTTCCTCTCCAGCGACCATAGATTTGACTTCGTTTCCACAGCATCCTGCAATTTTTTGTCCGCCCCCTCGCCATTTTCTTCACCTTTCGCCAACCCTCTGTTTGTTGTCAGACCATCGGCTTCACGAGAGCTTGAGAAAATTTTTAGATTTGGGTTTTTGTTTCAATTTACAGATTTTGAATTTAAGGAGTAATTAAATTTAATTGAATTGTTAAATTTATGATTTTGAAATGCAACCCTTCTTCATCTATTATTTTTCTGATATGATTTTAAATCAAATTTATGATTCTTGTATCTATAGTTCTTACCCTTTTTAAAAAAAAATAATATAAAAAATGGATGGTGGTATATAAATAATATTGGTGGTGGTGGTGGGATGAGGATTGGTGGTGTTAGTGGTCGGTGGGTGGTGGTGGAGAATGGCGGCAGTGGCAATGGTGATGGGTTGTAAGTGGAGGTGATGGTGGTGTTACAATTGGTGGAGATGGAGATGGAGATGGAGATGGAGATGGAGATGGAGGGTGTTAATGTGGGTTATAGACCTCGTTAAGAAAACTCAAATATAATGTCATTTTTGAAAATATTTTTCTCAACTTCGTTAGTTGTCGTTAACTGCCTTAGTGGAAAGACAATTATGCCCCCTTAAGTCATGTGCGTGGTACATGACAAACATTTCGTTGGTTTTCTAACATTTCATCATAGTTATTAAAGGCGCGCCTAAGCTCCGGGCACAGAGAGGCTCAGTTTTGGAGCCTGGGTGCGCCTAGCTCCGGGCACAACAATTGGCCATCAATTAAATTGTAATTAAAACCTAATGCGTGACTATTACTCTTCCTCTCCCATGACTCTCTCATGTACATGCACCATAACTTTGTTTAATAGTAGCAATCACCATGAACTCCTTCAAACTAACAACTGCTTATCATTTTATAGGATTTAGACTTAAAGTCCTTCTGTTTGAACTTCTCTTTATGCTTGTTTGAACATCTACTTATGTTTGTTTCTTTTATGACTTATAACGTATGTTTGATTTACTACTTTCATTTGATTTATTGCTTATCTTGATGTTGTATAATGTATACTATACTTTCAGTATTTTAAGGCATTTTTGCGGGCATCGTCACCCGGGCGCGCGCCCGCCTTGCGCCTTGCGCCTAGGCTCCGGGCACACCTTTTGCGCCTTGGTGCGCCTAGGGCCTTTAATAACTATGCATTTCATCAATTTTTACATCACATTGCAACAAATATACAAACTTAGGAATTGGATTTGAACATTTACATATTCAATAACCAATTCAACATCTTGTGAAACTCAGGAAACTCAATTGCAATTAGCCCTTTTCATACTCACAACTCACCAATATTTTAGGAATAATACTAGGGACACAAGAAAGTCACAAAAACATGTTCACAAAATCCTAGGTGTCAAGATTTTATTGGTGTTTTTAATTAGAGTGTGGCGGGTCCATTATCGATGCAACCAATAAAATATCGACACCTCTCATGTTGTGAGCAAGATTTTGTGACTTTATTTTGTGCCCCTAGAATTGCTCATCTTTTAGAATACAAATAAAATGGTAAAAGAGGAAGAATGATAAGTAAGTTTGATGTTGGGTGTACTAGTTTGTGGAAAAGTTTATCCTTACTGTATATAGGTATAGTACACAGTAATTAATTTTATTGAATTTCGTCTAATTCGAGGTGGTGAAATGTGGGCAGGCACAGTGCATCTCTACAAACGCAGATTCTTGTGAGAAGACGAAATAGAAGGGCATGTAATAACATAATCCCGATTTCCATCTTCCTACCTACCTTTGAATTATAACAATTTCATAAAACAAACGTGTTTATATCATTTGATCGCTTACGTCAACCATGGAGAGATTGTAATAGCGGCTTTTGACCCTTGAACATTTTTTTGCACAATAACTGTTTGATAAAATTCATGAACGAGTTGTCTGGAAATGCAGTCGCTTGGAACCCAATCTCTTTTACTATTTGGGTTTAGCTATGAAGAATTAGGGATGGCCAAACTGGACCAGAACCGGCCCGGAACCGGAACCCAAAAAACCGTAACCGCCATGAACCGCCACGAAAACCGGAACCGTGGGAACCGGAACCGTTTTGGATAAGGGCCGGTTAAGGTTCAACCCCCCAAAAAACCGTGAACCGGCGGTTCCGAACCGCCCAACCAAACCGCGAACCGGAACCGTCTGAACCGTCAGTAAAACCGTTAAAAAACCATCAAAATCATTAGATTTCTAACAGTTTCATTAAAATTAACCGTTACTAATGGAAAGTTGACAAGAAAAGTTGTGTTTTGACTGATTTATTTGCCAAAATCAGTGAATGAAAATAATAAAAATGTGTTTGACCGATTTCTAACAGTTTCATCAGAATTAACCGTTAAAAACCCATCAAAAAATGAACCGTGGAACCGAACCGGAACCGGACCGGAATCGAACCGGAACCGTATTGTGACAACCGGAACCGGAACCGGTGTAACCAAGGGCCTGTTAAGGTTCACATAAAAGCCGAACCGGAACCGGCGGTTCCGAACCGGAACCGTGTTTGGTCATCCCTATGAAGAATCATTGTCCAAGGGAGTGCTCTGATTTGAAAGGAAGTATCGCTTTACAAGACAGATGCATGAAATTCATATTTAGTTCATGATATTTGTCTGCCGCGGCTTATGTATTGTTGAAATCGTTTCTTTCAGATGGAAGGTATGAGTATTGAAGGGTGATGAGGAAATGTTTTGGACACACAGTTGGCTACCAGGCAGGGTCAAACTCGACTTCAAACTTTGGGTATGTACCTACCATCTAGTTATGGACAAAATACAATGTGAATTTCTATCTTGGAAACGTCATTTAATTGTTTTTCATCCTTGTATATTGATCGACTGCTCAAAATATTAGGGGATAGGCTTGGGGCAAGACGAACTTCAAGAGGCGTTGCCTTGATAAACTCTCTTTACCTAGACCAAACTCTAAACTCTGGTACTTGAAACCACAGTTGCACTCTTAGTCTATAACTATATAAGCTCAGTGACAATATATTGAAACAAACTCGAGTACCAAATTTACAACATTATTTAAAACTCGCAAATAACATTCGTATTTTCTTCACAAACATTACTAGTACACATTATGAGATAGGCGTGGGGACAGAAGAACTTCAAGAGGGGTGGCCTTCTCATTAGTCATTCCAGGGCTCCTGGTCATATCAACGACTTCATCGCCAGGGGTAGACATATCAAAACTATGCAGCAACGTAGCTACAACTAAATGTATCATCTGAAGTGACATATTTACGCCAGGACAAAATCTTCTTCCTGCACCAAAAGGGATCAACTCAAAATGTTTCCCTTTAACATCAACATCTTTGTGGGTACTGAGAAATCTCTCTGGAATAAATTCTGATGGGTTTGGCCATATTTTCGGGTCACGGTGGAGCTTCCACAAGTTTGTCACTAGCCTTGTGCCTTTTCGGACATGGTAACCGGCTATCGTGCAGTCTTCTGTGAACTCCCTTGGGCCTGCAAATGCACCTGGTGGGTACACTCGAAACATTTCTTTGACTATAGCTTGAAGGTAGACCAATTTACTTATATCCGATTCAGTTACCTGTCTATCCCTTCCAATATGTATGTCCAATTCTTCCTGGGCTTTTTTAAGGACTTGGATATTGTTTAGGAGTAGCGAGAGGGTCCACGTAAGTGCAATTGTGACGGTGTCACTACTACTGGCAATTAGAACCTAAGCACAAATCAAGTTAACATGAAATGTTAATGCATTGCAAAGATATGTACTCTGTTTTTTGTGCATATCATGGTGATGATTTATTTCCTAGTTGGATTAGTAGAAGAATTATTGTTTCCTTATAATGGTTTTCAAATACAAGAAGGAATGGGTAACAATCTTTATTGTATTAGGAAAGGGCTTTATTTGTAGCCTATAAAAAGAGTATGAGGGCTATAATTTTTCATGTGCCTTGTGGTGCCAAGAGGGGCTCTCCTTAGGGGAGAATGTGAGGAAGAGGGGATTAGTGAGTGTGCCTCCCCTATACAAATAGGCATCACTAATTAGAGTTTTAGATAGAACTTAAGAGAGAGTTAGCACAGGCATATAATTTAGAGAGAGAAATTGTATGCTTGTATGCGTTGGTGAGGATATTCAAGAGTGTTGACAGAGAGGGAGTCTCCATTCTTGTAATATCGAGAAGTTTAATATATTTATTATTGGGTGGAATAGGCTTTAAGCCGAACCACGGAAAAATTGTGTATTTTGTCTTTAATTGTGTGCGTGTGTTATTTTGGATTCTCTTATTGCGATTTCTCTTGTTGGCAAGCAATCCCAACAAGTGGTCGCGGTCCCAACAGCTGGTATCAGAGCCCAGGTTGGTTGATGGGCCCGACGCGAAGTGGACCGCGTGCGAGATGTGTGGGATTCTCCTATATGTGATCTCGCGAAAAAGACCCTTGTGTCGAAAGTCTTCCCGATAAAGGTGATCAGGCGGCGTGTCCCGCAGATGGTGTTAGCGGCGGTACAAGTTTCGCTGGAGGTACTTGAGTTGTCCCACATCGGCAATAAAATGAAGAATTGCCTAGAATATAAAGGTGTCCACCCACTCCATTAGTATGAGGCCTTTTGGGAGATGACTCAAAAACAAATCCGTGCGGGCTGGGCCCAAAGCGGACATTATCATATTAATGTGGAGTGGTGGGGGTGGTCGCGGTTCCAACAATTATCCTACTCTCTTCCTTTGGAAATGAGTATCTATTTTAATTTCACTTATCATATTCTGACTCGGAATAATTTGTTTGTAGTCTTTAGAGTTGAATGCCTGATTTATCTAGTGATTCCTCTGTCTGGGGCCCTATTTGCCAAATTAACATTTCTTTTATAAATCTTGCTTATAGTAATTGAATTTGTTTATTTCCAGTTATGTGACTCTTTTTCTGGTACAAACCAAAACTGAAAGTTTTTTTTTTTTTTTTTTTTTTTTTGCAGGGACAGAGGAGTATTATTAGATAGATAGGTGAACAAGTATGAATCAAGTTAAGTAGATATTCGTGGTAATATTTTCCTATGCGTACCATGCATGTGGATTTGATTATTGTATCGGCATCAATGCCGTGAAAGCCCTCATTCTCTACGGTTGAAAGCATGACGTCCATAAAGTCTTGATCCTCAGTAACCTTCCCAGAATCTCTCTTCTGCCTATGCTCTTCCAACCATCCCTCAACAATAGAGTCCATCTCTTTAGCAGTTTCTTTCATAGCCTTTTCATGTCCACCAAAATCAAACCACCCGAGAAAAGGAAGTGCGTCTGCTACAACCGTCAACCCCAAGAAACGGAAAAACTCCCTCATTACCTTACGACATCGTATTGCCTCCCCCTCATCTTTAGCATTAGTACTCCCAAAGTACTTCTTTCCAACTATCATTCTAAGTACCACATTCAAATTCAAGTCCCCAAGCCAATTCTTCATTTCAACCAAAACTTTGCCATCCCCAGTCCTCTTCTTGTTCTCTTCCCAAAGATGGTAAATCTCTTTAACTGAGGCCTCTAATTCAGAGACCCGTACGTGCTTGAGTAATTCAAGTCTGTGGACTGATAGGAGCTCTAGTGAGATTAATTTGCGCATGTCACGCCAAAATGGACCGTAAGGGGCAAGCCCAAACATGGCATAGTTGTAGCTCAAGTGTTTAGCAGCTAGGAATTTGGGACGATCAGAAATGATTAAGTCGTTAGTTGTGAAAATTTCCTTGACAATCTCCCAACTACTAACGACCATGAGTCGTTGAATCCCGAGGCGAACGGTGAAGATAGGTCCATATTTGTCAGCCATGGCTGATAGGGCTATGTGGGGAAGTTGTGATCCTCCCGAAAAGAGGGTGAAGTGACCGATTATAGGCCATGCACCACCTGCTTGAGGCACAGGCGCAATCCTATTTTTAGAATTGAAGAACAAGTAGAATGCCAGTGCTATGCCCAAGAATATACTAGTAAAGATAAGAGGGTAATTTTGTTGTGAGAGAAAGTAATCCATTACGAAATTAGTAATGTGACTCCCGTGAATTTGTTATGGGCATCATTTTTCTGCTAAGGCGAGAATATATAAGAACTTCAATAGGTTTAATTACGCGCGCGCACAGACACGCACGCAAAAGTTGGAATTTTTAAGTGTATAGGCCAATAGCATTTCTCAAACGGATAAAAATGGATAAGTACAAACTTATGTATTAGGTAACATCATGACAGTGAATTGCAATGTCCAGTGAGTAGATTAGATTATAAAACCTTTTAAATAACTTTGTTGCTATGGCCTGGCGGCTAGGTGGATGTCAATTTTTGCGTAGAAATTGTTAAACGCCTTATTTTTGTTTAAACTTGTTAGTCAAAGTTGGTTGCTGCACTTCTTAGTACTCTCCTTGTAAAGCGACTGTAATATTTCTTTAAATTTTAATCATAAAATATAAACGTTACGAGATTTGTAATGAATTATGGACGTGATGTATAATAGTTTCTAGGGATGACCAAAACCGGTTCCGGTTTGGCATATATGTGACCCTGAACCGGCCCGCGCTTACACCGGTTCCGGTTCCGGTCATCACAATCCGGTTCCGGTACGGTTCCGGTCCGGTTCCGGCTCAGTCCACGCTACCTTTTTTTATTTTTTTTAATCATACAATAATGAATAAACATGTTAAAATTTATTAAAAGACAAGAGATTTTTATTTTATAATACACTAATGAATAAACATGTTAAAATTTATTGAAAAATAAGGGATTTTTATTTTTTTTTAATGGAAATGCCGATCCGGTTCCGGTTCCGGTTCGCCATATATGTGACCCTGAACCGGCCCGCGCTTACCACGGTTCCGGTTACTCCGGTTCTGGTTTACTCCCCGGTTTGCTCCGGTTCCGGGCTTTTCCGGTCCGGTTCCGGTCCGGTTTGACCATCCCTAATAGTTTCCAATCTAAAGACAGATGTTTGTGTGTGAACACAATCAACTTTGTGTGCATCGTAATTGATCTTGTTGGTGGCGCAGTCTATTTGTGGGAGGTTATTGTCAACTTTGGTTGCATCAGTGATTCATCAGCCAAATAATTGAGATAGCATTCTACATTTCCTAGCATTCTATTCCTAGCATTAATTGCAGTTTGAATTTTATGTCACGACAATTTCCTACCATGTTAAATATTTGCTGTATATAATGGCTTTGCCATATGATGAATAAAGTAAGAGAAGAGTACTTTGTTTTATGCTAGAAAGTACTTGTTTCATGGTATCAGAGCTTTCCATAGCTCTGTAATTTTTATTTTTATTTTCATTTCTTTCTTCTTCAATCATGGCAAAGATTCCGACGAATACAAGTAGTGGAACTTTGGTATCAACTGTAAATGTAAACCAAGTGGTAGATACTAAATCTCCTTACTATCTTCATCCATCGGATCATCCCGGCATGATCTTTGTCACCCAACCTCTAAACGAAGCTGGTGAAAATTACTTTACATGGAGAAGTAATTTTCTTAATGCCTTGGAATCGAAAAAGAAGGTCGACTTCATAGATGGTTCGATTCAAAAACCCGACGTTCATTCCGGGGACCTTCAATCTTGGAAACAATGCAACGCCATAGTTAAATCGTGGCTGATCAATTCTATCTCCAAAGGATTACAAGCCGGAGCAACTCATATGCCCACTGCATATGAAATCTGGACTGACTTTGAGGAGCGATTCACTCAAGTAATTGCCCCAAGAATATATGAGTTGAAAAGAACAATTGCTCTACTGCAGCAAGAGAGATTTTCAATCTCAACATACTACGAAAAACTAAAGGCGGTTTGGACAGAGTTGCAAAACTTGAGACCACTACCAGTATGCACGTGCGGAGCTGCCAAGAAAATGCACGAGATGCGTGAAGAAGAAAAGGTTTTCGACTTCTTGATGGGACTTGATGATGCATTCAAAACAGTTCGATCGCAAATTTTGAGCATTGAACCATTACCTGGCTTGGGGAAAGCTTATGCAGTCGCCGCACAAGAAGAAAAACAACGCTAAGTCGTTGCTTCAAGAACACCAGTTGTGGAAGCAACTACTCTCTTAGCGAGGGCGGCACCGATGCGAGATCAAGTGGCAGACCGACGGAGTTAGCATGGAAGAGAGAGAGGTCGCCTTCATTGTATGCACTGCAATCGGACCAACCACACTAAGGAAAATTGTTTTGAAATCATAGGATACCCATCAGGATGGAGAAACACAAAGGGAAAATGGGGAGAACATAAATGTTCACAAAATGAGGCAACTTCTTTTCCACCATTTGCAGCCACTGCCAATACAAATGCAGCAGCAACAACGATTAGCGGATAATCTGTGGGCCATCCGCTCTATATCTCTCTCCTGAGAAAATGTAACAGCTAATGGACATGATGACCATGGGCCAACAGAATAATCCTAGTGTTGGACACTCTACTACTTTGGGGTCAAAGGATAATTCTGGTAAGAAAGATTCATGGGTAATTGACACCGGGGCCACAGACCATATAACTTGTAACATTGATACAATGATCGATGTTCAAAGAAACTCCTCCGTACCTCTGGTTCAAATTCCCAATGGAGACAATATTCTTGTTCATGCTATTGGCCGAGTTCATATCGGTCAAGATTTAAGTTTAAAGCAAGTGTTGGGCGTACCAGATTTTCAATTTAACTTGCTTTCTGTTAGCAAATTAACTAGAGATCTCAATTGTGTGCTAATATTTGGGTCTGATTTTTGTGTTATTCAGGACTTACCCTCGAGGAAGCCGATTGGAGTGGGTAGAGTGCGAAATGGCTTATATTACTTGGAACCAACTGAAACAGGAAAGGCGCTCATGGAAAATCAAAAGGTTCCAGCAGATTTGTGGCATTGTCGTCTCGGGCATTTACCTTTAAATCTTATTTCGTTGATTCCAAACTTATCAATTATACTTGGTGAATCAAAGTTTTTTTGTGATGCGTGTTGTAGAGCCAAACAAACTCGGTTGCCTTTTCCAATTCACTCAAATAAATCTGTTTGAAATTTTGACTTGGTACATTGTGATATTTGGGGTCCTTATCGAACCCCATCTCATACAGGGGCACGTTATTTTCTCACAATAGTTGATGATCACAGTAGGACCACTTGGATCTTTCTTATGAAACATAAATTAGAGGCTAAGAGGTATCTTTTGTTATTTTTTAATTGGGTAGAGACAAAATTTCGTGCAAAAATCAAGGTATTCTGAACAGATAACGGTCTTGAATTTGAACATTCTAATTTGCTTGCATATTATTTTGAACATGGAATGGACAGGCAGACAAGTTGTACTGATACACCACAACAAAATGGCGTGGTGGAGAGAAAGCATAGACATCTTTTGGAAGTAGCAAGGGCACTACGTTTTCAAGCACATTTGCCTGTTCAATTTTGGGGAGAATGTGTCTTGACTGCGGCATATCTCATTAATTGTATGCAACTTTCAGTTTTGCAAAATCGGACACCTTACGAAGTCTTGTTTGGTAAGTCAACAAATTATGACCACTTGCGTAATTTTGGGTGTTTATGTTATGCTCACATTAATAGTAAACCTCGTGATAAATTTGGACCAAGAAGCAAACCTAGGATTTTTGTTGGATATCCTTATGGCGAAAAGGAATATCGGGTTTATGATTTATTTAGTCAAACGATTTATGTCTGTCGTGATGTGTAATTCTTCGAAGATATATTTCCTTTCTCTAAGCTCACAATAGATAGTCCCACAAAAGGTATCTCTGATAATTTATCAAGCATGGATAGTCCAACTGATCTTAGAAGATTTTTTTAGAACGGGTTAGGAACACAATCACAAGGGGGCACTGGAGTCCTAGACGAACCAATCATTAGCACAAACGATAACATTTCACCAAAAGACCCTAGGCCTGTAATTCAACCCGCTGATTCTCCTTATGAGGGAGATGCTCTACCTGTTATGAACCTGAATATGGTAGAACACAATCCTGTTCCTGAGGAGCCAATACAACAAGCTCGAATCAGACACCTCCCCAAGCACTTTTCAGGTTTCCATTACACTTTGCCACCATCTCTACAGCCAAGTTCAGTAGACTCGCACTCTACGCTTACTTCACATTCGGCTAACTCGACGGTACACCCTTTATCTCACAATATTTCATACTCTAAATTTTCTAGTACTCACAGAGATTTTCTAGTAGCCATCTCTTCAGACGAGCCCAAATATTTTTCACAAGCTGTAAAACATGAACATTGGAAAAATGCAACGTGACAAGAAATCTCAGCTTTAGAGGCTAATCACACTTGGTCTCTTATTCCGCTACCGCCCGGAAAATGAGCCATAGACTCTAAATGGGTGTATAAGGTAAAGTTTTACCCTGATGGTACGGTAAAGAGGTATAAGGCACGTCTTGTTGCGAAAGGGTTTACTCAAATTGAAGGTGTTGATTTTCATGAGACTTTTGCTCATGTGGCAAAATTAGTCACAGTACGATGTCTATTAGCTATTGCTTCCGTTCGCAATTGGAAACTCCATCAGCTAGATATGAATAATTCCTTTTAAAATGGAGACCTTAAAGAAGAATAAGTGTACATGAACATACCTCAAGGGTTTGCCAAACAGGGGGAGCAACGAGTTTGTCGTCTTCAAAAGTCTCTTTATGGACTTCGTCAAGCTTCACGGAATTGGTACAACAAGTTCACTCAGTCTCTTCTTGATGTTGGCTTTATCCAGTCTTCATCAGATCATTCATTATTTACATTTACACGTCAAGCGTGTTTTGTTGTTATACTTATTTAAGGCGATGATATTTTTGTCACTAGGAATGATCCAATCAAGAGTTCTTGGGTGAAAAAATACTTAGATTCAAAATTCCACATTAAAGACCTTGGAAAACTTAAGTATTTCCTCGGGTTGGAGGTCGCACGATCACATACTGGTATTATGATTAATCAACGACAATACGTGTTTGATATTTTGGCGGAGTGCGGGCTCACTGGTTGTAAACCGGCTTTGACACCAATGGAGTAACATATTAAGCTTGAACCTGACTCTGGACAACTGTGCACCGATTCTGGTCAGTATAGGCGCGTTGTTGGACGTTTGCTCTACCTGACTATCACTCATCCTGATATTAGCCATTCAGTACATATACTTAGCCAGTTCATGCAGCAGCCGCGCCAACCACATCTTGCTGCTGCCATTAGAGTTATACGCTATCTCAAACATGCACCGGGCCAAGGTATTCTTTTTTCCTTCAAATAATACTCTCGCAATGCGTGGATATTGTGACGCTGACTGGGCTGGATGTTCTACCACTCGACGGTCAACTACCGGTTATGTTTTGTTCCGTGGCGATTCAGCCATTTCATGGCACTCGAAGAAGCAAATAGTTGTCTCTCGATCCACAGCTGAAGCCGAATATCGTGCTTTAGTTGTAACCGCTAGTGAGATTGTTTCGATGGTACGATTACTATCTGATTTTGGAGTATACCACCCAAATCCAATCCCTCTCTTTTGTGATAATCAATCCGCACTACATATTGCCGCCAATCCTGTTTTTCACGAGCGGACAAAACACATCAAGATTGATTGTCATTTCATTCGCCAACACATTCAGTCTAAACTATTAGTCCATCGTCCAATTTTTTCTCAGTTCCAACTTGCAGACATATTTACAAAACCTCTTGGTCGGGAACGCTTCCATTTGCTGCTAGACAAGTTGGGCATTTCGAAGCTCCATGCTCCAGCTTGAGGGGGAGTAAAGACAGATGTTTGTGTGTGAACACAATCAACTTTGTGTGCACCGTAATTGATCTTGTTGGTGGCGCATTCTATTTGTGGGAGGTTATTGTCATCTTTGGCTGCATTAGTGAAGACTTCATCAGCCAAATAGTTAAGCTAGCATTCTACATTTCCTAGCATTAATTGCAGTTTGAATTTTATGTCATGACAATTTCCTGCCATGCTAAATACTTGCTGTATATAATGGCTTTGCCATCTGATGAATAAAGTAAGAGAGGAGTACTTTGTTTTATGCTAGAAAGTACTCGTTTCACAATCTTTCAGTAACAGTATTAGACTCTGATCTCTACAGGATAACTAGTGAGTTTATATAATGGTTATTGTCGTATAAAAGGTTGAATGAGATGTTGTAATAGGGGCTTTCCTATAATTATCAAAAGGAAGTAAGTATTGTTGAAAGAGCAACTCTGCTCTTCTCTCCCAGGTTGCCTCAAGAATTATCCCCAAATTTCTAGGGTTTTCTTGAAAGCCCTAGAATTTACTAGAAAGAAAGAAGAGCAGTAGAGAAGAACTGAAGAAGTCGCTAGATGAGTAGAGAAGAAGAAGGCGATGATTGACCTTCACCGACCCTGGCGGAATACCGTGGAAGAATCGAGAATCTTTCTCCACCGACTTTGTCACCGAGGCGTTTGGTTCTCTTGGAATGTATCGATCAATTGGTGAGCAATTGAGAGCAGCATATAAGGGAGTGCCTAAGAGTTTTGATTGGGTGTGGTCTAGTATAAATTACTCTAGTGTGAGTGTGAGCTATAATAGTTGTACTCTTGTACTACTACTTGTAATTATACTTGTTTAGTAATACTAATATACTTTATATTAGTGTTACTCTTTCCTTGCCTAAATTTGTTCCAGATTCAACAATCCGGTATCAGAGCGGTACGATCTAGGATCGTGGGAACCGCTGCAGAAATTTTACGAGTTCGGTGCACTATCCGGGATAGTGAAGCAAGTTGGTTCGGGACCTCGCTTACTTAATATCACATTGGAGAAGTATATCAAGTCACCATGGCAGATATTGTTGGCACAACTTCCGGCATGGAGAGATTGAACGAGTACAACTATCGAGACTGGCTAACGTGCATCAAGTCCTATCTTAAAGGACATGACGTATGGAATATCGTAGACGGCACGGACACCTCACCACCCGAGAACAACACGGAGCAGATTCGCAAATGGGAAATTAAAACCGGAAAGGCTTTATATGCGATTAAGACGACTATAGACAAAATCCTGCTTGCTCGTATTGTAGAGATCAAGGTGCCAAAAGAAGCGTGGGATGCTTTGGCAAATCTCTTCTCAAGGAAAAATGCTGCCCGGCTACAGCTCTTGGAAAGAGAGCTTATGAATACGTCACAAGGCACGGATTCCGTCAGTGACTACTTTTTCAAAATCAGAAACTTGTGCCGTGAAATAGAGCAATTGGATCCTACTTCAAAAATTGGAGATGATCGGATGCGTAGAATAATAATTAACGGACTAAATCCTGAATATTCTACGTTTATCATTGCAATCCAAGGTTAGCCTACACAACCGTCGTTAATAAATTTGGAAAATCTATTAGCCAACCAAGAAGCTCTCGCCAAGAGTGTGGCTAATCACACGCCTAATTGCATAAGGAATCTTCAATTCCTTGGTTCACGTTGACTGGGCCAAAACTCCTAAAGCCCAATCATGACCAACGCACAACGCGCAGTTCATGGAATTACAGAGAATCTATGCGCGCCCTTTAAGGGGCCGCATAAACTAATTCGTTTTTTTTTTCTTTACTCCGTCTCATATACTTCTTCTGTCTCGGAATTACGAACTTGATAATTTAACCCATTAAATTAGGCGTCCCCAATTTCAAAGGCATTAAACTTAACAAATCTCCACCTTGACTTTGAATCTCCCAAATAAAAAATCTTTCCTCCCCCCTCGCCTCTTCTGCTATCTAATAGCTGCGAACATTAAGCAAGTCCAAACAATGTTGGAACTTACTCCCTGTCACGGGTTTTGTGAACATATCTGCAGGATTGTCCGCCGTCCCTACCTTCTTCACCTTTACCCGTTTCTCATCCCTTAGAAAATGATATTTGACATCAATGTGCTTGGTCCTCTCTTGATCCTTGGCCAAACAAATCGCGCTCAAACTATTGCAATAAATAATAGCCTGATCCTGATGTATCTCAAGATTGCTGATCAATCCCTTCAACCATATTCCTTCCTTAGCGGACTCTGTCAATGCCATGTATTCTGCTTCTGTTGTAGACAACGTCACTGTCGCCTGCAATGTAGCCTTCCAACTGACAATTGACCCACCAAGCGTGAACACATATCCGGTATTCGATCTTCTTGTATCTACATCACCTGAATCTGAGAAACCTTCGACTGCGCATTCTGTCCCATCTCCATAGACGAGTCTGATGTCGCTGGTGCGCACTGTAGCATACATCAAACTACCAACTTCACTAGCATAGGATACTCGAGCCATATACTCTTTCTCCTCAAACGATTTGGGCCCAAACGCGACTGTCTGTGCATTCACTGCCGAAGTATCTATAGACTTAGCTGTTGACCTACCAACCCTCTCTAAAACTTTCTTGATGTATCTTTTCTGGGATAAGAACAGTTTTTGTTTGGCTCTGTCTCTATAGATCTCCATACCCAGAATTCTCTTCGCGTTTCCCAAACCCTTCATCTTTGCGACCAAGCCTTTCAGCTTCTGAGTCCCTGACTTCTTGACTGCTGCTATCACATAGCTGTCAAATCCTTTGTACCACTGCCTAGGCTATTGCTTCAATCTACAAACTTGATCTTCCTTACCAGGAACTTGGAATCCTTCCGACTCTGTCATGTATACCTCTCCCTTTATTTCTAGCAACACTCTGATCGAAGTGTGTCTGACCACTGTTGAGAAGATCCCATTGTAGTCCACCTCTTCTCTCTGCGTGAAACCCCTTGCAACAACGCGAGCTTTATACTTGACCCCTTCTGCCGGTGACATCCCTTCCCTTTTCTTGAAGATCCACTTGCAAGTCACAATCTTTCTGCCTTCTGGCCTTGTGGTCAACTTCCAAGTCTGATTCTTGTGAAGAGACTTCATCTCATCACCCATAGCCGCATACCACTGAGATGACTCTAAACATGTATCTGCTTCCTTGAAAGTAGAAGGTTCCGTAAGAACGGGCTTTACTTCTTCAGCAATCTGCAGTGCATAAGACACCAAGTCTTCAAATCCATACCTCTCCAGAGGCTTCCCGAGATTAGCTCTTCTAGACCTTCCTTTTGCTAACCCATGTTCATCGGGAACTGAACTTGAACTTTCTGGTGCTTCAGTCTTTGTCTCTGTTGGTGGATCCTGATTAACATCTGACTGTGGGACAACTAACTCTTCAGTATCTTGTTGTTCCACCTGTTTTTCAACATCTGACTGTGGGACAACTAACTCTTCAGTATCCTGTTGCTCCACCTGTTTATCAACACCGCCAACACTTGAAACAATCGTGGGTTTACCAGTCCATACCTCATAGGGAACTTTGAGGCCAATACCGGTATGAAGTCCATGATTAATCAAGTAACATGTTGTACTAAGCGCTTCTGCCCAGAAACGTTTAGACAACTCTGCATTGGAGAGCATGCACAACGCTCCCACAAGCCATGTCTGATTCATCCGTTCTGCTACACCATTCTGCTGTGGCGTGCCTCTGCTGGTGAGATGTCTAGAAATCTCCACCTCTCTGCAAAATGAATCGAATCCAGTACTGCAGAACTCCAAACCATTATCTGTCCAGAGCTTCTTGATCTTCTTCTCTGTCTGGTTCTCCACTGCCGTCTTCCAGTCCTTAAAATTCCTTAGGACCCCATTCTTGTGCTCCATGATAACCACCCAAGTCCTCCTCGAATAATTATCAACCATGGACAAGACATATCTGTGCCCCCCTTAGAAATTCCTGACGTGAAGGTCCCCAACTCTCTGAATGGATGTAATCCAGAACGCCTTTAAGATCCTTGATCTTATGGCTATAAATAAGATCTCTGTTAGTCAACTCATGCATCTCTCGAGTGCTTATGTGACCGAGCCTGATGTGCCACAGCTTAGACATATCTCCCTCGTTCACCTCTTCTGATGCAGCCATAGTCGACTCTGAAAGCGTCTTTCCTTGGAGGAAATACAAGGAGCCCCGCTTAAGCCTTTCAGCATCACTTCTGAATCGCTACAGACACTAACTGTTCCACCTTTACCTTTGAAACTGAACCCTTTGCTGTCTAACTGACTAAGAGAAATCAGATTCTTCGTCATAAGCGGAACGTGTCGAACCTCGTTCAAAGTGACAACCCTACCATCATGAGTCCTGACCTTGATCGAACCAATACCGACAACCCTGCATACTGTACTGTTGGCCATGCTTATATCACCACCAACTATCTGCCTATAACCGGTAAACCATTCTCTCCTAGGACTGATATGGTAAGACGCTCCTGAATCAAGAATCCACGCATCAGATGCGCATGCTGATTCTGATGTTACTAGAGCGTAATCCTCATCTGAACTGCAATCCCTGGCCGTCATGGCCTCTGCTGTGACTGGTGCCTTGCCTTGCTTCTTTCTGGGACAATCGAACTTCCAATGCCCCCTTTCTTTGCAGAAATTACATATATCCCCAAGTTTCAGACCCTTCTTGTGTGAAGAATTACCTTGATTGTTCTTCTTCCCACTAGAACCCTTGTTACCACTACTGCTAGCAACTAAACCTGATGACTGGGCATCTGCCCATTCCCACTCGCCTTTCGTCGTAATTCCCTCGTCTTGAGAGAAGTTTTCACTTCCTCTAGAGAGATGACATCCTTACGATTTATGCACGAATCGACATAATGTTCATAAGACATATGTAATGATACTAAAAGCTGCAAGGCTGCATCCTCATCATCCACAACAACTCCTATATTACGCAGTTCAAGTAATGCAGAAGTAAATCTATCAAGATGATCATTAATGGACGTACCTTCTGTCATACGACAATCATACAGCTTCTTCTTCAGGTATAACTTGTTGGTCAATGAACGTGTCATGTACATATTTTCCAACTTTAACCAAAGATCGCTTCCGGAGTCTGTTCCTGCAACATTGGTTAGGATCTCATCATCCAACTGTCTGATGATCTTGGCGTGAGCCTTCTGATCTAACTTCTTCAATGCCGCCGCCTCCTTCGCTGCTGCTTGCTTGTCTTTTTCTGACTGTTCTGCGGTACCTTCTGTGGTGACTGCCTTACCCTTGGGATCCTTTCGATCCATGATTGCAATCTCTAACGGCTCCCATAAATCTTTGTCTATCAACAAAGCCTTCATCTTGATCTGCCAGAGAGAAAAACTATTCTTCCCATTGAACTTGTCGATCGAATCTGCTTCTTGACCCATCTTCTCGTTCTCTGCAGCGGAATCCCTGAATCTCTAACCACGAACCAAAGCTCTAGAACAACCAGAGCTCTGATACCACTTGTTAGAGCAATTGAACAAGACTTGATGGAAAAAGAAAGCAATCACAAGAACACAAATTTACGTGGTTCACCAACTTGACTACGTCCACGGGGAGGGGAGAGAATATTAGTATCACTGGAGAAACAATTACACAAGATCACACTAATCTACTTTGCACGAATTTTGATCACAAAATTCCTGACTGTGCAAACCCTAGATCTAGAATTATTGATCTCTCTGTGTAAACTGAGCAAACTTCTGAACTGCATTAAATTAGGACGGAGGGAGTATATATACGCATGTTTATACACGCCTAATTAATTCCCTGATCACACGCCTAATTGCATAAGGAATCTTCAATTCCTTGGTTCACGTTGACTGGGCCAAAACTCCTAAAGCCCAATCATGACCAACGCACAACGCACAGTGTTCATGGAATTACAGAGAATCTATGCGCGCCCTTTAAGGGGCCGCATAAACTAATTCGTTTTTTTTTCTTTACTCCGTCTCATTATACTTCTTTTGTCTCGGAATTACGAACTTGATAATTTAACCTATTAAATTAGGCGTCCCCAACTTTAAAGGCATTAAACTTAACACAGTCATTATTTGAAATTTAAAAATAGGACGGAGGGAGTATATGATTTTCATGTATCCACTTGCATATTATAAATAAGTTACACCAAAGATTGGATCGGCTCAGTTCCCGTCTTCTTCGCAAAGCCTGTAGTAAAATGCTAGGCTGACCGTCCATGATTGCGAAGAAGAACAAATCTTCAGATGTGGACATTGCAGATAAAGCGTTTGGGCCGAAACTCAACATTATTAAGTAGGAGTATTATATTGGAATACATACTAAACTTGTATTCATGGCTAATTTAGCTTCTTTAAGCGGATTTTAAAGCATAAATAGTGTATACTATGCAAGATTAAAAGCGAAAATTCCATTAATCTTAAATAGAGAAATTAATCTAGTGTTATTAGTAAGTAGTAAGGTTTAACAGTTGAGAAGGGTTAGGTCAATATTGGAGGATCCAGGAATAGCTTTCCAGCTTGGCCTCCCAAGAGTGAACTCTAGATTAAGCAACATATTAGTCGTAGAAGATGACGACAAGGACCTATTTTCCAAAATTCCTTCCGACATATGTAGGCTACCTTCATGTTCATCCACCTGCAATGCAAACATCAAACATTAACCTTAATTAACTAATAATCACAAATAAACTTGAATATTTCCAAACAATTTCTTCATCAACTAAATCAAATAATACCTTATTATCATTTGTCGTCCCAAGAGGAGAATATGCGAATGCGTTTTCTTGACTTGAGTGGCTCCAATCATTCGTCTCCAAAGATGATGACCACGAACCCCTGCTCATAAAATGTAAACTTGGTACGTTACTTTGTGATTCTTGAAAAATAAATATAATAGCTAAAATATTTTGTTTAGAAAGTTGGTGATGATCTATAATACCAACAAAAAAATTTAAAATGCTGGCCTTGACCATATATTTTTTGCGCTTTCTTCTTGGCGTAATGTTAGGGAGACTTAATATTATGCATGTATTAATCAAGGTTTGTTCCTTTTGTTAAGGAATAAAAAGGATTGAGACAAGAGGTAAAGAACATAGTATATACTTTAATTCCTGCATATTGTCTACTTTCATGGTGTTTGAAGAACAGGTCCCCTCCCCCCCTTCCCCCACCCCCACCCCCACCCCCACCCCCACCCTTCCTTGTCCTTGATAATTTTATCAATAGCCGTCCATTCATTTTATATGAGGTCAACAGAACCAAGCCAGCGTTCTAACATTAAATGCTCACTTAATCAAATGAAAATAATCCAACTCTACTCTACTCTACATCGAGTGGTGACCAAATGTCACCCCTACATAAATTTACTACATCGAGATTTGTACCAATTCCTTGACTTTTAGCTTACCCTTAGAATCCGAGATCCCTTTTTTCCCAACCGTTGTTTATGATACCAATCTTAATACTCCCTCCGTTTCAAAATATATGACGTTTTAAGTGTTAATTTTGTTCTAAACTACTTGACGTTTTATTAATTCCAAGGAATATTTACTCTTATTTACCTATAATAATCATATTCATTAATTGCAAGCTGTCTCTTGTGTAAGCATTTAACTGTCTAAGAAATTGGAATCTGTTAGAGACACAAAAATCTTTTTTATATGTATTAATTGCATTTCTTAATATGTGTGAAGAAGTTTAAAACGACTTGTTTTTTGAAACAGAGGGAGTAATTCAGAACCGCTTAAAATCACCATTATCGCCAATAGTAATTAATGGGTGTTATTTGTTGGTATATTCATGACGAAAATTCCAATTTTTTTCAATGTAAATTTAGTCATCCGAAAACTGCTTGAAGAAAACAAGAAAAGATAAGTCCTAGTAGACAAAATTCCTCAAAATCAATGTTCTTGAAACTATACATTAAATTTGATCCACATTATCTTCAACTTCACCATAAACAAAGAAAAACAAGATGCTATAGACCAAGAAAATTCATGCATCAAGGCATTTGTGTGTGTGTGTCTGACTGCCTTCTAGGTGCATTGATTAGATGCCTCCAAATAAATCACTACAAAATTCATACTCTATGTTCAAGCATGTCATGATGGAGAAGTAAAGCAAGAAAGAACAAAAAATGGAAAGAGAGAGAGAGAGAGAGAGAGTAGTAAAGTGTAGTAGTGAATGATTATGACTCACCCTTGAGGTTTTTGTAGTGTAGTTGATGGTGATGATGGGGTTAGAGAATAAGAAGGTGCATTGTTGTTAGTATGGTCATGAGTGGCTTTATCACTAGATACTCCATATCCACCTCCACCTTCACCTTCTTCAGCTTCATACATTTCTGTCCTTTGGTACAACCCCATATCTGTCTGCTCTTCCCCACCTGCAAGTTTCATAATCATAGTCATATATTTGAGACCCATTACTCTTCAACTTTATCACACAAATTCATATAATAATTACTACTCCCTCCGTCCCAAAATGGACGTCCGAATTTGTTCTTGATCAAGAGAAAATTCAGACATTCATTTTGGGACAGAGGTAGTACCATATATTCATAGATCACTCTTTTAATTAAGACTCACAAAGATTTTGTTATTGAAATTCTCCCTACTGCCCTTTTTGGACTTTTCCAATGCCAATTCAGTGAATTTCATAGCAGAAATCATTTAAATCTTGAATGTTTAGACGGTATTGAACGTGGAAAACAATCGAAAGAGAATGAAAGTACCTGCTCCTTTGTGGGTGGTCTTCACTGTTCTATACATCTGCAACCACATAAAAAGAGATACTACTAGTAAGGAGAAAGAAGTCCACATTGCTAAGATTACCCCCCCCCCCTCCTTCCCTTCCCTTCTACTTCTAGCTAGATGCCATTTTGATACTCCCTCCGTCCCAAAATGATCTTCACGTTTGACTATTCAAACTTTTTAAGGACATGAACCATTGCTTCACTAGCCATGTTGTGTCTATCCACTTTTAAGCCCAAATTGTAGAAATGGGAATAATTTTTTGGGACAATGAGAAATGGCAAATGAGAAGATCATTTTGGGACGGAGGGAGTATATATCAGCCCTTTGTAGTGCACCCCTCCACTAATGACTATACAAGGTTCACAGCAAATGCACACACAGGACATTTTGTGTTTTTTATGTGAGAGAGAGAGAATGCATGATCAGGACGAAAAACTTGAGATAAGATATGACATGCATGTTTTCATCGAAGTATTAATTGAATATGTACCTGCAAGTGACTCTTGACATGAGCTAGTGTTAGATCCTTCACATTCATCAACTCCAGCACTGATTTTGGTGTTGCTCCTGTCACATAATTTTTGCACTTTCGTTAGTATTGCTTCATTTTATTTAATGTTCTTTGCTTGAATATACTCCGTATTAAAGAGCAAATATTATAGTAGCTCATAAATATGAAAAATGATAATACATACTTTCATGGCCGCCGAGGAGTTGAACAGCATGGATGAAATGGGCATGGAGTGTAGAAGTCCATCTCATCCGAGGAGCTCTAACGCTCCGTCTCATTCCATTATTGGCCATTCTGTTTGCACTTCTCTTGAAATATTCCCGACCACAAATTTGAGGTTGATAATGATGCTGATGCTGATGCTGCCGGTTGTGGAGATGATGAAGATGGTTATTTCGTTGTAGCTGTGCCTGCACCGCGTGAGTATTATTAAAATCATGCTGTGGTCCCATTCCAAATCCTAAGCTTAACATAGGATCAATGAGACGGCCCATATTAGCGGTGAGGGCGTCTCGCTCTTGTTGTAGGTGGTGGTGGTGGTGGAGGAGTAAGGCGGTTTCGTGGGTGAGATCACTACCAGAGCTACCACCGGAATCGGACGTTGTGGAGGTGTCCGGTGGGCTGATCTGTAGGGAGAGATCCGGCAAACTACTTATTGAGTTTAGGAACATTTTGGGAGAGAGATTTGGAAAAGAGGGATGTGGTAAAAAGGGGAAGATTGAGGAGTTGTGATTAAGTCATGAGTGGCTTATGATTAATTTGAAGTTGCACGGAGAGGGTGGGAGAAAGGAGAGGAAAGGTGTGTGTAGGCTTTTTGACTAGCTTATAGCTTTTGCATAGGTTTTGAAGATGGAAGAAGAATCAATGGAAAGAAAGAGGCAGAAAGTCTATATAAGTAGAAGTAGTAGTCAGCTACAGCCTACAAGATGAATAATGCAGCAGGAAAAAAGGGGAGCTCTGGTTATTTAATTTCAAGGGCTAGAAATTTTTAATTACCAGTAAAAAGGGGCCAACTTTTGTGTCTTTTAAGGGCAATCTAATGTTCTGACTTTCCTTTTTGGTTTGTTTCAGATTAAGGTTTTTAATTATTTTATCACAAAAAATGGACAATGGGACTCACTTGTCATTTTCACAACAAAAACTTTCTTCCCACTTTCTCTCCCCTACTTTCTTCTACTTTACTTTTCATACTCACAACTTTTATTTTTTCTTAACCTCCGTACAAAATCAAACTAAGAACTTTAGTCGGGACGGAGGGAGTAGTAATGTAGTAACCCCTCGTCTTAATAGTTTTAACAGATTTTCTTTTGTCTCTAGAAATAATTGTCCGTTTTTATAAAATGAAACAGAATTAGTACAAATTTACTAATTTTAAGTAATGTAAAATAAGTAAATCACATTTAAAAAAAAAGAGTTAAAAAAATAAATAAAGTGATATTTATTGTGTAGGGTTAGGGCAATAGTGGACAAATAAGTGTTTCCAGGGAGTTATGAAAATTGGTGGAAGAATGGTTGGAATTCGAGTAAACAAAATGGGAATTGGAATTGTTCCAATGGAATATAACTGAATTGGAATTGTTCCACATCCCTCTTCATGTACGTATTGGATTTTGGGTCCATATACCCATTTTCACTCTTTTTGTTGCTATCACACATTTATTTATTTATTTTATTTTATTTTTTGAAAGGAATTCCTTCTCTATGATTCTTTCTTCAATTAGTATATTCAATGACCATTAGTTTGTCATCGCTGGCCCTTTCTTTAGAGTATTAGTTTCCATTTAACCTAAGAGGATATATATATATATATATATATATATATATATATATATACTCCCTCCGACGCAGCAGAAGTGTCACCAACTTTTGGGACACGAAGATTAAGAAAATGTAGTAGATGTATGGTAGAAAATGAAAAGAGAGAATGAGTAGGGTAAATAGTAGTGTTGGTTGAATAAAATGAGTGGTGGAAAATGAAGAGAGAGAATGAGTGAGATTAAATAGTGGAGTTGGTTGAATATAAATATATTAGAACATTTTCATTTTGGGCAGTGTCACTTGTGTTGGGACAGACCGAAAAGAAAATAAGTGTCACTTGTGCTGGGACGGAGGAAGTATATATATATATACTCCCTCCTTCCCACCTCACTTAAGACCTAAGAGGTGGGCACAATAATTAAGGAAAAATAATAAAATAAGGAAAATGTATAGTAGAAAATGAAGAGAGAGAATGAGTGGGTTTAATAGTAGGTTGGTTGAATGAAATGTGTGGTGGAAAGTGAAGAGAGAGATTGAGCGGGTGGGGTAGATTGAATATAAAATTATAAAAAAATTATCATTTTGGGGAGTCTAAAGTGAAGTGGAAGAGACCAAAATGAAAATAAGTCTCAAGTAAGGTGGGACGGAGGGAGTATATATCTTCTTTGCACTTTCTTCCTTGCAACACTTCATCCATCCTACGGGAAGCAACGGACAGTCATTCATTCTCGTGGCCGTGGATTATTTCACAATATGGGTCGAAGCACAAGCTTACCGAGTTCTCAACGCCAAGAAAGTGCCGAATTCGTAAAGAACAACATCATGTGCCGATACAGTATTCCTCATGAGATCATCTCCGATAATGGCTCTCACTTCGAGAAAGAAATGGATGCACTTTTGGTTAACTACAAAATTACCAAGCACACCTCCCCCAAGCCAATGGAGCGGTTGAAGCAGTAAAGAGAATGAGTGGAGAATAATGAGTGGTTGGGAGTAGGGCTGTAGCCGGGCCGAGACGAGCTTTGGGGTGTCGAGCTCGAGCTCATTTAAAACTTATCGAGCTCGAGCCCACTTACTTGTTCGAGCTCGAGTCGAATCAAGCTTGCAAACAACTCGAGTCGATATCGAACTCGAGTTTTAACGGGATCCGAAGCGGTGGCTGCTACAAGAATGGAATATTCCATAGCATTAGCTTCTGAAAGAATTTGAACTAATTGTGCCACAGTCAAGCTCGAGCTTAGAAATTTTTTAAAGAAAATATGGTCTTAACGAGCTTATCGAGTCGAGTTCAAGCCGTTCGAAAAAAAAAAAAAAAAACAATTTTAATGAGCTTATCGAGCCGAACTCGAGCTTTTAACGAGCTAAACGAGCCGAACACAGTCGACTCGATAAAAAAAACGAGCTTGACAATCGGTTCGAGCTCGACTCGAGCTACACCTCGAGCTCACTCGAGCTCGAGCTTTCAAGAGCCGAGCTCGAGCCAGCTCGGTTCGTATAACAGCCCTAGTTGGGAGGAAGAGAGAGAATGAGTGGATGATTATAAAAGTAATAAAAAACTTCCATTTTTAGATTGTTGCAATTTACGTAAAATACCCTAAATGGCAAAATGTTGCAACTTACATGGAATAGAGGGAGTATGAAAATTTATTTTGGGGTATTTTTTCATGACAAAATACATACATTTATTTAAAAACACTTTTTATGGGTTAATTGCAATTTGGTTCCTAATTTTTTCCGAAATTTGCAATGTTGATGTTGTCTTTTCAATTTCGCCAATTGGTATACTCAGCTTGTCATTTTGTTGCAATTCGACTATATAAGTAAGTGGGTGTTAGTTTTCTAACAGATTTTATGTCATGTGACTAGCACATGACGTTTTAAGATGTTTGTGAAGCTACACATATCCGATTGGTATGAATTTCTATTAAACATAAGCTAATATTTAAATCTACAACATATATTTTTGGGAAATTGTTTTGGTGAACTAATTATATCATATTAATTTGTAATTTAATTAAATGAAAATATTTAAAAAATAGAGGACATGGGAAAAATAATCTGAAAAAATTACTACTTTTCACCATGATATACCTTCTTTCATAACGTTTACTTTCGTCCACCCCTCTGCCACGTTCCCGCATCACCCCTTCCACATACACTCTTCCCCCGATTCGTCCTCCTCTTCCTCTCCTTTTTTTTCCTATCAAGTATTTTTATGAACTGATAATCGACATATAACATTTACTTCATATAAAACATATTTGGGGCTAATTTCTTTTTTTTTTAGTATTATTTCACGTGTTTTCTTTTTTATTATTATTTTAAAATAATATTTAATATAAAATAATCCATTCACCCGAAAAATTTCCAAAAAAATATGTGTTGTAAATTTAAATATTAGTTTCAATTTTAAAAAAGAATCATATCAATCGGATATGTGTAGATCCAAAAATATCTTAAAACGTCCCTTAAAACGTCATGTGCGAGTCACATGACTTAAAATCTGTTAGAAAATTAACACACAGTTACTTTTATAGTCGGATTGCAACAAAATGACAAAATGAGTATACCAATTAGCGAAAATAAAAAGACAAAATAACATTGCAAATTTCGGAAAAAGTCAAGAACAAAATTGCAATTAACCCAGTTTTTATTTGTAAAAAGTACCCATTTAGATGCGAACCGTATAAAAGAGGGGTCGAGGGGGTGTGTGGGTGTCAGCGTGGTTTATGAGTCCGGCGACATTAAGGCCTCCCTTTAAGTCAGACACACATGCTATTTTGACCTTTCCCACCTTATATCCTTTTTCACATATCTTCATCATCACTTGTTGACATTAAACTCCAACTCGAAGCCATATATATACTCCCTCCGTCCCACCTCACTTGAGACATAAAAGGTGGGCACAATAACTAAGAAAAAAGAATATAATAAGGAAAATGTGTGGTAGAAAATGAAGAGAGAGAATGAGTGGGGTTAATAGTAGGTTGATTGAATAAATTATGTGGTGGAAAATGAAGAGAGAGAATAAGTGGGTGGGGTAGATTGAATATAAAATTATAAAAAGATTACCATTTTGGAGAGTCTCAAGTGAAGTGGGACAGATCAAAATGGAAATAAGTCTCAAATGAGATGGGACCGAGGGAGTACGTCATTTCTAGTGTATTATATTCGACTTGCAAAATTTATGCGCACAATCTTTGCACAATTGAATTGCAATATCTTATTCTACCTAGAATGTGATAGTGATGTTTGTTCATCTGATAAATGTAGTAATTAACTTAGGGGAGGACTGCCATGCGACGGTCTCACCTTGTGAGACCGTTTCCCGCAATTTTTTTTTCTTTTTTTTTGGTCCGTCATTTTTTTTCTCGCCAACAGAAGTAACACTTTTTATATCAAGATGTAACACTTTTTATAAGGAAATGTAACACTTTTTTCTCATATGTAACACTTTTTTTTCAAAAAAAAAAACTATTTATATTATTTTGCCAAATTGATGTTACATCTTACAATAAAGTGTTACTTTTTTAAGACCAAACTGTTACTTTCTTCATAAAAAAGTGTTACATTTTCTAACCACAAAAACTATTTATATTATTTTGCAAAATTGCTGTTACATCTTACAAATAAAAGTGTTACCTTTTTAAGAACAAACTGTTACTTTCTTCATAAGAAAGTGTTACATCTCAGGAGGCGAAACAAACCAATTTTTTTGTGTGTTAAATTTTTTTTAAAAAAAAATGAAACCATATCATGACCTATGTAGTTTTGTTCGTCTCGTTGAGACGAACACACCGGTATTTTTAAATATTTTTTTTGACTTCAAAATCTTAAGATATAGCATTTTAAAATTATTGGAGTTTTTTTTTTTTTTTCTAAACACAGGTGGACTTTTTCAAAAAAATGGGAAAAGGGGGCGCGGCCGTCTCACGGCGTGAGACGGTCGCAGGGAAGTCTTTGTCATTAACTTATCAAATATTTTTTTAAGCGAACACACAAACATTTATTAATAAATTATAAAAAAATAGCACTCTACAATGGTCGGAAGCTCATCCAAAAGTGAAGGATTTCGATTGAGGCGTGCAATCATCGAATAACTGTCCGCCTTCATGGAAAGACTAACTCTTCTAGAATTACGAAGCCTAACTTTGAACCAAATCTCCATTGAACGCTCTTACGAACAATGACTTGAGATGCCCAAATGCTTCTCCAAACATACATTGGACACGGCCTAACAATGACCTTCAACAAATCCCCACACGGAAAATATTTGGCGTTGAAGACACGACAAGTTAACGCATTTGGGTCGGCAATAAATGCACGACCAAACATTCAAAGCATTTCAACTAAGAGAAATCCAAAAATAAGATAAAGGATCTCAACGTAATGGAGATAAAGCAAAAGCTCTCGACGAATGAGAGAAGAGAAAGGCTCCCAACTAAGGGAAGAAGACAAAGGCTCCCAACGAAGGGGAGAAAACATGTAACCTAAATAGATAGTCGAATTGATTGCACAAGAAAATAGTGGAGGGATGTGCGCTTGTTATCGCTACTTCGACCACCACCACCGATCTTTGTTGAATCCATAATGCTCAAATCTAATTTGATCATATCAATTTTTTAATATTGAGCGGTAGTAGGTAGACAAAATGACACAATAATACTAGTCTTGTTATCTCAATAGATATCTACCACACATATCACAGTGTTTGGAATATGAGTTTGAAAGGTAAGTCATAAGTTTGATGAAGACGCAAATAGGATGCTGCAACACCTGCACGGGCATGCAGGTGCATATACTCGGCCGTGCAAGAGAAGATCTGGAAGCAGGTTCTCTAAAGCAAGCCAAGCACGGGCGTGCGCATTAAAGGCATCGGCTGTGTCAGGCTATTGGGCGTGGTGGGCCGACAGTTTGAAAGGAAGAACATACATGGGCATTAGAAGTCCTTTAAGGACTTGTATTTTTTGGCACTCCTTTCGTCTTCACGGTTAGAGCTCTGGCTAGTGTATATACTAGCAAATAACTAGTAGCCTCCGTACTGAAGATCATCTTAGGTCAAGCAATTCAGAATTCTGTTTCCTATTTCAGAATTAGTAGAAAACTAGATTTTTTGGTGTCTAGGTTTTCTTTCTGTATCTCTTGTGCTGTTTCACAAGATTGATCGTTCTGTATTATTTACTTGGATCTCCCATATTAATAATAAATGTTTTCTCTTTACCCATAGACGTAGCCAATAGGCTGTTGGTGAACCACATTAATTCTTGTTAGTGAACCATGTTAATTCTAGTGTTCTTGTTTTGATTGTGTACGTTTTTTACTGCCATCATATTCTGTATGATTTTCTAACACACAGAAAAATAGAAATTTTTAAATTACGTCGATTACTGCATGACAACAACATATCTAATATTATGACAATTCCCAATTTAAAACCCCTTCAGAGAGTAGGAACATTGAGGGTTTAAAAGGAAGCGCGTGGATCAGTGGTGGATCTAAAGCTTTCTTTCAGTGGGTGGATAAATTGGAGACAAGAAACGAATTTAATATGTTAGAGAAATAAATTAAGAACGATGGTAAAAGAAATAATCAAATACGAACACAAGAATTTACTGTTGGAGATTATGCCCTAGGTGTAAGTACCCCAATCTGAAATTAACCAACTTTAGAGGAACTCTTAGCACCATTCAGGGATAAACTGATAGGCTGGGACCTCACTAAGATAAACCTAAAATTCCATGACTACTCTGGAATTAAAATTGGAAAAATCCAGAAGCTCGCCATGCTGAGCCGTACGGATGGTTTGGACGCGGGAGGGGCCAATCCGTACGGATGGTTTGGGCACCCTCAGTCCCTATAAATTGGACCCCTGGCTGATCATTTCAGGGGGGGGGGGAGAAAATCATTTTTGTGTGAAAACTCTGCCAGATTGAGAGCAGATTAGGGATACAAACATTCTTGAGTGAAAAAAGAGAAAGAAGATAGGCTTAGAACCAAAATTGGTGAGGCCTCCTTCTCCCCATCTTCTCTTCATCTCATAATTTATTTTATTTTGCCTTATTTACATTATATCTTTATTATTCTTGCACATATTATGAATTGGAACCAACTTCTTGATATAAATAAATGGTACCCTCATGTTCTATGCATGATCAAGGATTCAAACCTAAGATGATCAAGGCTTGTTAACATTTAATGTCTTTACATTAATGCTCTTTACATTATGTCTTTACTTTTATGCAATTTATCTTATGTCTTTACATTTATGCAAGTTAAATTCCATGTCTTTACTTTTAAGATGATTTTATGGTGAAATGATCAAGTTTGGATGATAAAGTATCAATCTTTATCATTCAAACTTTGATCTAACTCCAATAATGTCCCTTTGGATGGTAAAGATTCAATCTTTATCCATCCAAATGTTGATTTCTTACTTCCCCAATGCCTTTCCTTGGATGAATCATCCATTAGGATGTTAAAGTTTCCATCTTTAACCATCCAAATGATGATTTTGGCTCAAATGTCATGTTCATCACCTTTCCTAATTTTTCCCCAATTATTGCCTTAATCACACCCAAAACCTTGTGTTTTGGTGTTTAATTAGTGATTAAGAGCATAGGGATGATTTAATTAAAGCTTTATGTGAATAAATAAACTGGAAAGATGTAAAACAATTCAGTTTCAGCAGAATGCTCTGTTTCTGCCTGAAACTGGACTGATTCATTGATAATCTGTAAAAACCCCAGGGATGACCTTCCCACCGTACAGCTAGTTTGGCCGGAGGGGTGAATTTTCAGTCTTTCCCTTTTCTGTTAAAATGTTTACAAAACTACCCCTTTTGGTTAAGTTTCTAACTGATTTTGTTAAAAGTCAGTTTCTCCCATTTTCAAGAACACACACACACACATTTGCGCAATTTTAACAAACTTTAGGGAGACACGGTTTCTTCCGAGACACTTTGGGTGAACTACCGGTTGAGTTCTTCCCAAAGCGTAACCTGACCTCCGAATCCTTTGTCTCTAACCATTTTTCATTAAGTTTGGGTTTAAAGTTAAACTAACGTGGTGACTCCGTTAAATATTGAAAGTGCCGTGTTTGATTCTCGAGGGAAATTTCTTCCCCGTTTTCCCGCGGGTATCTTACAGTGGAGATCTCCGCTGGGGAATAAAGTGTTTTCAAACTTCTTTTTAGAAGCTTTGGAGACACTTTTGTGTGGGTCAAACTCCCGTCCCCGTTTGTTGACTTTGTGCATGTTTCGTGCGTATTTTATGTTTCTGTTTTGATTTCTTGGAGTGAAGCTGTTCTGAAAATGCAATAAACTGGGGCTTGTTGATCAGAAGTTGAGAATTTGCAAAAATAATGGAGCTACTGCTCTAGCCGTACGGCTAGTTTGGCTTGGCCCACAGAATGCTTCAAGCTAACAATTTTGTGCAGGGCAGAAGCATTCTGATGGTCCCCTTTGCATTTCTTCTTGTCCAGGTTCCATTTACAGCCTCTACTTGTGCACCTTTGCCTTCATTTTCTTGGCTAAAACTCTATTTTTCAAAGCTTGGTAATGCACATATATTTTGGACATAAAATTGGGTTTTCAAAGCCTCATTGTGAATTGCCCCTTTTTATAAACGTTTTGGTTTCTCAAATTCTTTCGTTGTGCACAACCTTTTTGTACAAATGATTTTCAAAAGGTTGTTGTTCTTGTTGTAAAATTTAGGTTTCAAAAACCTTTGGTTGTGCACAACCTTTCCATGTATAAAAGTTTGATCCTTGCTTGTTCATATCCTTGCTTGATTACTTGTGCAAATGCTTGTTCATTTTTCTTGTTCATATATTGTTCATACATTGTTCATGATATTAAAACAAATTGAAAATTCCTATTTTGACTCAAAAAGGAACATAGAAGGCTTCACACAACGCGCACTTGACCTTGTGCACGTTCCAAAAACCCTTTAAACCCGGGATGGATGCCACGATGCAGCTTGATTGGTGCTCTTGTGCCCTTCTCGCGCGCACGGGTTCATTCCACCTCCCTTTCTGAGCCGAGTCAACCACACATGTCCGTGACACACAAAATACCGTGACCTTGGTTGGTTTTTGGTCTGGCTCACGTCATCACGTCCCTAATACGTGCCCGAAGTTGATTATGGCCAAGTTAACGCCCGAGTCACGACTCCTTGTGAAAGCAAGTGTGACCAAGGTCATCTTTGACCCGGTCCTTGACTTATGCGTTGATGTTAACCATAATTAACCTAAGTCATGTATTAAGGATAGGGTGACACCGTGTCGTTAAGCCCTAATGTTTGATTCATCCTAATCATCCTTAAGCCCAAGGTTGAGGTTAAAGATCCCTCGTTAAATGAGGTCATGCCGGAATTTCGTTGAAGCGTTTAGACAATCTTAACCTTAACCGGGGGTTAGCTATGATAAGAATGGCCCACACATTGGAACTTTGCGACGCACTAGACCTTAGGTTTGGTTCTTTTGGTCGGTGGAAGCTACGTGCCCTAGAGGACCCTCGCCTGGGATAGTCCATCCTTGGGAGTGTGCAATACAGGTGAAAAACGAGGGGCTTATAGACGTAGGATTGGCCTCCACTGGTCCACGGTTTAGAGTAGTTACGAAAAAGAAGAGAAATCTTTTTCCAACCATTTAAGAATAAAATGCGTTTTAAGTAAACTTGAACAGATAATTAGTTGCGCCTTGCATGTATTTGCTCCGTTTTTTATTCTCGTCTTTGACACATTGCACAATTTCGTTAACAAGAGTCATTTCGTTGAGTCTTTGGACGGATCCCTGTGAAGCCGTAGGATTAATTTCTTAAGCTCCCGTTAGATTCTTAAGGATAGTCCCCTAGGTCCCCGTTAAGATTCCCGTTACATCCCTAGGAAGCCAGTCAAGTCCTTGGATTGATCTCTGTTATCCTCCAAGAAGTCAGTCAAGTCCTTGGATGGATCCCTGTTATCCTCCAAGAAGGCAGTCAAGTCCTTGGATGGATCCCCGTTATCCTCCAAGAAGCCAGTCAAGTCCTTGGACGGATCCCCGTAATCCTCCAAGAAGTCAGTCATATTCATCTTTTCCTCCTAGAATTCTAAACTCGTTCGAACTATCGTGACCTGAGCCTCTCATCTCGTGGGACCCCCTCCTTCGTGGTGAGGGGAACGTAGGCAACTTCGGCCCAGCCAAATATCTTAAAATAGAGGATTCTAAGATACGTGCAAGCATTCACCTAGTGTTTACCCAAGCCTAAAGCTACCTTTTGTCTTCCCCATAGCTCAGATGAATTGGAAGAGAGCATCATGTTGCCGCCTAGTGCGTGCGGAGTCAGAAAGTTCCCCTGTCACTACAACTTCTCCAATCCGGTACCTCAGAAAGATCACTTCAGTGGACAGTAGCTTGAGAAATGACGCCGCGAATAATCCGGTTGGCCCAACGAACGAAGAGTTTCTCCAAGCTTTAGAAGCCCCGGGGGCTGAGAAAGAAGTCATCATAGAGAGCCACAAAGAAACATAAAGCCCGTTTGAGGAGTCAACGATACAAGGAGGTATCACAGCTCTACTCCAAACTGAGGGGCTCTTCACCAAAGTGACCAATCACAAAGAAGAGGTGGAAGCCACCCAACCTCCGAATTGCAACCAAAGATCGTCCCCTCCATCTCACCAGAATACCGAGACCCCCATTTCTTCTCCCCAACACGGCGTCATCCACAATGAGCCTCTCATTCAAATCCTCCTCACTACGTCTCATCCCAAATCCAACATCTCCCATAGGACACCTCCTATAAAACCCCAAACATAATCCATCAAAAGGCCCGCAAACCACTGTTCACACCAGTTACGCCTCGAGCATCATGCCTACAACACTTTCCCAATCATATCCCTTCTCGGTTTGATGCCATCAACTAAGTCACCAGAGCTCAGTCACTGTTTAGACCATATATGGATACCCGAACAGGCATCACCAACTTGCCTCCACCAGATTTCCCGATGAGATTCCGAGGTGACCCGTATCATTTCTACAATCCAAGACCTTTTGGACCACAAGCTCCTTGCATGCCTCCAATGAATATTCCTGCAAGCAACCAAGGTTATGGGTATGCCTATGCCCCTGCGCCTCCGCAAAATCCCCTCAACCATCCATTAGGAAAGAGAAAGCAAATGGAAGCTAAGTTCGAAAGGACACTCAATGAGAACCCCGCATGGAGAGACGGTGATTCTTGTCCCCGCCACGCTCCGGTCAATGATGAAAGAAAATTCAAATGCCAAGCCGAACCCCATTTCACGAGGTTTGAGGATTTCGGAATGCCCATAAGAAAGGTATTTGAAGGATTGGTCAAGCAAGACCTCACAACACCTCTTGTCAATTTTCAACCTAAAAACCCCAAAAGGCGTCTCGACAAGACCAAGAGGTGTGCCTTTCATAACTATCATGGACATGATACCGACGATTTCACTGCTTTAAAACGTGTCATCCGGAGGTTGATCGCGATAAGAAAGCTTGAATGCCCCCGGTTGGGAAATTGGAAATGAAACTACAGCTTTGGTCAGAAGCGAAATGTCAAAACCTCTTCCACCAACCTCCCCTTAGAAAGAGTGTGTTTTCATCTTTAGGAAGAGTCAGTTACTTTTAGGATGTGTGATAAGCCGTTAAGAAAAGTCAGTTAAGATATCTGTTAGGTTTAGTTAGAGTCTTGACTCCCCGGTGAATGCCATGTAGTGACCATTCTGAGTCCATTGTCAGTTTTTCTTAATAAGATTATTATAATTATTGCCTTGTCAAAAGTGTGCATAAAAAAAAAAAAAAAAAAAAAATGTGTGTGAGTCTTTCACTCAAAACAAAAGTGTGCTTTTCTAAAAAAAGGAAAATGGAGATCAAGTTTTCTTAAAATAAAAGATCATGTTTTTCTTAAAAAGGCTAATTCGCTAATGAAGCATTCTTCTAAAATCATGGTTATTGTTGGGTATGCTTATCACTTAAACCTCCTACTTATGTTAGAATTGATTGATACCATCACCTGTGCTTATTTTAAGGACTTTAGGACCCTATGTAAGAAGTTTTGTAACTTCAATTTTTAGCTAAGTCCTCTTTATAGACTAGGCTTAGTATCTAGGGCTGAAGCTACAATTTCATGGTAAATAGAGCAAAGGAAAAGCATGGTGCGCACCCCTTCCATGCGCAGCGCATCCCTTCATGCGCAGCGCATCACTTTCTGCGTACTCCATGCGCATGAATCTCATGCGCACTCAGACTTGCCTTAATTCTCACTCTCTGACCTTACCTTATGAAGCTTGGAAAGCGTCTCAACAAGCTACGCTTTTGAATGAGCCAAAATTGCTGATGTGGACAAACGACAAAACTAGAACACTCAGCACACACGAAGATGGAGACGCTCCCCTTGTTTGAAATTCAAATCTGAAGACAGCTGTCACTTTTGAAGATTTTTGAAAGCTGTCAACTTGATGTCTCCAACGGCTATAAAGGACAGCTGCGCGCCAATCACAAAGCGACAGCACATAGTCCTTGCTCTGCTCCCCAACGGCTAGTTTTTGGAGCTCAGCTATAAATAGCATGCTCATCCCCTTTTTCCAAGCAACTGGTGTGTTAATTGAGAATTGCTTAAGATTTGCTTCCAAAGAAAAAATTTGAAGATTTGAAGATTGCCTACAAGATTTCCAGATTTCTAAGATCAACCTTCATACATTCATACTTCACCAAGCCCGGATCCTATAAAGCCTTTGTAACACCAGAATCTTGTGCTCTCCATCTCATAGATTTAAAGAGCCCAGATTTCTGATACACACACACACCTCTTGAAGTTTCGATCTCATCGATCTTACTTCTAGAGATACACCGGTTATTGTCTAGGATTTTGTTCTTTCATAGATTATAGATCTTTGAGTTAGTTTTGTTCTACATCGCTGTAACTTGTAAACTCTCTCATATAATAAGATCTCCATTAGAAATCCAAGACTAACCATCTTGGTAGAGGATGTAGATCTTTTCCCGATCGAACCTCTCCAAATAGCTTGTCTATTGTTTGTGCTTTTCATTCTACATTTTAAGCTATACTCATATATTGTTTTGTTTGATCTTTGTAGATTGTCTTGCATCATTCTAAGTGTGTTTGTGAGCTTTTTGCCTTAGTTCAATCTTGCGCCTATCTTTAAGCTAAAACTTAGTGCGTGCGTATTTACACTTCTGCGCATACTCCCTGCGCATAAGTGACTGCTTTAAGACTTCCGCTGTGCATTTCACACTCTTTCTGCGCGCTATACTTAGCCAAATTAAGAGTCGTGCGCATTCGCCATTGCTTTGCAAAAAGGTTTGAAAAGAATTTTAAAAACGCTATTCACCCCCCCTCTAGCATTTTTCATACCCTTGTTGCCCTTCTGGGACCAACAAGTGGTATCAGAGCAAACACCTTTATAAAACATTTCTGTTTTTCAAGCTTAACAGCTTGGGTACCGATTCGATATGGCAAACTCAAAACCTATGGCAACTGCAAACTACACTCACGTTCCGGTCTTTGATGAAGATCATTTTGACGTGTGGAAATTCAGCATCTTAACTCATCTCAACTCAATCGATGAAAGACTTCATGACACCGTGGTTTATGGACCTTACATTCCTATGAAAGCGAATCTAAATCCGCGTACAAATGCTGTTCAACCAACTGTCAAGAAACCAAAGGAAGAATGGACTGAGGAAGAAACAAGAAGAGTTGCAAATGATGGTAAAGCAAGAAACATTCTTCTAAGCACTCTAAGCACGGCTATGAAACAACAAGTCATGCATTGTGCTACCGCCAATGAGTTATGGGATGCTATTGAAGAACATATAGAAGGAGACACCGTGTGCAAGGAAAACAAGAAATATGAAGTACAAAAGAGATTCAACAATTTCTCTCAACTTCCCGGTGAAACCTTAAGACAAACTTATGAACGCTTTTGTGAAATTATCAATCTATGTATTTCACTTGGCATGAATTTTTCGAACCAAGATTTAAATGTCAATTTTCTTCAAGCTTTTGGATCAAGATACCTACATAAATCTAGCGCCCTAGAAGACGCTGGAACTTTGGATGTATGGACACTTAGAAATCTTTATGCAAATCTCAAAGTCTATGAACTCAAGCTTCAGCGTATAAGTGAAACTGAAGGAAAATCCAAGTCCATTACAATGGTGGCTCAAAGAGAAGAAGCACCTGCGCAAGCTCAAGTTCAAGTTGAGAAAAGCGCAGATCCCAAAATTTCTACTTCTGAGCTATTGGACATGGATGATGAAGACTTCGCTTTATTTGTGAAGAAATTTCAAAAGTTCAGAAAATTCTCAAGACCCAGCTCAAACAACAAATTTCAAGGATCTACCAGCAGAGCTTCTTCAAAATTCACGAGGAGTAGTGATTCTAAAAGAAAAGAAGATCTTGTTTGCTTTAATTGCAGGAAACCAGGACAGTTTGCTTCAAGCTGCCCAACTCCAAAATTTGAATATATGCAGAAGAAGAGCAGCCATACTCCCAAGTTCACTCCCAAATTCACTCGTCACAAGGGAATGGTTGCGGAAGAAGCAGCACCAGCAAATGAGCAGAACACTTGGATTGAAACAGACTCAGATGAGAGCGATGAAGATTCCGATGATGGACTCGTTTGTTTGGTGTCAAATGATGATGAAGTTGATACTTATGATTCTGATGATGACTTCTCCTAGGATGTTCCTGATATGAATGCCTTGAATAAACCTATCAAGAAATCTGCAGGTTTTCAAGAAGAGAAAAGGAAGAAAGGACCAACCATCAGCGAGCTCGTGGAACAAGGATTTCTCACTCCGGCTCAAAGCGATGGTGGATTATTATTCTCACGATGCGGTCTAAGTACAAGGAACAAGTTGAGAAAAGGAGCTTACATTAGACCTCAAGTTGAACCAACTGCTCCAATCTCCAAAATCAATGATGATGAAGTGATTGCTGAACAAGAAAAATTGTTCAAAAAGGCTGAAAAGGTAATCACTAGATTTGATAGTATGAAGGAAGCTTTAGCACTATCATGTGATGAAATTTCCCAGCTTAAGACCGAGAAATCTCTACTTAACTCTGAACTCACCCTCCTTAAGGAGCAGATAAAGAGCATGACTCCTCTTACTATTAAAAACTCTTTTCTAACAGAACAGAACTCACTTCTTAAAGTTCAAAACGATGAATTGGTTGCTCAAATTACTAATCTTAAAAAGATAACAAATGAGTGGTCCAATTCTCGTGTCACTATAGAGAATATATTTGAGTCCCAAAAAGTCAGTGGTGATAAAAGTGGCTTGGGATTCTCATCAACTAGTGACAACTTTAAATGTGATGTCTGTGCTGAAAGAAATAGTGAAATTACAAACCAACAAACTTTTGAAATTCCTAAGGAAAAACATTCTAATTCAATGGGTAAAGGACAGGAAAAAGTCAAGAGACAAACATTCCATTATGTCTACCCAACGAAGCAATTTGGGAAAGCTAATGGGAAAGATATAGCTACAGATGAATCATCCTCTAGCAAAATCCCTCTTGAAACCAAGAGCGCTCCTTCTACAAGTGATCATTATGCGCCAAGGAGCCATGCGCCTCACCGCCATGCGCATCCTAGTCCTATGCGCACTCCTAAAAAGAGCGCTCCAAAATTTCAAAAGAAAGATTTTGTTAAGGCCGACTCATCTGACCCAAGGAAGAATGATATCCCTAAGAAAAGTAAAGAGTTTGTGAAAACTTATGTGATTAGTGGCTTTCATCATTGTTCCATTTGTGATTGTTCTGGACACAAGGCCGTGGAATGCCTTTTGCGATTCACTCCCAATGCCAAAGGACGTAAAAACCCTAAGGTCAAGAAAGAGTGGGTTGTCAAAAGTTGCTAACCCTAGGACCCAAAAGGAATAAAGGGGACCTGCTTAAATGTCTATATTTCAGGTTCTTTGTTTCATGGCTGGATCTTCAAAAGCTAGAAATTATGAATGGATTCTCGATAGTGGGTGTTCAAGACACATGACTGGAGATGAATCCTTATTAGAAGATGTCCATGAAGAAAGAGGTCCCTCAGTTACATTTGGTGATAATAACAAGGGTCAAGTTGTAGCATATGGAAAGCTCTAGAAAGACAAAGTGTGCATTGAAAGAGTCTCTCTCGTCGAAGGACTCAAGCACAACTTATTATCCATATCTCAATTCTGCGACAAAGGATTAGAATTCCATTTCTCTTCAACGCAATGTCTTGTCAAGAATGGCAAAACTGGAGCTGTCTTACTCACGGGTTATCGTAAGACAAATATTTACATTATTGATTTCCATAGTATGAACTCTAGTACTGATCTTTGTTTTGTAGCTAAAAGTGTAAGCGAGAACAGTTGGCTATGGCACAAGCGCATGAGTCACTTGAACTTCAAATGTCTATCAAAACTAAGCAGGGACAATCTTGTCAAAGGACTCCCCAAAGTTGCTGATCATCATGACAACAAATGCACAGCTTGTCAACTAGGCAAACAATCAAAGCAGTCTTTCTCCAGCAAGACAAATCCCTCAACTTCAAAATGTTTGCAACTGCTGCACATTGATCTATTTGGACCAGTTACCACTGCAAGCATCAAAAGAAATAAGTATACTTTAGTTGTGGTGGACGATTTCTCAAGATATACATGGGTGGAAATGATGATCTCAAAAGATGATTGTTACGACATTCTCACCACTCTATTCAGACTGCTCCAAACCCAAAAAGAAGATGACATTGTTAGTGTTCGATCCGATAATGGAACAGAATTCAAGAACAACGGTGTTGCTCGATATTGCGACGATCATAGGATAGATCACAACTTCTCAACCGCTGGAGTTCCACAACAAAATGGTGTAGTGGAAAGAAAGAATAGGGCATTGATTGAAGCAGGAAAGATGATGATAGCCGAAGCGAAATTGCCTAAGTACTTTTGGGAAGAAGCTATCAACACTGCATGTTTTACTCAAAATCGCTCCCTCATCAACAAACGTCACAACAAGACTCCCTATGAACTATGGCGTGGAAGGACTCCTAACATTGCTTTCTTCAAAATATTTGGTTGTAAATGTTATATCCTCTACAACGGAAACGAACATAGAGGTAAATTCGACGCCAAAGCCGACGAAGGTATTTTTGTTGGGTATGCTAAACATTCTAAAGCTTTTCGTGTTTTCAATAGATTTACATTAGTGATAGTTGAATTTGTACATGTTACTTTTGATGAACATTCTCTCCTTGAGCCACATTTGGCTCCAAATGTTTCTGATGATTCTGTTGAGTCCATTGAGTCAGGTGCGCACATACCAGCTGCGCATACACAAGACCAGAATGTATCAACACAAGGAAATCCATCTACATCAGTTGCGCAAAGCATTATCAATAGCGGACCAAGTAGAGCTTCAGCTACACCTAATCATGCGCCTGGAGATTCTTCTAATGCGCATCAGTCTACTGCTGCATTTGGTGTTAATCCCACTTTCAATTCTGAACCAGTTCTTCCTCCAAATTTCGATGATTTTAATACTGGTGAAGATGTGGCAATTGAAAACCTTCAAGTTACTACAACTCAACCTAACTTACCTCCTGAAGTTCGTGAAGTTAGAGATCACCCAATCACTAATATCATTGGTGATCTTCATGTTGGGGTTCGTACAAGGAGAGCTACAAACTTTGATGCTTACACTGCACTTATCTCTCAAATTGAACCAAAGAAGGCTGATGAAGCGCTCCAAGATCCTAATTGGGTTGTTGCTATGCAAGAAGAACTCAATCAATTTGAACGATGTAAGGTTTGGACTCTTGTCCCAAGACCAAATAATCAAGGAGTAATTGGTACAAAATGGGTGTTTAGAAACAAGATGGATGAGAATGGAACCATCACGAGAAACAAAGCAAGATTGGTTACACAAGGCTCTAGGGAAGAAGAAGGAATTGATTACGATGAAACATTCACGCCCGTAGCAAGACTTGAAGCTATTAGATTATTTCTAGCTTACGCCGCTCACAAGGACTTCAAGTTATATCAAATGGATGTGAAGAGTGCGTTTCTGAATGGTGAACTCCAAGAACAAGTCTACGTTGCTCAACCACCTAGGTTTGAAGATTCACAATTTCCAAATCATGTCTACAAACTCCAGAAAGCTTTGTATGGACTCAAGCAAGCACCAAGAGCATGGTATGATACACTATCCAAGTTCCTCATCGAAAAAGGCTTCACTCGCGGTAAAATCGATACCACTCTTTTCATTACCAAACATAATGGTCATAAATTACTTGTTCAAATTTATGTTGATGATATTATATTTGGTTCTACTAATGAATTGTTGTGCAAGCTCTTTGAGAAACTAATGAAGAGCAAGTTTGAAATGAGCATGATGGGAGAACTCACATTCTTCCTCGGGCTTCAAATCAAGAAAATGAGTGAAGGCATATTCATCAATCAAGCCAAATATACAAAGGACTTAATCAAGAAATTTGGACTTGAGAACGCCAAAGCATACGATACTGCAATGGCTACCGGCAACAAACTTGACAAAGACATAAAAGGTAAAAAGGTTGATCAAACTCTTTATCGAGGAATGATTGGCTCACTCCTTTATCTTACTGCTAGTAGGCCTGATATTATGTTTAGTGTTTGTGTAACGACCCGAGTCCGCAGACCCGATCCGCCACATAGGTACCATACACTAGCCCACTAAGCATCTCCTCAATTGGGTCAACCACAGCCCATCACAGGCCTCCAAAATTCCAATGGATGATTTGATGCTTAGTAGGAGTGTATGGGCCTTATATATAGCACACTCAATTCCCATATATTTCCGATGTGGGATGGGGGATATCACAATCTCCCCCACTCAAACCCTTGCCGTCCCTGGCAAGGTCAATCAATACCCAGATCGTACCCCCGGGCTAGCTCGCAAGCCTTAAGGTCGGGGTTCCGCTCTGATACCATTGTAACGACCCGAGTCCGCAGACCCGACCCGCCACATAGGTACCATACACTAGCCCACCAAGCATCTACTCAATTAGGTCAACCACAGCCCATACACTCCTACTAAGCATCAAATCATCCATTGGACTTTTGGAGGCCTGTGATGGGCTGTGGTTGACCCAATTGAGGAGATGCTTGGTGGGCTAGTGTATGGTACCTATGTGGCGGGTCGGGTCTGCGGACTCAGGTCGTTACAAATGGTATCAGAGCGGAACCCCGACCTTAAGGCTTGCGAGCTAGCCCGGGGGTACGATCTGGGTATTGATTGACCTTGCCAGGGACGGCAAGGGTTTGAGTGGGGGAGATTGTGATATCCCCCATCCCACATCGGAAATATGTGGGAATTGAGTGTGCTATATAGAAGGCCCATATACTCCTACTAAGCACCAAATCATCCATTGGACTTTTGGAGGCCTGTGATGGGCTGTGGTTGACCCAATTGAGGAGATGCTTGGTGGGCTAGTGTATGGTACCTATGTGGTGGGTCGGGTCTGCGGACTCGGGTCGTTACAGTTTGTGTCTGCGCACGTTATCAATCTGACCCTAGAGAATCGCACTTAATTGTTGTGAAACGTATAATACGATATCTCTCTGGCACTGTTAACCTTGGACTTTGGTACACTAAATATTCGAACTTTAAACTTGTAGGTTATTCAGATGCGGACTACGCAGCATGCACAATTGATAGGAAAAGCACAAGCGGCACTTGTCATTTCCTTGGATATCGACTTGTGTCTTGGGCCAGTAAAAAGCAAGCTGCAGTTTCTGTCTCTACAACTGAAGCAGAATATATCGCTGCTGGAAGCTGTTGCTGTCAAATTCTGTGGATGAAGCAGCAATTAGTGGACTATGACATCAAAGAAGAAAATTTTCCCATTTATTGCGACAACACTTCGACAATTGCTGTTTCTGAAAATCCTGTCATGCATTCGAAGACCAACACACATTGACATTAAATATCACTTCCTCAAAGACCACGTGGAAAAAGGGAATGTACATCTAGAACACGTGGGAACCGACTATCAAATCGCCGACATTCTTACAAAAGCACTTGATGCTAAGAGGTTCATCTTTTTGAGAGGTGAAATGGGTATGCTTGAACTTAGCTAAATTTTGTCAATATGATTTTTCAATACTAATGATTTTGTTTGTGATAAAATTCTAAATTAGATATTCATCATGCGCCTGCGCACAAGAAGCGCCCTTAGCTATGCGCATAAGGTAAATCAGTTGTTTCTTTATAGAAACTCTACGCAATACATTGCTGCGCATAACTATCATGCGCATGACCCGTGGACCTAAGGTAAGTTCTCTTTTCAATAGTTTCACTTAGGTCCTTGACTTGCTGAGTCAGCATAATTCGCAAGGGTACTTGTGTAATTATTATTTTCCCTCGTCATTATTTTTGAATTGTTTCGGGAAATTACCTTTCTGCTCTCTGCGCACGTCCCACCTCATTTAATGCAAAGGCATTGAGTGACGCGCATTTAATGCTCATTGTGTGCTGATTATGACGGAATAGGAAAAGATTCTTTTTTACCATAAATGACAGACACACGCGCGCGGCTAGGCTTTTTCACGCGCATTCCTTATTGGTCCACGTCATTCACGCATGCGCCTCACTCGCCTGACTTTCACCAACTTGTTGTCAGCGTGCATGACGTCATCATCCTTTTTGATGATTAAAACCTCCTCCGCCGTCTCTCTCTCCTCACTTTTCCTCTGCTCAAACTTTCCTTAACCGCCTTCCTCTCTTTCTGACATCTCTCTCTCTCTCTCTGCACTCATCAATCTCTACTTTTCCAAAAAATCTTCTCTATATATCATGGCTCCCAAGAAATCATCCACTACAGCTTCCAAGAAGCAAGAGGATCCACAAATGGTAAGGATTTCAAACTCAAACTTTTAGTTTTCCGCCATTAATGAGTTCGAAGGTCTGTATTTTCCCCTTTCTGATTTCTCTATGATTCGTTGCTCGTTTTTCAAATTATTTGATGCTACGTTCTCGATTTACTATTAGCTTTTCATTTATATAATTTGTTTTACGATCAATGATCATTTGATGTGTTTTCTGTGAAAATTTCGAATATTTTGTCTTTTTGAATTCTCTTCGGTTTTTTCTCAGATCTTGGTTGTATGTTTATGATATTGTTGTTATGGTTTACTTGTTTATGTGTGATTTTTCATTACGAACGTTTTGATGTGCTTTTTATGCATTTTGGAGCACTTTGACATTTTTATGTTCTTCGTGTTCTTCGTGTATTCAATACATGTTCTTCGTGTTCTTGATGAATAGTCATATGACAAGCCTTGATATGATTCTTGATTATGTTTCTGCTTTTCGCGCCAACTTTAGGCGTTTGTTTTAAAATTGTTTGTTTTGGACATTTTACCCTTTTCATTTCCTATCTTTTTCTAAGTATGGAGTCTTGTTCATGCGCTGCGCATATTGCTCATGCGCATGCGCTTCTCTCCATGCGCATGTTCAGACCTAATTCTCCACCTTTTTTTTGCGCAGAATCTCAATTACTTTATTCCTGGATGGGAACTTGATGTGGAAGACCTAAAACTGGATGCACTAGGACGCTATATGGTTAAAATCATGGACAAATCTGGGATTTTGCCTCTCTTCTCCAAAGGCCAGGACTTTATTCTTCCATCTTACATCGACGAGTTCTTCAGCAATGCAGAAGAAATTGAACGAATGTACGACGACATCTCAGTTCCTTGTCTCAAAAGTTCTATCCGCGGAGTTTCTATAACTATCAACTACGCGCATATCAGACAGACGATGGGTTTACCAGCGTGCAATAAGAAGAAGATACCTCAGGATGTGCAGGATAGTGTTGCGCAGAAGCTTATAAGGATTCCTACTCTGGTTGGTCAGTACAACAACCATGATAGGAAAGATTTTGGGGAATTGATGTTCCACCTCTACGCTCTCATTGGTGACACTATCAACTGTAAAAATGGTAACAAGTCAACATTCATTAGCAAGCAATGGATGTGCTGCGCTGCCATTTACAAAAAGAAGAGGTTAAGCTGGTCTGAAATCATCTTTGATGAATTAGTGCGTTGGGTGCGCGTCTACAAAAAGAAGGCAGCTGATCCAAAGAAACCAGCCAAGTACAAAACGCATTGCAGAATTCTAACTGCAATCTTTATGCGATTCCCATCAGTGCGCAAACTGGTGGAAGACGACCCCTCTCTCAAAGTTGATGTGACTTCCACGCGCACGTATTCACGTGTATTTCTTCAGAATTTCCGCCGTGAAGTAAACAACTTTGATTATTGCATGTACTGGGCTGCTGACCCCATTGAAGTATTTGAAGATATTCATCCTGAAGATCAAGGATCGCCTCCTGTATCTAGTGGTGAGATTTATGAGGCATCTTCAATTGACTCTGATTCTGAAATTGAATCCTTCTTTGAGCCGGTCCCAAGCAAAGTAGGCGACAAAGAAAAAGGCAAGGGCATTGCTGCTGATGCGCCTTTGTGCAAGAAGAAGAAGGCCAGCAAATCTACTGTTGCGCCTGGGATAACCATTAAAGAGCCTACTGCGCAAACTCCGAAGCGCAAGGCTACTTCGGACCCTGAGCCTCCTAAGAAAGCAAAGAAGACCAAGGCTCCTGCTCCTGAAGAAAAAGGAAAAGCCAAGGCTGCTGCGCCAGTTAAGAAGAAAGACAAGGAGAAAAAGGCAAAGGAATCAAGAACCCTACTGGATGAGTCTGATGAAGACGTCCAAGTAGAAGCTGATGTTGATGCTGCGCCTCCTCCTACTGCTCCAGAATCAAAGCGCACATCTACCCCTCCTGCGCCTAAGTCAAAACGAGCCTCTCCTCCTCCTGCGCCTCAAGAAGAAGATGAATTTGAAGGTGCTTTCAATGATCCTCTCATCAGCCCTTCCAAATCTACTGGAACTTCCAAAGCTGCTCAATCTTAGGGGAGAAGCAAAAGGAGACTGCAAAGCCCATGCGCAATAATACTACTAGTGAGGATGAAGTCCCACTATCTGCAAAGAAGTCTACTCCCAAGCTCCGGGTTAAGAAGGTTGCTACCAAGAAACGTGCCTCAAACCGTACTGTGGAAGATTTATCTGATGTTGAATCAGATCCTCCAAGGCATTCTCGTCCGCGCTCTGAAAAGTCTGCGCGTGATATAGCAAGGGAAGCAAGACTTGCTGCTGTTGCGCAAAGGAACATTGCGCAGCAAGACCCACCAGTCTTTATTGATGGTGAAGGCTTTGCTCATGATGCGCCTGATCCTACTGTTTATGAGGATGCGCCTATAGTTGAAGATGGCGAAGACTCGAGCTCAGAAGATTATGAGGTCCATCGTTCTCCTATCCATGCGCATCACTCTCTAGTTCATGCGCAAGAGCCTCCTGCTGCTGCTGTCACTCCTGTGCAACCTACTGGAGCATCACAGACTTCTCCAATTATTCCTGCTGTAACTCCAGCAACTGCTCCCTCAGATACCTCAAGTTCAACAACTGACATGCGTCAAATCTTGGCCATGCTCTAGACTATACAGGCTAATCAATTTGCGGCGCAAACCCAGCACTTTCAGGTGGTCACTGCGCAAACTAAGATTCAAGAGCAACTGGATGCGCAGTCTGCACGGCTCGATGCACAAGCCAGTTTCCTTCAGGCTATTGATTGTGCCATTAAGGGGGAGAGTTCTGTAACAAAGGAAACCAGTTCTGAAGCTATGCCTCCTCCCTCAGGTTCTGCTGTTGCGCATGCATCTGGTTCTGGTGCTGCGCCCTCTCAAGATTTTGATCTTCTGCGCCAAGATATCCAGCATGACTTCGACATAATCTCTTCTGCGCTCACTAAGATCCCCTCTGTGCATGGGTTGAATGAAGCTTTGTTTTCCTTAGCCAAAACCATCACAGAAATCATTCATATTGAGTCTTCCAAAGTCATCAAGTCCATTGATAATTTTGCGCCTACTGCCTCCAGCTCCTCCTCTATTGATGCGCTCAAATCTCATATGACTGACTGCTTAGTTCAGTTCAGTGATACTTTCAATGGAAGAATCAATCAGGCTATGCTAGATATGCAAGCAAGTCAAAACATGGTTCAGGTAGAGCTAACCAAGACTTTGGTTGATGCGCAGAACGAAATTCAGGACTCCATAGCTGCGTCCCTTCAATCCTTTGGAAATCAGATGGGGGCGTTTGAAAATTGCTTTAACAGAATTTCTGAAGACATCCAAAGAGATAATGCGCTGATGCGCGATGGTATGAGGACTCATGTGAATCTAGTGGTGGAATACAACGCCAAGTTTCAGCAACTGAAGATTGAGTTGATGAACAAGTTTACCAGCTTGTAGAATGAGATGCGCGAAGCACTGCAGCGAATTCATATAGACTAGACTTTGTAATCTTTTCGTTTTGCTGCTTTCGTTTTGCTGCGCAATTGTAAGTTTTTGATGCGCAAGGTCTTTTGCTTTTGATTTTTCTTCCATTGTAAAACTTGTACCCTGTAACTCTTACCTTTCAAGTTTTAATGAGAAGAATGCATCATTGCACTTTCACAAAACCTTGTTCAATTCAAAGTTTTCGTTTGTGGAACATTGCATATCTTATAAACTTTATGCGCATATCCTTAACAGCTCATATTTCATTGCATGATGTTTAAACATTCAGTTTAAACTCATACTAAACTTAAACTCATATTATTTGTATGCTCTGAGTGATATTTCTGTCTTTCCTATATTGTAAGTTAATTTCTTTTGGATAGACTAGAAATCTATAGCATTGGCTAGTGTGTACATTGACTTGAGACATGATTTATCATTTTCTATTCTTATGGACATGTTATTATCAAGTACAATGAATTTCCTTTGTTATAGTAGGTAATGGCATCAATCATTTAGGGGGAGATTGTTGGGTATGCTTATCACTTAAACCTCCTACTTATGTTAGAATTGATTGATACCATCACCTGTGCTTATTTTAAGGACTTTAGGACCCTATGTAAGAAGTTTTGTAACTTCAATTTTTAGCTAAGTCCTCTTTATAGACTAGGCTTAGTATCTAGGGCTGAAGCTACAATTTCATGGTAAATAGAGCAAAGGCAAAGCATGGTGCGCACCCCTTCCATGCGCAGCGCATCCCTTCATGCGCAGCGCATCACTTTCTGCGCACTCCATGCACATGAATCTCATGCGCACTCAGACTTGCCTTAATTCTCACTCTCTGACCTTACCTTATGAAGCTTGGAAAGCGTCTCAACAAGCTACGCTTTTGAATGAGCCAAAATTGCTGATGTGGACAAACGACAAAACTAGAACACTCAGCACACACGAAGATGGAGATGCTCCCCTTGTTTGAAATTCAAATCTGAAGACAGCTGTCACTCTTGAAGATTTTTGAAAGCTGTCAACTTGATGTCTCCAACGTAAAGGACAGCTGCGCGCCAATCACAAAGCGACAGCACATAGTCCTTGCTCTGGTCCCCAACGGCTAGTTTTTGGAGCTCAACTATAAATAGCATGCTCATCCCCTTTTTCCAAGCTGCTGGTGTGTTAATTGATAATTGCTTAAGATTTGCTTCCAAAGAAAAACTTTGAAGATTTGAAGATTGCCTATAAGATTTCCAGATTTGTAAGATCAACCTTCATACCTTCATACTTCACCAAGCCCAGATCCTATAAAGCCTTTGTAACACCAGAATCTTGTGCTCTCCATCTCATAGATTTAAAGAGCCCAGATTTCTGATACACACACACACCTCTTGAAGTTTCGATCTCATCGATCTTACTTCTAGAGATACACCGGTTATTGTCTAGGATTTTGTTCTTTCATAGATTATAGATCTTTGAGTTAGTTTTGTTCTACATCGCTGTAACTTGTAAACTCTCTCATATAATAAGATCTCCATTAGAAATCCAAGACTAACCATCTTGGTAGAGGACGTAGATCTTTTCCCAATCGAACCTCTCCAAATAGCTTGTCTATTGTTTGTGCTTTTCATTCTACATTTTAAGCTATACTCATATATTGTTTTGTTTGATCTTTGTAGATTGTCTTGCATCGTTCTAAGTGTGTTTGTGAGCTTTTTTCCTTAGTTCAATCTTGCGCCTATCTTTAAGCTAAAACTTAGTGCGTGCGTATTTACACTTCTGCGCATACTCCCTGCGCATAAGTGACTGCTTTAAGACATCCGCTGTGCATTTCACACTCTTGCTGCGTGCTATACTTAGCCAAATTAAGAGTCGTGCGCATTCGCCATTGCTTTGCAAAAGGGTTTGAAAAGAATTTTAAAAACGCTATTCACCCCCCCCCCTCTAGCATTTTTCATACCCTTGTTGCCCTTCTGGGACCAACAATTATAATTTCACCTTGGGGTTTAATATGCTAAAGTCCTTCGCGGTTATTTCCATTGGAAACATTGACCAAGGACCCCACATCTGAATTGGCGTCCGAGGCAACCGTCCACATGAGCAAGAAGATCAAGAGGTTGGGACACTGTCTACAAGGAGAGGCCCGTGCTTCGGAAGCCCAAAAGCGGCTACATCAAATGGAGATCCGTACCTTCGTCGAGTGCCATGAATGAAGGCTACGCACCATGAAAGGAAATCACCAAAAGGAGACGGCCAAAGCAAACTCCCAACTGTAGACACCCTGCCTTGGACCGCTCACCCCGATTCCACGGTTGATCTTGTGTTTCTCCCTATTTTAAGTGTTTCTCGTTAGTTTTCTGTTACTTCCGTTAAGTTCCTGACTGACTTTGTTAAGTCCAGGGACTAAACTGAATAACAGGGCTGACTTTCTAGTCCATTCTGTCAAAAAGGCCATTTCTGAGTCGCGCGCCTCTTACCATAGGAGCCAAACGCGCGCGCCTTCCGCCCCCGAGGTAGGAAGCGCGCCCGTCTGGGCGTCAGTTACAGATTTGTGTCCAATAATCCCTCCCTTGCTCATTTTACATGATTTTGCCCGGGAAAGATTTCTTGGTGACTGAGTTTTGGCACCAAAAACACTTTGTTTTCACCTATAAAAACCTCCCTTTTCCACCATTTGAAAGGACCGAAAATTCTCTCTACAAAAACTATACCGAAATCATTTTCAAGGCATTTTCTAAAGTAATTCACCAAGAAGTGTTTGAAGTCCTTCGAAGCATAGGTAAAAGTCCATCTTCCTCCTTCTTCTCTACTTCATCTCTTTCTTTTACTTTAATCAAACGTGCAATCACCCAAATCATTTTGGGACATGACACCAATGATCGCTTCATTTCGTTGAAGTTGGTCAAGGAGTCATCTCCCTACATTGCAAACACCCCTTTTAAACCCCCTTTATCATTATTAAGAATAGGAAGAATATTTATTTTATGTAGACTTTGAACAAGCAAGACCAACATTAGTTGGGCGAGATGGGTGTTTAAGTACTTCCCATCTCGTAACCTAACCTCCGAACATCATAACAAGAATCTCTATTTTCGTATCAAACTTAGGCTAAATATTAGGTTTTTCTTATGTTCCTCTAAAACATAGGTGGTGAATCTAAACAAATAAAACACAAATAGACATCCTAGGAACAACACACGCGCTCTAGCCAAGCCGTGCCCTCCCGGGGTATCTACAATGGCGACTCTGCTGGGGACGTTTGAGGGTTAAACTTGCATCTCTGTTCAAAGTCTACATTTTTCTGGGCATTCTGGTTCCCGATGGGGGAAGCGTGCGCCTCTGGCCTAAGGCGTGCGCGTCCCACATCAAGGACCAGAATCGCCCGCCTCCCATATATTCTTCCTATTCTTCTTCTTTTTTCTACACTAATCATTTCTGCAGGGGTTACAATGTATATTAAGGACCAGGGCAATCCCCTGAGTCCAAAGTCTGACAATCTGACAGGTTTGCCTAGAAGCGGGCGTCTCCCACAGACTCTGCGCCATGCGCGCGTATCCCACAACACAGGCTAGAGGCGCGCGCTTCTGGGTGGTTTTCCAGAACAGGAACAGCTTCAGAATAGAGCAGACTGATTGGGGTGTCGGCACAGTTGCTTGCATCAAAGACTGATTTGGACTTCTTAAACTGACTTGTTTTGTGTTTTTTATCGGTCACACAGGTGATTCGAGAGTTGTAATTACGTGCTTATTTGCTTTTCTTTCATAAAAAAAAGTAAAAAATATTTTGTCACATGTTGGACCTCACACTACGTGCACAAATTCCTATAAATTGCTCACTATCGAGTCGCACAAGTTCATAACCCCAAACCCGTCGAGGCCCGTCCTAGGAAGTTTCAAGCTCCACCCGACCTTGACTCTTTTGAAGCGGTAAACCTCAGCCCGTGGCATAGTTCATGACTACATGCCGGGGGTGACCTCAAGCCTCTCATTAGCCGAGCACAAGCCAACACAATTCTAGTTAGGGTCTAACACTTCGTGACTAAGTCGGTTTTCATGTGCCGAAATTTCCCTAAACTAATGTCTTCAAAACATACATGCCAAGTGGTTATCATGGACGAAATAAAAATCCGTCCCCAAGTGGTTATTATGGACGAAAATAAAAAATCCGTCCCCGCATGTATGCTTTACTGCATTAATTTAGTTTAATCCCGACACATGTAGGATTCACAAACGTGATGGAATCAGATGAGTATATAGGACCACGAGAAGGTCTATATACTAGTGTGACGATTCCATTATTTTCTTAGAAACTCAAAAGGGATCCCGTCCCTCCGACTTATAAAAAAAATAGTCTTTTTCTTATATGGTTTGAGTCGTGTGCCCAATGTGTGTTCTAAACCTCTTCATGGACCGAAAGTGTTACTCAAGACTGACAAGGGCCTCTTCTACAATATAGGTCCAATTGGTACTTACAGAGTCTACCGGGATTCAGGGAATCGGTTAGTTCGTAAAGTGATTACTCCAACAGCTCCGATAACATCAATGGCCGGCGGCTCCAACACCCACAACACCATGTCTCTTGAGCAACTCTCAGCTATGGTCCAACTTCTCCAAGAGAAAGTCTCCACCCTCAATAAGGAGGCCCAAAACAAAGACGACCTCTGGCAATCCCATCTTGACAATCAAAGGGAGGCTCCCGAGGCCGAGATGGACCAAATGAAAGCTAAGCTCAATAAGATTTCGAGTGTTAAAGACAAAGAGAACAATGAAGAGTCCGAGTGGACTAAGGGTTTGTTTCAAAGCCCTTATGTTAGTGCCCGTACCAAGAAAATGGGGGAACCGAGCACCGAAAACAATGACCACAAAAATGGTTGATTCAATCATGGCCTATATAGATCAATGTTTCAATGGCCTCAACTTGGGGAAAGGCTCTGACACAAGCCTTTATCAATCATCCATTCTCATTAACACAATGGCTTCTCTTCCCAACAAGTTCAAGATGCCCGACATAAGCAAGTTCAAGGGCAACTCTTTCCCCATGGCACACATCGAGACCTACATATGGGCTATGGTTCCAAAGAAGGTCTCTCCTAAAGTTACGGCACAATGCTTCCCTCTTACTCTCGAGGGGGCGGCAAAAGATTGGTATGCAACTCTCCCGCTCACAATCCGTCTTGATTGGGACGCCGCCACGCTCGCCTTCAAAAGTCAATACCAATGCAACACCACCCACTGTCCAACCAAGAAAGAGCTCGAGAACACTACTCAAAGGGACAATGAGTCCCTTATTGACTTCACGAGAAGGTGGAATGACAAGCTGGCCGAAATTGTCGAGAGGCCTAATACCAAGGAGCAAATGGACATATTTCTCAAGTGTCTAAAGATTGATCTTCGCACCCACCTAAGTGGGGCTTGCTATGCAGATTTCTCTCAAATGTATTAGGCGGGGATCCAAATGGATGAGTTGCTTAAAGAGATCAAGAAAAGTGCTCCTAGCTTCCGTTACAAGGCCGCCTCTAACTCCACCAAAGAGGCTTCGGTCAATGCCATCACTACCGACAAGGGGAATTACTAAAGGGTTCCTCCACCTCAAGGCTAGAAATCTCAAAATGATCGTGTCTACACTCCTCTCCAAGGCATGACTCAAGCCGAGGCCTTCAAAGTTCTTAAAGCAAAGGGCCAAATCACACCTATACAAGGGTATCAACCCAAGTCGATCAATACCAATCATGCTCATCACAAATATTGTGGCTACCACCAACATAGTGGCCACACCACCGAGGAATGCTTTGTCCTCTGCAATGTCATCCAAGATCTCATAGACAAGAAAGAGTTCATAGTGCCTAGTGGTGACGATGTTAATGTAATAGAGATAGGAGAGTTTGAGGAGACCACTCATTCAATCCCAATTGTGAATGAGGGCTCCAATGTGATGAATAAATTTGACAATTCTTGTTACGTTGTGACTTACGATGAGGTAATGAGGGAAGTATTAGAGAATAGGAAAAAGAGGCAAGATGGGAACGTCAACATGCTAACTCGATCCGGACGAGTCATAGCAAGCAACCCCACTACTTCTTCACCAGGCACCTCTTCTCAAATATCGCAAGCTTGCGACACTCCCAAAGATCCTTTGTTGATACAACTCAAGAAAACTCAAGCCAACATCTCCATTTGGGACCTCATTGCATCCTCAAAGAAGCACCAAGATCTTGTCATCAGTAATCTCGACGACACATCAGTCTTTCCAGGCACAACTCCCGAGGACCTCACTGCAATGATAGGCCACATCCATTTTGGCAATGTCATCACTTTTGCCGACATGGACCTTCCACCATTTGGGCCCGATCACAATGAAGCCATCTATCTCAAAGTGAGAGCAAGGGGGAGACCTATTTCAAGAGTCTTGGTTGACGGTGGTTCCGCACTCAACCTAATGCCCGGCCGAATCATAGGCATACTGGGGCTTAAGAATTCAGACTTGAAGCCTTCTACTCAAGTGATCCAAGGTTACGACAGCACTGCCCGCACAGTCATGGGTATGGTGGAAATAGACATTGAGTTTGGGAGCATGGTCATGTCCATCCCATTCCAAGTGCTCGATGTACCTTCCTCATTCAATTTTCTCTTGGGCCAACCGGGAATACACAGTTCTAATGCCGTCCCTTCGACTCTCCATCAGTGTGTGAAGTTCAGAAATGGGGATGAAATAGTGACCGTCATGGCAGAAAACGTCACTATCCACAAAAAGGGGGAACCCGTCTACCAAGTTCAACAAGGTTTAGAAGACTCCACCCTCTCAGGCGTCTCAATCAACGCCATCGATGAACAAGGGGGAAACGGATCATGGACCCTCGGCAACCACAAAGTCCTCCGCATGATGAGGAATATGAATTACTTTCCCGGTCTAGGCCTAGGGAAATACCAACAGGGTAGAATGCAACCCGTGAAGGTCCCATTCGTCAAGAACAAATTCGTTTTAGGATATGAGCCTTCCAAAGATGACATGAAATATGAGCAAGCCATCAAGAACGAGAGAAACGTAGGCCACCTTCGGGTGCGGTCTAAAACAATAATTTTTACCCAATCATGTCATAACAAAATACAATTTTTATTCATCTCTCAAATCATTCTTGCCATTACAACGGATATGTTGAGCTATAAAAGACATTAAAACATTAAAATCCTAACAAGTGGTCTATCTTAATTGCAATCTTAGGGTACTAGGAAAAATCTAATTTTCTCTTAGCTTTCGAAGGGCCACCCGAACGGCTTTCAATCATACTCTTCTTGGGAGGCCTAGGAACGCTGAGATGGCCGAAACCTTCTGTGCAACAGAGCGCCTCCGAGAATAAAAGTCATCCAAGGGAGTACCGAAAGGGTTGGCTAGAATGTTATTCAAATCAGCAACAGCTTCCTTATACCTCAAAGCACTGCTAGGCTCAAAACTCTTTCCCAGCAGCTCAGCTCAAAGAGTGTCTACCCAAATGATACCACGACAGAGGGTGCCAAACAAATAGTCCAAGTAACTCTCGGGAAGAAAAATACTACCCCGATGAGGAGGGATGGAAGCCTACCGATGACGGTCACCTCCCCAAGCCAACTGAAGCTCCCTAGAAAAGTCCGGACCCATATACGAGACAGGACGAAGCACCCCACTCCTAGGGAAGGGAATTATCTGCTGACAGCCGAACTGCCTCAGAAACCGCTCCAGCTGATAAAACGAAGAATCCCTAAGGCCAGGAAGGACCACGTGTCCAAAACCCAAGGTCCACTCCACGAAAGGACGAAGAACCCAAGAGGAAGGAAACCACTCAATGTCAGCCGATACCCGGGATGCAAAGAACTTCTTCCAACCGTCTTCAGATAAATCCCGAATCAGCAATTTTCTCTTGTGAACAGCAAAAGGAGATAAGTCACCCTTCAAAGAATAAATCCTGAAGTGTTCCCGGAGCCATATGGTCAAAAGAAAAGGGCTTCCCCTACACATCTCACCCATTCGATGCAACTCAACGAGGCCATGTAGGGTCTCCCCCACTATAAGAGGGATTATACTAAATTGTTGCTCCTTGGCCTGCAAGATAATCTCAAACAACTGCGCATCCGCTGTCCCGAATGGTGTAACGAAGAGAACTTCACTAAAAAGGCATGCTGCCATGGAATTCCTCTTGAAGGACTGAACCGACATGTCCTTCGAATGCAATTTTAAAAACATTAGCAACTCGGTTATATCTACCACGGTACCATGCAACATCTGTCTCACATCTCCAATAGGAAGGCTCAACAAGTCGGACCAAGAATCAATCACTCCACGATGATATTTGGGGATGGTAATTTGACCTACCAACGGCATGCCAAGAATGGCACCAAATTCATCAACAGTCGGCACCATTTCATTTGCCAAAAAATTGAAGGTACGACTGTCACAATCCCAAAAGGCTGCAGCAACCTTCAACAAATGCCAATCCGGCTTTAAGGTCCAAAGTGTGAAGAGAATTCGGAACCCAACACAAAAGCCTTCTTAGGATGAGTCTTGAAAGTGTAAACAAAGGTTGACAAGTCCTTCTCATACTCACCAAAAGACTTGGCATCAATAACAAAAGAATTGGAATGGAAAATGTTGATTACAAGCAAAACCAAGCAAGAGAGAATGTTCAAGAGTGGCAAAAAATAGCTATTGGGAGAATGTGTTCGAACAGAAGCTGATATTATAGCTGTTAGGGATCTTTTGGCCAAAAAATGTCAAGCCCCAGAATTCGCTCCCCAGAGGCGCACGCCTCCCGCCACCCATATAAGCAGCACGCGTGTCCCACGGTCACTAGCCGAGGCGTACGCCTCCCATTCCAGAAATGCCTCAATTGGCCCTTGTCAAAGAAAAAAATCACAGGGAAGCAGAGCTCAGACATTCCCAAGGACAGCGGGATCGAGACCACAACTCCGCCTTTGAATATACAGTTAGGCACATATTAATTTGGTCCGCCCCTAAGGCACATCTAAATTGAAATTAGATAGAAACTTTCACTAAAAGTAGGTTGTGTCGTTCTTTATAAGTCAAGGTCAATCTCAACATTTTCCTCTCTAAAGGGAAAACCTTCTTTTGGTCCACAGTCAACTGTGCCCACACCCCACAAAAGTCATAAAGTCAACAGCAAGTGCAGCTCCGAACATCATACATCAGATACAGCTACAAGCAGCAATTCGATCCACGGGGATCCGCTGAAATCACCACTTCTTAGGAAACATAACGGATTCACTAACGGATTCGACAACAAGGGTTCACTAACGGACTCATTCAAGGGATTTACCAACGGATTCATCAAGAGGATTCACTAACGGATTCGTCAACAAGGGTTTACCAACGGACTCATTCAATGGATTCACTAACGAATTCATCTAACAGACTCACCAACGGATTCTTCAACAAGGGTTCACTAACGGACTCATTCAAGGGATTCATCTAACGGATTCACCAATGGATTCGTCAATAAAGGTTCACTAACGGACTCATTCAAAGGGTTCACTAACGGACTCATTCAATGGATTCACTAATGAATTCATCTAACAGATTCACCAACGGATTCGTCAACAAGGGTTCACCAACGGACTCATTCAAGGGATTCACTAACGAATTCATCTAACGGACTCACCAACGGATTCGTCAACAAGGGTTCACCAACGGACTCATTCAAGGGTTCACCAACGGACTCATTCAATGGATTAACCAATGGATTCATTAAGAGGATTCACGAACGGATTCGTCAACAAAGTTCACTAATGGACTCATCCAATGGATTCACTAACGGATTCATCGAGCGGATTCACTAACGGATTCGGTAAACAGATTCAACAAATGGATTCACAAACGGATTCAGCCGGTGGATTTACAAACGGATCATGCCACCTCCTCTATCAACAAAATCCGCTCACACAGGGAGCGCACCTCTATCTCTCGCAATTTTAAATTCCTTCTTTCATCGAGTCTTTGCTTTTTCTTAGTGATGTCCTCGGCGGGTGTACTTTCTTTCGTCGACGCGTTTTGCTTTGCAATCCACATCGCCGAGGGGCTCTGTAGACAACCCACCTTGGACCGCTCACCCCGATTGCACGGTTGATCTTGTGTTTCTCCCTATTTTAAGTGTTTCTCGTTAGTTTCTGTTACTTTCGTTAAGTTCTTGACTGACTTCATTAAGTCTAGGGACTAAACTGAATAATAGGGCTGACTTTCTAGTCCATTCTGTCAAAAAGGCCATTTCTGAGTCGCGCGCCTCCGACCATAGGAGCCAGACGCGCGCGCCTTCCGCCCCCGAGGTAGGAAGCGCGCGCCTCTGGGCGTCAGTTACAGATTTCTGTCCAAAAATCCCTCCCTTATTTTACATGATTTTGCTCGGGGAAAGATTTCTTGGTGACTGAGTTTTGGCACCAAAAACACTTTGTTTTCACCTATAAAAACCTCCCTTTCCCACCATTTGAAAGGACCAAAAATTCTCTCTACAAAAACTATACCGAAATCATTTCCAAGGCATTTTCCAAATTAATTCACCAAAAAGTGTTTAAAGTCCTTCGAAGCATAGGTAAAAGTCCATCTTCCTCCTTCTTCTCTACTTCATCTCTTTATTTTACTTTAATCAAACGTGCAATCACTCAAATCATTATAGGACATGACACTAATGATCGCTTCATTTCGTTGAAGTTGGTCAAGGAGTCATCTCCCTACATTCCAAACACCCCCTTTTAAACCCCCTTTATCATTATTAAGAATAGGAAGAATATTTATTTTATGTAGACTTTGAACAAGCAAGACCAACATTAGTTGGGCGAGATGGGTGTTTAAGTACTTCCCATCTCGTAACCTAACCTCCAAAACTCATAACAAGAATCTCTGTTTTCGTATCAAACTTAGGCTAAATATTAGGTTTTTCTTATGTTCCTCTAAAACATAGGTAGTGACTCTAAACAAATAAAACATAAATAGACATCCTAGGAACAACACACGCGCTCTAGCCAAGCCGTGCCCTCCCGGGGTATCTACACCAACTCATGAGTAGACGAATCCAGCAATTTCAACGCCAAGCCAAGTGGAGACCTCGCGACATCTTTCCCGACAACATGGAACCCGAGTTCCCCGTGGAAGACATGGAATATGCCGCCGACAACCCCTCCAACAATTGAGGAAGAAAATGGATTATCGTGCTTCATGGGAGCCCATCCCTAAAAAAAAAAAAAAAAAAAAAAAAAAACGGTCTTCCAGCCTCGTAGGATCTAGACTTTCACCAAAGTCCGTCTTGGACTATGTCTTTTTATTTTTACAAAGGTCCACATTTGGGACATGTATGTATAAAGTTATCTAAATAAAAGAGTCATTTTCATTTTCTTCTCTCTAGACTTGAGACATTATTTGCAATAAACATTAACTCTTGAAATTGCATTGCTTGTTATTATCAATTGATTGCTACGTCCCTAAAATGATGAGAAAGCAAGTTGGGGCTAATGTTTCCCCTCTCCCTAAAAAAAAAGAAAAAAAAGAAAAAAAATGAGAAGAGGGAGAGGAAACGAATATGTGAAAAGAAGGAAATGAATATACGTGAAGAGGAAGTTCGCCTCAAAATCTCAATGCAAAGTTCGCCCCCAAAGGGTTCGCAAGAAAGGAAGTTTATCTCAAAAGGCAACCAAGAGGGTTCACCCCAAAAGGTCCATCCCAAGGAGTTCACCGCAGAGCAAAATTATCTACATCAAAAGAGCAACAACATCCTTCATAAGGACACCAACTTCAGCAAAAGACGTTCACATGGCCGAACTACGGCGACTTGAGCTTCTCAAACTGAGGGGAACGTAGGCAACCTTCGGGTCCGATCACAACATGAAACAAAACCATCAAATCATGATCCTCTCAAAATGACCAAGTGCTCTTCCCTCGGTCCCATCAATGACCGATTTCGCAGACACACGTCGCGCCCCAACCCGTGGTCCTACTTGGCCCCACGTTCAGGACACGCACGGAAGACGTCATATAACACTTTTTAGAAAAATTTTCAAAATATACTTTCATAAAGTTTAACAAAATCCACACTCAAAGTTCAAAGACATCCATTTAACTTTCAAACAAACTTTACAACCAACTTTCACAAACGAAAGTACTTTACTTACAAATGTAAAATCACCACACTTTAACAAAATAGGTGATACACGGATAAAGTCTCGGGTACACTACCCCAAAGGTTATACATTTATATAATGCAACCTTTAAACCACACTTACTTTCCAAAATGGATTATCAACCCGACGTCCTCCCTTGTGAAGTGACCTATCCCCTTGGTTCGCCTTTATCTAAGGAAAACAGATAAATAAGGAACGGGGTGAGAATAAATCTCAGTAAGCTAATAAAATGCAACTACGTTACATGCTGAAATGATACTCGTAAAGAACAGTATCATAGCAATCACATAGCATATAATATGAGAGACAAAGCCAACTCATCATACCACACATAAAGCAGAAATAAATACTCATAAGTGGATACTGAGCCAAGGTTCTCGAATCAAACATATAACCATCTGAGAGGTATCAACTGAGAAGCACCAAAGGGCTGAAACCAGTTCCGGAACCAAACAATAACAACAACAACAACAACGGGGGAAAATGACACCAAGTCATAACCCAAAGTGCCCAACCTTTGGCCCAAGGAAGGGGGTTAAAAATGGGAAACCGGTGGTAGAAGCCTTACAATGAACTTGGCTCGTGTGCCATTATAATCCCTACCACTGCCCGACTCCACAACAAGTACCAGCTGGACTTTACACGAGAGCATAGTAATAAATATTTGCTTTAAACAACAACCGGGGCATGATTCCAAAGTAGGGAACCACACAAAGTTCATCACAAAGATGCAACACATTACTCATAAAGAGTTCACAACACAATCCTTTACCATTGACATAAAGTCACAACCCAATCTTTTATTAATGACATTAAGTCACAACTCAATTTTTTATTAATGACATTAAGTCACAACTCAATCTTTTATTAATGACATTAAGTCACATCACAAGCTTGCACCTATTCACAATTAACTCAAAACACATAAAAAGGATGTTCCATAATACCCATTTAATACTTAGTTAAATTCCACAACACGTATGTTCACAAAGGAACCATTTCCAATACTAGAGTATTCCCTAACCCTTGTTTGGACATCTAAGGCTAAGCTCAATACTTTGGGAAAGGTAAGGTTCTAACTCATTTGGAATTAACAAACTTTTGTCCAACAGGGAGTCTGGGAGGTCGCCCAACCCAGCCTGGGCGGTCGCCCATAAGCCTAAACTCAGAATTTCCAATTTCTCCTGCAAGTCAAATTCATCCGTCCCAAGAGTAGGAGTATACTTTCACTAGCATTTTAACAATACTAACAATACCCAGGAGTCCAATACATGCCCAAAACTTTACTTTCAAGTTTATTTCATTCTTTTTACTGTCCCACAAATAATAGAATAATTTTCTTTTATTCCATTTAAACATTTTACCGTCCCAAAAGTATAAGTATACATTTACTGACAACTAGGCTATACCCAAGAGTACTAAACAAGTTCAAAACCAACTATTTCAAGTTTACTCTTCCTTTCTTACACAGTATGTTTATACTCCCTTTGTCCCAAAATTACAAGTATCACAAAATTCACCCAAATCACAAAATTAACAATTACAAGTATCAAGTATAACATATATGACCATTTTAACATTTAAAGAGGAATTAGTAACTTACCTATTTTCGGAAAAGTATCGAGAAAATAATATTTGATCGGGTAGAAATGACCTATTCAACACCCTGATCATTTTTATATAATTAGTTTTTAAAACAGATAAGTAATTAAAAATAAATAAAATCAAAATGAAATGAACTTACCTTTTCTTCAATGAACCAGAGAGAGTAAAATTTGGGAAAGTATATATGTATCTATATGCAGAGAGAGATAGAATGGGATAAGAAGCAATTTGATATTTTCCATTTTCACTTAAGCCCCTCTACTTTAACCTTTTAAACACATACACCCCATAAACTTACATTTTTAACAAATAAACCCCTAAACTTATAATTCCACTAAGGACCCTAAGGTTTCAACTAATTCATTTAACTCCTTTAACAATTATTACTACTAACTAGCTAAATAACACAATTAATCAAACAATATGTGCAAGTCATGAAATATGATGCAACACATAAAAAGCACGCATAAGTTTAAATTAAAATCCCCAAAATTATAAAATAAATAGGGACGGGTTTTGGGGTCGTTACAATCACCCCCCCCCCCTTAAAGAAAATCCATCCCGAATTTTAGGGTAACTTACCAAAAGAATCAAACAACCAAGGATACTTCCTTTTCATTTCTTCACAAAGCTCCCAAGTAGATTCTTCCACATTATGGTTTCTCCACATAACTCTAACAAGAGGAATACTTTTAGTTCTCAATTCTTGAACTATAGAATCAATCACTTGAACTGGATGCTCCTCATAGGACATACTTGGTTCTAGATCCTCTGGTATCTCTGATAACACATGAGATGGATCATACAAATTTTTGCAAAGCACGGAGATATGAAATACGTTATGAATTTACCCAAAGAAGATGGCAAATCAAGATAGCACGCAAGATTTCCAACTCTTTCTATAATTTCAAAAGGCCCATTATGATTTTTCCATCGAATAGCCAATCTCAATAGGTAGAAAAATGAGCGGACTTTGTCAATCTATCCACGATTACCCAAACTGCATCATGCTTTCTTCAAGTACGAGGCAATCCTATTACAAAATCCATCGTAACATGTTTCCATTTCCACTCAAGTATCTTTAGAGGTTGAAGTAGACCGGCGGGCCTTTGATGTTCAGCTTTAACCTGTTGATAAGTCAAACACTTTGATACGAAATCCGCTATTTCCCATTTCATATTATTCCACTTAAAATATTGTTTCAAATTTTGATACATCTTGGTACTCCCGGGATGAATACTATACTTGAACTAGTGACCCTCATCAAGAACTTGGCGTTTAATTCCATCAATATCTGGTACACATAGCTTCCCTCTATAAGTTAATACTCCTTCAGGACTATGAGAGAAATCTTTTAATTTTCTATCCTCGATTTTATCCACTAATTTTCTCAACTCGGGGTCATCCTTCTAAGCATCTTTTATCTGTTGAATTAAAGTTGGCAATACTCTATTATTCGCAAACATAACTCCATGTCTCTATTCATAAGGACACCAATCCTTCAAAAGTTCCATCCACCTACGCTGTCGGTTGTGCAACTCTATCTAGGAGAAAATATATCTCAACTCTTATGATTTATAAAAATCTCAAACATTGTTTGATAAAGACAATATTTCCACTTATGTAATGCAAAAATAATCGTAGTAAGTTCCAGGGCATGGATCGGATAGTTCTGTTCGCAAGGAGTTAACTTCCTCGAAGCATCACTGTAAATAACCAAATCATCATTCCCATTAAGTACCGCAAGAATAAGTACAGTGGTCAATATCTTCTTTAATTCCTCAAAACTGACTTGACATTTTTCATCCCACATATATTGTACATTCTTTTAAGTCCACTGAGTGAATGGTGTAAAAATCTTGGAAACCCCCTCAATAAATCTTCAATAATACTCCGCTAAACCCAGAAAATTTCACAAATGACTGCTTCCCTCGGAGCCCAGACAAAACCATTCGCAAATATTGTTCATGTTCCTCTCGAGATTTAGAGTAAACAAGGATATCACCGATAAAGACAACCACAAAGGTATCAAGATATGGTTTGAAAACCCGATTCATCATATCCATGAAAACAGCTGGAGCATTTGTTAACCCGAAAGGCATAACAAGAAACTCATAATGACCATACCTACTACGGAAAGCAGTCTTAGGAATGTCTTCTGAGTGAATCTTCAACTGGTGATACCCACTCCTTAAATCAAGCTTCGAAAAGACAACGGACCCTTGAAGTTGATCAAATAAATCATCAATGTGAGGCAAAGGATATTTGTTCTTTACAGTCACCTGATTCATTTTTCTATAGCCGATGCATGGTCTCAAGGACCCATCTTTCTTCTTTACAAACAACACAGAAGCTCCCTACGGTGATACACTGGGTCGGATAAAACCACTATCAAGTTACTCTTGCAATTGAACTTTCAACTTTTTCAATTCAGATGGAGCCATTCTGTAAGGTACTTCAAATATCAACGTAGTACCTGGAAGTAAATCAATACAGAACTCGATTTCCCTATTGGGAGGCATAGAATGCTCAGTAGAGAACACATAAGGAAACTCTTTAACAATATGCACATCCTCTATTTTAAGAAACCTTTTTAGTAGTATCGAGAACACTAGCCAAATACCCCGTGCAACCACGGTGTAACAATTTTCTAGCTTTCACATAAGAAATAATACAAATTCCCTTACCCAAAGGAGCAGCCTCAAAAGTAAATTCAGGCACATCAGGAATAGAAAATGTGACAATCCTTTTATAACAATCAACTGAAGCATGGTAATTATTTACCCAATGCATTCCCAAGATAATATCAAAATCTTGAAATGGAAATATAACTAAATCAACAAGTACAACATGCTCACGAATATGCACATCACAAGTACGCAACACTCTATCAGTTTCCAAACACTCCCCCATAGAAGTGGACACCTCTAACACATAAGGTAGAAACTCAGGAGACAAATGTAACTGAGATGCAAAAAATGCACAGACACATATAAATGTAATGAGCTGGGGTCTATAAGTGCACGTGCCCTCAAACTAGACATAAAAATTATACCTCCTATCACGGCAGAAGAATCTGAAGCCTGTTATTGATTAGTAGCAAAAACACAACCCTGCACCTTAGGCTTTCCCGAGGCATCCCTCTTCTGACCCTGTAATGATCCAGCTCCACCCCCAAATGATACATTCCTGGTTCTAGGACAATCCCTTTGAAAATGATCAAACTGACCACAATTCAAACACTTACCCAACTTCTTCCAACACCTTTCATCAGAATGCCCTTCATTTTGACAATAGTTACATATCTTTCTACTTTGATTTCCCAAGGTGTTACCTTGATTGTTGGCAATTGATTGCTCCTGAGGTTGTCCTTTGTTTTGTAATGATGTTCCCTGACCTCCTCGATTGTCACCATGTTGTGGTTGAGGTCTTCCTTGCCTTTCTGCACCCGATAGTTCAACTTTCCTATTATGTTCTTCAATATCGTGTTCCACTTGATAAACTCTATCAACTGCATCTTGAACATCGTGTAACTTGTGAAATACTAGTTGAGTTTAGATCACAGTTCTTAATCCTTTCACAAATCGCATTGCCTTCCTCTCCCCAGTTGCAACTAAATGAGTACAGTACCTGGATAACTCTGTGAATTTAGATGTATACTGAGCCACAGACATAACATTTTGCTCTAAGTTGAGAAACTCCATTTCTTTCTTGTCGTGATCCACCTGGGGAATAAAATGTTCCTTGAACTTCTTTTAGAAAATTTTCCCAAGTATAGGGTACATGAGTCTCATCCCAACAAGTTTTCAAAGCTTTCCACCAATACTCAGCAGCTCCACTCAGTTTATAAGTAGCAAACCTGATTTGATATTCATCAAAACATCTCAGAACATCAAAGATCTTTTCCATCGATTCAATCCACCTCTCCACCTTAGCTACATCGGGTTCTCCATCATAGCATATTGGTTTCATCTTTAAGAACTGTTCTAGACCATATCTCGGAGGTACTCGATCTTCTCCTTGTCCTTAATCATCTAAGGTTTTCATGGCTGCTTCAAACATTCCATCGCCTTGAAGGCCCTGACTGATCTCCTTCTGTCCCAACCATTTTTAATAAGTACCTGCATAAGACTCTCAACGTTACTCACCCTATACACAACTACCCTCCTAGGTCACTTAGTCATTCTAGACCATCTACAACCTAGCTCTGAAACCAACTGTCACACCCCAACCCGTGGTCCTACTTGTCCCCACGTTCAGGACACGCACGGAAGACGTCATATAACACTTTTTAGAAAAAATTTCAAAATATACTTTCATAAAGTTTAACAAAATCCACACTCGAAGTTCAAAGACTTCCATTTAACTTTCAAACAAACTTTACAACCAACTTTCACAAATGAAAGTACTTAGCCCGAAGGCTTACACACATTACTTACAAATGTACAATCACCACACTTTAACAAAATAGGTGATACATGGATAAAGTCTCGGGTACACTACCCCAAAGGTTATACATTTATATAATGCAACCTTTAAACCACACTTAGTTTCCAAAATGGATTATCAACCCGACGTCCTCCCTTGTGAAGTGACCTATCCCCTTGGCTCGCCTTTATCTAAGGAAAACAAATAAATAAGGAACGGGGTGAGAATAAATCTCAGTAAGCTACTAAAATGCAACTACGTTACATGCTGAAATGATACTCGTAAAGAACAGTATCATAGCAATCACATAACATATAATATGAGAGACAAAGACAACTCATCATACCACACATAAAGCGGAAATAAACACTCATAAGTGGATATTGAGCCAAGGTTCTCAAATCAAACATATAACCATCTGAGAGGTATCAACTGAACAGCACCAAAGGGCTGAAACCGGTTCCGGAACCAAACAATAACAACAACAACAACAACGGGGAAAAATGACACCAAGTCATAACCCAAAGTGTCCAACCTTTGGCCCAAGGAAGGGGGTTAAAAATGGGAAACCAGTGGTAGAAGCCTTACAATGAACTTGGCTCGTGTGCCATTATAATCCCTACCACTGCCCGACTCCACAACAAGTACCAGCTGGACTTTACACGAGAGCGTAGTAATAAATACTTGCTTTAAACAACAACCGGGGCATGATTCCAAAGTAGGGAACCACACAAAGTTCATCACAAAGATGAAACACATTACTCATAAAGAGTTCACAACACAATCCTTTACCATTAACATAAAGTCACAACCCAATCTTTTATTAATGACATTAAGTCACAACTCAATCTTTTATTAATGACATTAAGTCACAACTCAATCTTTTATTAATGACATTATGTCAGAACTCAATCTTTTATTAGTGACATTAAATCACATCACAAGCTTGCACCTATTCACAATTAATCCAAAACACATCAAAAGGATGTTCCATAATACCCATTTAATACTTAGTTAAATTCCACAACACGTATGTTCATAAAGGAACCATTTCCAATACTAGAGTATTCCCTAACCTTGTTTGGACATCTAAGGCTAAGCTCAATACTTTGGGAAAGGTAAGGTTCTAACTCATTTGTAATTAACAAACTTTTGTCCAACAGGGAGTCTGGGAGGTCGCCCAACCCAGCCTGGGCGGTCGCCCATAAGCCTAAACTCAGAATTTCCAATTTCTCCTGCAAGTCAAACTCATCCGTCCCAAGAGTAGGAGTATAATTTCACTAGCATTTTAACAATACTAACAATACCCAGGAGTGCAATACATGCCCAAAACTTTACTTTCAAGTTTATTTCATTCTTTTTACCATCCCACAAATAATAGAATAATTTTCTTTTATTCCATTTAAACATTTTACCATCCCAAAAGTATAAGTATACCTTTACTAACAACTAGGCAATACCCAATAGTACTATACAAGTTCAAAACCAACTATTTCAAGTTTACTCTTCCTTTCCTACACAGTATGTTTATACTCCCTATGTCCCAAAATTACAAGTATCACAAAATTCACCCAAATCACAAAATTAACAATTACAAGTATCAAGTATAACATATATGATCATTTTAACATTTAAAGGGGAATTAGTAACTTACCTATTTCCGAAAAAGTATCGAGAAAATAATATTTGATCGGGTAGAAATGACCTATTCAACGCCCTGATCATTTTTATATAATTAGTTTTTAAAACGGATAAGTAATTAAAAATAAATAAAATCAAAATGAAATGAACTTACATTTTCTTCAATGAACCAGAGAGAGTAAAATTTGGGAAAGTATATATGTATCTATACGCAGAGAGAGATAGAATGGGATAAGAAGCAATTTGATATTTTCCATTTTCACTTAAGCCCCTCTACTTTAACCTTTTAAACACATACACCCCATAAACTTACATTTTTAAACAAATAAACCCCTAAACTTATAATTCCACTAAGGACCCTAAGGTTTCAACTAATTCATTTAACTCCTTAAACAATTATTACTACTAACTAAGTAAATAACACAATTAATCAAACAATATGTGTAAGTCATGAAATATGATGCAACACATAAAATGCACACATAAGTTCAAATTAAAATCCCCAAAATTATAAAATAAATAGGGACGGGTTTTAGGGTCGTTACACACACCTTCTTCTTCCGATCTTGCCATTGATCGAATCTTAATCTCAATTGATCACAACATTTATACATGTTAAGGCTAATTGCTTGTTATAATCTTGACTTAATAACAAACAAGGTCCATTCAAGCAATCATTTTATAATCTTAACTAAGGCAAATTTCAAATGTCTCGACAAGTCTTCTTCTCTACATCTTAGGAAAGAGCTAAACACTTGTATTCTGTCAAGCAAGGGTTTCCTCCCATTTCATGATACATTGCTCAAAGAGCTCACCAACATAAAGGGACTCTCTCCCAAATAAAATGCCCTTGCATGTTCCCTCCAAAAAAAATACCTTAAGTCCTCGTTCTATTGAGTCGGCTGGATCACTCATAAAAAAGGAAAAAGAAAGGCACCAAAAAAAGTAGCCCGCTAGGTCGAAAACCCGTAAGGGCGGCCTAGGAAAAAAATAGGGTGTGCCATAAAAGACGTAAAAGAGATGCCCGCTAGATTGAAAACCCGAAAGGGCGGCCTAGGCAAAAGAAAGGGTACGTCATAAAAAAGGGATGGGTTCCTAACCTCACTTAAAAAGACAAAAGATGATATTGGGGATACCCCGCCATCGACACCGACAAAGGCATGGGGCTACCCCAACATCAACGACGATAAAGACATGGGGCTACCCCGACATCAATGACAACAAGGACATGGGGATACCCCAACATCAACCGCAAAAGGATTCTCTATTCCCGATCACTCCTAAGAAATGGACAAAGCTCCGAAGGACTTTATGCATGACAAACCTCATGGTTAAGTTAAAATCAAAAATTTGACTAACATGCTTCGTTAAAAGATTTGCCTTTAGAAATAAGCATTTGACCATTTGGCATCATTTGTCAAAAATAATGTTTCAAGCAAAATGCTTTTGATCAAAGAATGATTTCCCAAAATCTTGGACTCTTTCGTCCACAAAGGTCGCCCCTAGGCTCTCCCCCAGTGTCAAGAAAGAGTGTCAACCATCCCGTAGAATTGAGTTGACCAAAGTCCAAACTTTGACCAAAATGGGTCAAGTTAAAATGTCCTGGCCGTTCTTAGTGGGACGTAAGACCAGTTTTCCCGTCAAACTCCCCAAAGAAGGAGTTGACCCAAGCCTTGACCTAGAGAGGTCATTTTAGGTTAAAGCCTTTGTCCCCGGCCGTCCTCAGTGGGACGTAAGACCAGTTTTCCCGTCAAACTCCCCAAAGATGGAGTTGACCCAAGCCTTGACCCAGAGAGGTTATTTTGGGTTAAAGCTTTTGTCCCCAGCCGTCCTTAGTGGGAAGTAAGACCAGTTTTTCCGTCAAACTCCCCAAAGATGGAGTTGACCCAAGCCTTGACCCAGAGAGGTCATTTTGGGTTAAAGCCTTTGTCCCCGGCCGTCCGTAGTGGGACATAAGACCAGTTTTCCCGTCAAACTCGCCAAAGATGGAGTTGACCCAAGCCTTGAACCAGAGAGGTCATTTTAGGTTAAAGCCCTTGTCCGCGGCCGTCCTTAGTGGTACATAAGACCAGTTTTCCCGTCAAACTCCCCAAAGATAGAGTTGACCCAAGCCTTGACCCAATGAGGTCATTTTGGGTTAAAGCCTTTGTCCCTGGCCGTCCTTAGTGGGACGTAAGACCAGTTTTCCCGTCAAACTCCCCAAAGATGGAGTTGACCCAAGCCTTGACCAAGAGAGGTCATTTTAGGTTAAAGCCCTTGTCCCCGGCTGTCCTTAGTGGGACGTAAGACCAGCCACCAAACTCCCCAAAGATGGAGTTGACCCAAGTCTTGACCCAGAGAGGTCATTTTAGGTTAAAGCCTTTGTCCCTAGCCATCCTTAGTGGGATGTAAGACCAGTTTTCCCGTCAAACTCCCCAAAGATGGAGTTGACCCAAGCCTTGACCCAGAGAGGTCATTTTAGGTTAAAGCCCTTATCCCCGGTCATCCTTAGTGGGACGTAAGACCAGTTTTCCCATCAAACTCCCCAATGATGGAGTTGACCCAAGCCTTAACCCAGAGAGGTCATTCTAGATTAAATCCCTTGTCCCCGGCCGTCCTTAGTGGGACGTAAGATCAGTTTTCCCGTCAAACTCCCCAAAGATGGAGTTGACCCAAGCCGAGACCCAGAGTGGTCATTTTATGTTGAGAAAACATGTGTCCCCCAGAGTGGTCATTTTAGGCAGTCCTTGATTTAAGCCCAGTAAAACCTTGTCCCCTAAGTGAGCATACTTAGGCGGTCCTCATTGTGAAAAATGTTGCCTTAGCGAACATTTTAGGCAATCCTTGACATAAGCCCAGTAGAACCTTGTCCCCTAGGTGAGCATACTTAGGCGGTCCCCATTGTGAAAAATGTTTCCTTAGAGAACATTTTAGGCAGTCCTTGACATAAGCCCAGTAACATTTTGTGCAAAATTGCCTAGTGTGAGAATACACTTAGGCAGTCCCTGACATAAGCCCAGTAAAAATTTGTCCCCCAGAGGAGGCATTTTAAGGTTGAAGCCTTTATCCCCGGCAGTCCTTAGTCGGACGTAAGACCAGTTTTCCCGTCAGACTCTCCAAAGATGGAGTTGACCCAAACTTTGACCCAGAGAGGTCATTTTAGGTTAAGAAAATCTTTGTCCCCCAGAGTGGTCATTATAGGTTAAGAAAACCTTTGTCCCGGCAGTCCAAAATGACGTAAGATCATTCCTTGTTGTCAACCTTCTCCATAGAGCCAAGTTGACCAAGTCTCGCCTCTAACCAGCTGAGAGTCATGCCCGTTCCTTTAGTCAACCCTCTCCATAGAGCCAAGTTGACCGAGTCCCGCCTCTGACCACCCGAGAGTCATGCCCGTTCCTTTAGTCAACCCTCTCCATAGAGCCAAGTTGACCAAGTCCCGCCTCTAACCAGCCGAGAGTCATGCCCGTTCCTTTAGTCAACCCTCTCCATAGAGCCAAGTTGACTAAGTCCCACCTCTGACCAGCCAAGAGTCATGCCCGTTTCTTTAGTCAACCCTCTCCATAGAGCCAAGTTGACCATGTCCCGCCTCTGACCAGCCGAGAGTCATGCCCGTTCCTTAAGTCAACCCTCTCGATAGAGCCAAGTTGACCATGTCCCACCTCTGACCAGCCGAGACTCATGCCCATTCCTTAAGTCAACCTCTCCATAGATCCAAGTTGACCAAGTCCCGCCTTTGAACCGCCGAGAGTCATGCCCGTTCCTTGTAGTCAACCCTCTCCATAGAGCCAAGTTGACCAAATCCCGCCTCTGACCCGCCGAGAGTCATGCTCGTTCCCCTAGGAGAGGATGACAGATATCCACCTAGCCCTTAGGTTTGAGTAGCCTTAAAGTTTCTCACCCCTTCCGAACTACGTTAGGCTTGATTCCCCGCAAACGGGATACATATGAATCCTATACCCCTAGGTACAGCCATGCAACCAAATCGTTCAAGCCGTCCTCCCATCAGATTGGGATGCTTATTTTTATCGACAACCCTGCTTTTCCAAAGCGACGTTGCCGAGGGGATCTGTAAGTACCCCAATCTGAAATTAACCAACTTTAGAGGAACTCTTAGCAGCTTATGGGATGGAAGCGGTGTTACCAATTGAATTAGAGGTATAGTCACTAAGGGTTCTCCTAGAAAACCAAGTAAACGAAGTCGCATGGTTAAACAACCGTTACGAATAGCTAGCCCTGTTAGATGAACGACGACTTCAAGCCGCCGAACATATCCAATCATATCAACGGAGAATGGCCCGAGCATTCAACAAGAAAGTCAAATTCAGAAACATCAAAGAAGGGGACCTTGTCTTACGCGAACATCGTCCTGGACCATTCAACCCCATGGGAAAATGGGGACCGAGGTAGATAGTTCCTTACATAGTCAAGAAGATCTTCTCCGGAGGAGCGGTACAACTCACAGACCTAGATGGAGATCAACTGCCGAAGCCCATCAACTTAGACAAGCTGAAGAAGTACTACTCATAGCTCCGTCCCCTATTTCAAAAAAAGAGAGAGGTCCCTAGGTTGAAAACCCGAAAGGGAGGCCTAGGCAAAAGTTAGAGCAAAGAGCACGAGAAAAGAAGCCCGCTAGATTGAAAACCTGAAAGGGCGGTCTAGGCAAAAATTAAGGTATGCATAAAAAAATCGGGGACTGTCTCGTACGAGACATCCATATCTCATACGAGACAACTCAAACAGTCATCAGACACATTTTCTCTTTCTTAAACAAGAACTACGATGACCCGAGCTCCTTATTTAATTGATGTATAAGGAGAACGTAGGCAGCCTTTTGGTCCGGTCTATTCAATAAATGAAAATCAAAATTTTGTTCTTTTATTAATTGAATGCATTTCAAAGAAAACAATAGGAAAATTCCCAACATGAGCTACCAACATGCAAAAGAAAATAAATAAAACACTAAAATATAAACATTGATCTATCAAAGCAATCCCTTGATACTCTCAAAGGTCTACTTTTTCCTTGACTTATCAGGGGCTTGACCACGGTCCGTCTTGTCATCCCTCTTCCTCTTGTGCAAAGGTATCTCGAAACCGGGAGGAACATCAAGTCTGCTGAATACCGAGGGAGTCAATCTTATGAACACATGAGGCCTATCAAGAGCTTGAAACTTACCAAGAAGCCCATCCGCTCGCTTCTCATAAAAGTCACTATCTAGAAAGTCTTGAGTAGCATCTACGCTGACATTAGAAGGATCCTCCTTAGCTTCCTTCTTCCTCAAATTCAAGCTAGGCTCGAATTGGTCCCCCAACAGATGACGACGAATCTCGTTGATACCCTCGACACTATGACGGAGTTTTTTGAGGAACCAATCCAAATATTTATCCGATAAGTAAATGCTCCCTCCATCATGACGGAGATTGGTCCAATGGTCCGTAGTGGTTCCCTTCCCTCAAGCACGAGCCAAGCTCGTAGCGAACTCTGAGTCCATGAAAGAGACATCTCGAACACGTCCTCCTAGCGTGAAAGTGTCTTGTTGTTGTCCGAACTATCGCATCACCCTTCGAGCAAAATAAAAGGAGGAATCCCTCAAACCCAGAAGGACGACCCTGTCATATCCGTCGGTGCTAGCCACAAACTTCTTCACCTTTTCAAAAGGTGGACACCAAGCAATGTCACAAGTCTCCGCTCTCGCAAAAAGATGGTCCCACTCCTTAATGCTAAGGTCCTTCACCAATAATCTCCGCCTATGGAAAGTATAAGGAGAATACACGGTCAGAGAACTAAACAATCTAAAGTGTTCCCGAAGCCAAATGGTCAATAACAATGGACTTCCCCGAGTCATAGAGCCGGTTCGGTGCAACTCATCAAGACCATGAAACGTCATTCAAGGATAAACTGATAGGCTGAGACCTCACTAAGATAAACCTAAAATTCTAGGACTACTCTGGAATTAAAATTGGCAAAATCCAGAAGCTCGCCATGCTGAGCCGTACGGATGGTTTGGACGTGGGAGGGGCCAATCCGTACGGATGGTTTGGGCACCCACAGTCCCTATAAATTGGACCCCTGGCTGATCATTTCAGGGGGAAAAAATCATTTTTGTGTGCAAACTCTTCCAGATTGAGAGCATATTAGGGATACAGACATTCTTGAGTGAAAAGAAAGAAAGAAGATAGGCTTAGAACGAAAATTGGTGAGGCCTCCTTCTCCCCATCTTCTCTTTATCTCAGAATCTATTTTATTTTGCCTTATTTACATTATGTCTTTATTATTCTTGCACATATTATGAATTGAAACCAAGTTCTTGATATGAATCAATGGTACCCTCATGTTCTATGCATGATCAAGGGTTCAAACCTAAGATGATCAAGGCTTGTTAACATTTAATGTCTTTACATTAATGCTCTTTACATTATGTCTTTACTTTTATGAAATTTATGTTATGTCTTTACATTTATGCAAGTTAAATTTCATGTCTTTACTTTTAAGATGATTTTATGGTGAAATGATCAAGTTTGGATGATAAAGTTTCAATCTTTATCATTCAAACTTTGATATAACTCCATTAATGTCCCTTTGGATGGTAAAGATTCAATCTTTATCCATCCAAAGGTTGATTTCTTACTTCCCCAAGGCCTTTCCTTGGATGAATCATCCATTTGGATGTTAAAGTTTCCATCTTTAACCATCCAAATGATGATTTTGGCTCAATGTCATGTTCATCACCTTTCCTAATTTTTCCCTAATTATTGCCTTGATCACAACCAAAACCTTGTTTTTGGTGTTTAATTAGTGATTAAGAGCATAAGGATGATTTAATTCAAGATTTATGTGAATAAATAAACTGGAAAGATGTAAAACAGTTCAGTTTCAGCAGAATGCTCTGTTTCTGCCTGAAACTGGACTGATTCATTGATAATATGTAAAATCCCCAGGGATGACCTTCCCAGCCGTACGACTAGTTTGGCCGGAGGGGTGAATTTTCAGTATTTCCCTTTTCTGTTAAAATGTTTACAAAACTTCCCCTTTTGGTTAAGTTTCTAGCTGATTTTGTTAAAAGTCAGTTTCTCCCATTTTCAAGAACACACACACACACACACACACATTTGCACAATTGTAACAAACTTTAGGGAGACTCAGTTTCTTCCGAGGCACTTTGGGTGAACTACCAGTTGAGTTCTTCCCAAAGCGTAACCTGACCTCCGAATCCTTTGTCTCTAACCATTTTTCGTTAAGTTTGGGTTTAAAGTTAAACTAACGTGGCGACTCCGTTAAACATTGAAAGTGCCGTGTTTGATTCTCGAGGGAAATTTCTTCCCCGTTTTCCCGCGGGTATCTTACAGTGGCGATCTCCATTGGGGAATAAAGTGTTTTCAAACTTCTTTTTAGAAGATTTGGAGACACTTTTGTGTGGGTCAAACTCCCGTCCCCATTTGTTGACTTTGTGCATGTTTCGTGTGTATTTTATGTTTCTGTTTTGATTTCTGGGAGTGAAGCTGTTCTGGAAATGCAATAAACTGGGGCTTGATGATCAAAAGTTGAGAATTTGCAAAAATAATGGAGCTGCTGCTCTAGCCGTACGGCTAGTTTGGCTGGGCCCACAGAATGCTTCAAGCTAACAATTTTGTGCAGGGCAGAAGCATTCTGATGGTCCCCTTTGCATTTCTTCTTGTCCAGGTTCCATTTACAGCCTCTACTTCTGCACCTTTGCCTTCATATGATGATCATGTTTATATGATACAAATTAAACTTATGGGTACTTGTTGGAGAACAAGTACTGGACTTGACCCACCTATGAGATTTATTGTTGGTGTTGGTGCCTTAGGCATGTTTGTTAAATGTTGTATGTGTTATCATTATATTCATATTGATGAAGAGATATTTTGATTATTATTAATGCTCATGTTTGCTTATAATAATCTCCGTCCCTAGAGCTTATTAAGCACTAGTATAAAGGCTAAATGATCATGGGATGATCATGTTAGATTTATGGGTACTTGTTTAGAACAAGGTACTGGACATGACCCGCTGTATGAGATTTATGTCATGGTCTATGTCGTACATATATCTCATATTAGTTATGTTATTTGAATCCTTAGTCATGAAGTTATTATAGTCTTCCACTTGATGAAGATTATGTTTGACATATTCAAACGCTACCTTTTAACCAGGTAGTTATAAAAAGTATGATTGGCATAATTGGATTCACGTAGGGAAAAATAATAAGCTAATTGGATTTGTCCCTCTTCGGAGAGATGTCAAGCTTGGGCCCCTCGTAGGAATGATGTTGATGAAATGTTTGGCCAAACTCAAATGAATTGATTAGATCAATGTCATTTGGATTATCAATATATTCGGGATCGAGAAAAGTATTGAACAATACAAGTTGACTTGTTTACCATGACTTGTGTTCAATGACATCGTGGACAAAGGGATTGTGACATGTTCTAAAAGGAATGCGAACTTGTATCTAGTTACACTATTTGGGTAGGTATGACGATTTTCTTGAACCTAATCATAATTGTTTTGATCAAATAAATGAGAAATGCATATCTAAAATTCCTTATGCATTATTGTTTTGATCAAATAAATGAGAAATGCATATCTAAAATTCCATGGGACGGATATGATTTGGATCATATGATTTATGCAAGTCTTATTTACTTGGACCAAGACATCTTTTACTAGGGTTAGTAAAAGGCTAACATCTTACTTGACCTAATACATTTCGATGTATATGGTGCATTAAGTAGCAATGCTAAAAGAGAATTTTGGTTGTACTTGGTAAAACTATTCAAAGATTCTGATTGGATCATAATGATGAATAATTAAACTAAGAATTTGACAGTCATCGTTAAGGTTGTGAAATAGTTTCACAATTAACTTCACCAAGAACAACATTTAGAATGATATGTCTGCGTGAAGGTAAAAGAACCTTATTGAATAGGGTTCATTAGATGATAACGTCAAATTGATCTTCCATTATTTGTTTTGGGGTTATGTATTGAAAACCGCTATAGTTACACTAATTTGAGTTCCATCAAAAGAGGTTAAAAGTGAAAGAAAACTCGGTTTGTTTTTCATAAAAGTTTAAAATGGTGAGACCTTTTGGAAAGGAGCTGTCTGGGACACACTCACATTTAAATGTAATAAATATATATTTTCATGGGATATCCTAAGGAAACTTGAGGATATCATTTTACTAATAAGAAACAAATTGTTTGTTACTTATGATGGTACTTTTCTAGATAAATCGTTTATCTCTAAAAAAACCAGTGGGAGTAAAATATATCTCGAATGGTTTGAGACCTGAAAAATATAATTTAACCTAAGACGGAAGTTGAACAAACTTTCACAAGGGATTGTGAACATCCGTTCAAGATATACAAGTACTTGCATTCATGATAAGATACAATCTATTACAAGAAATATTGGATATTTCGAAATAGAAAGTATTGAGGTAATGCTCATTGAGAATGACACATTTACCACCTATCAAAATGTTGTGTTCGCTCCATACTTAGATTAATGACTTGGAGTCATAAAATCTAAAAGGCAATCCATGTATGATAATCAAGTTTGGAACTTGATCACTCTATCCTAAGGTGTAAAAACCAAATGATGAGATTGAGTTTTCTTGGAGAAAACTTACATGGGTAGCAAGGAACATACTAGAATTCTCATGATCATATCTTCATATTTGGAATATGAAATTTGACAGATGGATATCAAAACAGTGTTCCCTAACAGGAACTCACTTAAGGATGTATTGGATACAACTTAAAGGTTTTGATAGTCAAGAAAATTCTAAAAGTATGAAAGTTGCGCAGGTTCATGGGATGGATTGAAGCAAGATTTTGAGAGTTGGAATCTCCGTTTTGATGAATCAAAGAGTTTGGCTTCATCATGAACGAAGATGAATCTTGTATATACAAGAATATTAGTGGGAGCATAGTGCTATTTTTTTTATCTTATATGTGGATGACATATTGCTCATTGGAAACGACATTCCTATACGTGAGTCTGTAAAGACTTGGTTAAGAAAGTGTTTTGCAATGAAGAATATGGATGAAGCCACATATGTCCTTGGAATTAAGATCTACATAGATAGATCAAGGAAGCTAATTGGTTTAAGCCAAAGTACATACATTGACAAAGTCATTAGAAAATTCCGCATGGAAAAATTCTAAGAGAGGACAGTTGCCAATAATACATGGAGTTTCTCTAAGCAAGACTCAATGTCCTAAGACAAAAGATGAGCATTATAAAATGAGTGAGATGCCATTTTCTTCGGCAATTGGATCCACCATGCCATGATAAGTACTAAGCCGGATATATCTAATGCTTGGAGCATGATGAGTAGATATCAATCCGACCCCGGTGAGTATCAATGGACAGCTATAAAAGCGATTCTTAAGTACTTGAGAAGGACTAAAGATTCGTTTTTGATCTATGGAGGTATGGAAGATGATCTCGGATGCAAGCTTCCAAACCGACAAAGATGATTGTAGATCGCAATCTGTTTTGTGTTTATGTCGAATAGTGAAGCTGTAAGTTGGAATAGTTCCAAGAAAAGTACATTCACTTAATTCTACATCTAAAGTTAAGTATATTGCTGCATTGGATGCTGCAAGGGAAACTGTTTGGATTAAGAAGTTCATTGGTGAACTTAAAGTGGTTCCTAGCATTGCTAATCCAATAGACCTTATTAGTGATAATAATGGTGCTATTGATCAAGCAAAGGAACCAAGGGCACATCCTAAATCCAAACACATACTTAGGAATTTTTCATATCGTTTGAGAAATCGTTGATAAAGGAAACGTACATATATGCAGAGTACCAAGTAATGATATCGTTGCGGACACGCTAACAAAGGGACTTCCACAAGCTAAACATGATAGTCATGTTAGGTCCATGGGTATTAGATGCCTAAGTGATTGGGCCTAGGGCAAGTGGGAGATTGTTGGTGTTGGTGCCCTAGGCACGTTTGTTAAACGTTGTAAGTGTTATCATTATATTCATATTGATGAAGAGATATTTTGATTATTATTAATGCTCATGTTTTCTTATAATAATCTCCATCCCTAGATCTTGTTTAGCACTATTATAAAGGCTAAATGATCATGGGATGATCATGTTAGATTTATGGGTACTTGTTTGGAACAGGGTACTGGACATAACCCGTTGTATGAGATTTATGTCATGGTCTATGTCGTACATATATCTCATATTAGCTATGTTATTTGAATCCTTAGACATGAAGTTATTATAGTCTTCCACTTGATGAAGATTATGTTTGACATATTCAAACGCTACCTTTTAACCAGGTAGTTATAAAGGGTATGATTGGCATAATCGGATTCACGTAGGGAAAAATAATAATCTAATTGGATTTGTCCCTCTTCGGAGAGATGTCAAGCTTGGCCCCTCGTAGGAATGATGTTGATGAAATGTTTGGCTAAAATCAAATGAATTGATTAGATCAATGTCATTTGGATTATTAACATATTCGGGATCGAGAAAAGTATTAAACAATACAATTTGACTTATTGACCATGACTTGTGCTCAATGACATCGTGGATAAATGGATTGTGACATGTTCTAAAAGGAATGCGAACTTGTATCTAGTTACACTATTTGGGTAGGTATGACGGTTTGCTAGAACCTAATCATACCTTATGGGTTCATGTTTGGACCCATTGCCAACTTAGTGTAATCCTAGAGGGTCACACACGAATAGAACGAATCCTAAAGGACTGAATTGGAATCATGGAAAAATAGGTTTTTCTGGTCTGGCATGACCGTACTGGTTTTAGGGCACGACCATGCTAAAGTGCTTGGCAAGACCGTGCTGGTTTTAGGGCACGATCGTGCTAAAGTGCTTGGCACGACCGTGCCGATTATAAAGCACGAATGTGCCAATAATCAGAAAAGGGAAGGCAGGCTCGACCCTATTGGCACGACCATGCCAGTTATAGGGCACGACCGTGCCAGATCTGCTTGGACAAAATGTTTGTTTCCTTAATTGGGTGACGGGAGTTAGGAATCCTAGGTCATTAAGGGTTAATGACTAGGACCTATATAAGCATCTTTTCACCAGCCATTAAGCTAATGAAACCTAGTAGTTTTGAGAGGCAATATTCTTGATTAGAGATTTGGAATCAAAGATCAAGAAATTCATAATTCCATATAGTTCTTACAATTATGAAAGTGTGTTTCATAATTTGGTCTAGAAACCAAGATCAAGTGTTCTTGATATTCGTTCGTGGTGTGGATACCGCTAGAGGGTGAAACTTATCATCTTCAAAGTTCGTGATTCTTGCTCTGTTCGTGATCAAGCTTTCAAGCCTCCATCGAATTCAAGGTTGCAAAATCAAAGGCATCAAGGGTTAGTATTCTAGTATTCATTATGCATGTATTTGACTTAATCATATGAATGGATCTATGGGCTTTGGGTTTCATAAAATTTTAAATGCTTAATTATGCTGCGCATGTTACTACGAAACCCAACATTTATGTCATGGTCAGATGTCATAATTAAATCTCATAATAATTATATTATTTAACCTTAGACCTGAGATTATCATAGTCTTCCACATGATGAACATTATGTTTGACTAACTCAAACGCTACCCCTAACCGGGTGGTTATAAAGGCTATGATTGGCGTAATCGGATTCATGTAGGGAAGAATGATAAGTCAAGATGGGATTTGTCCCTCTCTCAAGAGAGATATCTGCTTGGCCTCTCGATGAGTGAGATTGATGATAGTGTACGGTCGTACCCAAATGAATTGAAGTGTTCAATGTTATTTGCTCATATCAATCTACTCGGGATCGAGAAAGCATTTGAAAACATAAGTTGACGTGGACCATGACTTATGTCCAATATAATATCGCGTGGCAAAAGGATTGTGATATGTTCTATAAGGATGAACGAACGTCGTTAAGTTATATTAATTGGGTAATCATGATGGCTTGTTATAGTCCGCTCATGATTTATGAGTTTGACCTTGGTTGGACTCATTACCAACTTAATATAATCCTATGGGGTCACTGTAGATACCCCGGGGGAACCACGGCTTGGCTAGAGTGCGCGAGTTATCCTAGGATGTCTAACTTGTTTTTAGAGTCGCCACCTATGTTTTGAGGAACATAAGAAAAACCTATTGATAATAGCCTAAGTTTGATTACGAAAACAGAGATTCTTTGTTTTGAGGTTCGGGGGTTAGGTTACGAGATGGGAAGTACCGAAACACCCATCCCGCCCAACTAAAGTTGGTCTTGCTTGATCAAAATCTACATAAATGATAAATGTTCTTCTTCTTCTTCTTTAAATCATAAAAAGGGGTTTTAAAATAGAGTTTGGAATGTGGGAGATGACTCCTTAACCATCCTCAATGAGATGAGGTGATCATTAGAGTCATGTCCCAAAAATGATTTGGGTGATTGCACTTTGATAAAAAAAAAAAAGATAGAGAAAAGAGATGAAGTTGAGAAGGGGAAAGAAATAGCTTTACCTAGACTTCAAGAGACTTCAAACACTTCTTGTTGAATTACTTGGAGAAATCCTTTGGAAAATGCTTTGAAAGTAGGAAATTTGGTTTATTGCAATATGAGATTGAGAGCCAAGGGTCCAAGGTCAAGGTCCTTGAAAATGGAGGTAAAGGGGGGTTTTTATAGGTGAAAGAGAGATGTTTTTGGTGCCAAAACTCAGTCACCAAGAAATCTTTCCCGGGCAAAATCCTGTAAATTGAGCAAGGGAGAGAATCCTGGCCAGAAATCTGTAACTGACGCCCAGAGGCGCGTGCTTCCTGCTTTGGGGGCGGGAGGCGCGCGTGTCTGGATCCTCCTGTCGGAGGCGCGCGACTTAGGGAAGGAGATTTTGACAGAATGGACTAGAAAATCAGCCTTGTTATTCAGTTTAGTCCCTGGACTTAACGAAGTCAGTAAGGAACTTAACGAAAGTTACAGAAACTAACGAGAAACACTTAAAATGGGGAGAAACACAAGATCAAATGTGCAATCGGGGTGAGCGGTCCAAGGCGGGGTGTCTACAGTCACACACAAAAGGACGAATCAAGAAAAGGCAAAATTTGAGTTTCTGGCGGGCACGGCCGTGCCAGTTATAAAGCTCGACCGTGCTAAGCGGTTTGGCACGACCGTGCCAGTTAACAAGCACGACCGTGCCAGAATTCAACTTGGGCATGTCTTGTTCGCACCAAGTTGCATGACTGTGCCAGTTTGTGAGCACGACCGTGCCAGAGTTCCTGGAGCCAGATTTTGGTAAGTTTAATTGGGTGACGGGATTAGGTTTCAAGAGTCCTTAAGGGTTAAGGATATTTGAGAATAAATAATCCTCCTTCACCAGCCATTAAACTAATGCAATACATATGTTTGAGAAACATATTCTTGAGCCGAGATTGAGAATCAAAAGCTTAAGAACACCAAAAATTCATATAGCCTTTGAAGATTAGAAAAGTGTGTTTTCTAATGGGTCTAGCAATCCAGATCTAGAATGGTTCTAGATATTCGTTCGCGTGTGGATACACATAGAGGATGCTTGCTTTAGCATCTTGAGTTCGTGTTCCTGTGATCGTGATCCGATGAACGTGAAGAACGAGGAGATCAAATCTAAAGCTTGAAGACTTGAAGATTTGAAGATCCGAAAATTTAAGCGCTCTACAACGGTTAGTATTCTAAATTCATCTTGCTATTAATTTAATCATCATGAATGGATCTTGGGGCTTAGGGTTTTGTTTATTTTATATTGCCGTCTTCCGCTGCGCATGTTGCCTCAAAACCCATCATTTACATTGTTCACTCACTTGGCTATGTCCACGAGCAGAGTGAGAATATATTATTATTCAATGACAATTACAATAGACGATCTTCATTAATCTAGTTGCACGAATTATTTAGGAAAATAACTCCGTCAACCTAAATCGAGATCTTAAATCTCTACTTGTATCTCTCCAAGATGACCGGCCAAAAATATGCTAGAGAGGGTAGTATTTATAGTCATAAATACCTAAATCCCTAAAGAAGAAGGAATCATATTCTTTGTGTACAAAGTAATCGGAATATTATTTCTTGTGTATAAAGTAATTCTATTCTCATTAGGAAATAGCTTTCCTAATTCTTAAAAAATTCGTTGTACCAATAAGAAACCTAATAAAATCAATAAACCTTAATCCTTGTACCAATAGGATTTCCTTTTGCCAATTCAAGTCCCAGGAATTACTGGACTTAACGAAGTCAGTCAGGAACTTAACAGAAGTGACAGAAACTAACGAGAAACACTTAAAATGGGGAGAAACACAAGATCAAATGTGCAATCGGGGTGTCTATAGTCACACACAAAAGGACGAATCAAGAAAAGGCAAAATTTGAGTTTCTGGCGGGCACGGCCGTGCCAGTTATAAAGCTCGACCGTGCTAAGCGGTTTGGCACGACCGTGCCAGTTAACAAGCATGACCGTGACAAAATTCAACTTGGGCATGTCTTGTTCGCACCAAGTGGCACGACTGTGCCACTTTGTGAGCACGACCGTGCCAGAGTTCCTGGAGCCAGATTTTGGTAAGTTTAATTGGGTGACGGGATTAGGTTTCAAGAGTCCTTAAGGGTTAAGGATATTTGAGAATAAATAATCCTCCTTCACCAGCCATTAAACTAATGCAATACATATGTTTGAGAAACATATTCTTGAGCCGAGATTGAGAATCAAAAGCTTAAGAACACCAAAAATTCATATAGCCTTTGAAGATTAGAAATGTGTGTTTTCTAATGGGTCTAGCAATCCAGATCTAGAATGGTTCTAGATATTCGTTCGCGTGTGGATACACATAGAGGATGCTTGCTTTATCATCTTGAGTTCGTGTTCCTGTGATCGTGCTCTGATGAACGTGAAGAACGAGGAGATCAAATCTAAAGCTTGAAGACTTGAAGATTTGAAGATCCGAAAATTTAAGAGCTCTACAATGGTTAGTATTCTAAATTCATCTTGCTATTAATTTAATCATCATGAATGGATCTTGGGGCTTAGGGTTTTGTTTATTTTATATTGCCGTCTTCCGCTGCGCATGTTGCCTCAAAACCCATCATTTACATTGTTCACTCACTTGGCTATGTCCACGAGCGGAGTGAGAATATATTATTATTCAATGACAATTACAATAGACGATCTTCATTAATCTAGTTGCACGAATTATTTAGGAAAATAATTCCGTCAACCTAAATCGAGATCTTAAATCTCTATTTGTATCTCTCCAAGATGACCGGCCAAAAATATGCTAGAGAGGGTAGTATTTATAGTCATAAATACCTAAATCCCTAAAGAAGAAGGAATCATAGTCTTTGTGTACAAAGTAATCGGAATATTATTTCTTGTGTATAAAGTAATTCTATTCTCATTAGGAAATGGCTTTCCTAATTCTTAAAAAATTCGTTGTACCAATAAGAAACCTAACAAAATCAATAAACCTTAATCCTTGTACCAATAGGATTTCCTTTTGCCAATTCAAGTCCCAGGAATTACTGGACTTAACGAAGTCAGTCAGGAACTTAACAGAAGTGACAGAAACTAACGAGAAACACTTAAAATGGGGAGAAACACAAGATCAAATGTGCAATCGGGGTGAGCGGTCCAAGGCGGGGTGTCTACAGAGCCCCTCGACGACGTGGATTGCAAAGCAAAATGCGTCGACGAAAGTTAAAAACACCCGCCGAGGACATCACCAAGAAAAGGTAAAAACTCAATGAAAGCAGGAATTTGAAATTGCGAGAGATAGTGGTGCGCTCCCTGTGTGAGCGGCTTTTATTGATAGAGGGGGTAGCATGATCCGTTAGGTGAACCTGCCGGCTGAATATGTTGAATGAGGCCGTTAGTGAACCTTTTGAACGAGGCTGTTAGTGAACCTTTGAGGACGAATCCGTTAGTGAAATCCGTTGATGAGGCCGTTAGTGAACCATGGAAGAGGCCGTTAGTGAACCTTTGTAGAGGCTGTTGGTGAACCTTTGAAGACGAATCCGTTAGTGAAATCCGTTGATGAGGCCGTTAGTGAACCCTTGTAGAGGCCGTTGGTGAACCTTTGGAGACGAATCCGTTAGTAAAATCCGTTAATGAGGCCGTTAGTAAACCCTTGTAGAGGTCGTTGGTGAACCTTTGGAGAGGCCGTTAGTGAACCTTTGGAGAGGCCGTTAGTGAACCCTTGAATGAGGCCGTTGGTGAACCTTTGGAGAGGCCGTTAGTGAACCTTTGAGGATGAATCCGTTAGTGAAATCCGTTGATGAAATCTTGCTTTGAAATCGCGTGCCACTTAGAGTCACACTTGACTTTTTGACTTGTGGGGTGCGGGCACAGTTGACCGCGACCGGAAGAATGTTCTTGCTGGGGATGAAATGTTGAGATTGACTCTTGAGGGGGGTATGGCACCCGTGACAGAAATTAGGGAGTTCGGAATCCGTGGGGAAACATTGATGCTGTGCATGGATTTTTGCATGGGAGACTGCTTCTGAACCTGCCTGATGATGGGAAGAGCGCGCGTCCGGACCTCGTTGTGGGATGCGCGCGCCTCGAATGAGTATGTCGGGGGGCGCGCGCCTGGCGCATAAGTTCAGCATATTTAAACAGGCGGTTCACTGTTTTCGGTGAGTTTTCAAAATTTTTGAAGGACCCTCCAAATTCCAAACCCAATTTTCATGGAGAAATCACCTCAATACATTTTCTTGCTGCTCTAGGATCAATTCCGTCACAGAAACGATGTCGGATCGTCAGCAATCTCCTCCGATCGAGATGCCACAGGGCGAGGAGCCCGAAATTGGGGTTGAAGCTATGGACCCGAGCTTGCTTACCTTCCGGCCTCATACCCACATTTCTCACTTCGTGACTTCGGGTTTGGTAAGAATGCCTCACCTTTCTTGTCGATTTCGGATTTCATGAAGTTCCGTTTTTTACCCGAAATATTGTTGCAGCAGCTTTATTGATCATTCCTTGCATGTTGTTTGTTGCTGCTGATTTGTTGTAAGAAACATGTTGGGGCGCCCATTTTCATGTTCACACACTTGCTTGTACATTGTTCTGCCATTGAAATCTCTGTGTCGAGTTCATCCGTTTTTTAGCAGTCATGCTGATGAAATTTTTGCTGTTCCTTCTTTCCTTTCAAGAGTGGACCCGTCTGACAGAGATTCGTGGTGGGGCTCATGGGCCCATCTCTATATGGAAGAGGTTGCCTGAGAATGTTCGGGCCCGAGTTACAAGGACTCATTTTGGTCTTTTTGTCACCAGCCTCCCAGCTTTGAAGAATGAGATGGTAGGACACACCCATACTTTTCATTTTCCCATGGGAGAGGTCACGATGACGCCCACAGACTTTACGGCATTGACTGGTCTACCGTTTGCGGGGGAGCCTGTCCCTTGTGTTTTGAGGGGGACCCTTAGGACTGCCGACGAGCTGTTGGCTCTCGTTGACTGTGGCTTCCCGGTGAAGAACTACCGAGTCACTTGGGGGAGCATCCGTCGGTATTTTAGTATTCTTGCAGCCGAGCCTTTGGGTGTCACTGCTGAGCGGGTCGATATTGTGGCCCGTTGTTTCATATGGTACCTGTTGTCCCATACTCTGTTTGCCAGTGGAGGGTCATCAGCTTCCTTGGCTTTGCTTGACTTGTTGGTAGACTTGGACCATGCCGGTTATTATAACTGGAGTGCAGCGGGCTTGGCTGCTTGTTATCACGGTATGGATCTGACCAGCCGCTCGACCACTAGCTCGGTCACGGGTTTCAGCCTGTTGTGGGAGGTATACTTCTTTCCCTTTTCTTTTTGGCCTTCTTGTCATTGCTCTACTGTATCTCTGAACTGTCATTTAATTCTTCTCTTGGCTCTGTTTTGCAGCTATGGGCCTTTGCTGTCTTGGAGCTAAGGGACTTCAAGATTAACAGAGAGGGTTAGCCCCAGTATCCAGACTGTGTGAGGTGGTTGTACAGGGAGAGGAACGTGAGGACTGGCACTGCTCCCATCAGCCTGCTTTCAGCTCGGCGCCACTTGGATTCTTTGAGGCCAGAGGCTGTCGCCTTTTCTTTGTTTCCGTGGAGAGCTATCTATGCTTTTATTGAGCATACTCTGATTCCCACCCTTTCGAGGCTCTTAATGAGCTCAGTGGAGTGTATGGCGATGTACCTTGGAGAGAGAGTGTTTTGGCAGCATGGTGGTCAGGTGACGGACTTCCACCACCCCCTTAGGCCAGCGGTTCCTGATGTTCCGCCTTTCTGTCCTCGTAATTGGAAGGCTCTTTCAGAGGCAGACCGGGCAGTCTACCTTGCGGGGGTTGATGCTGTCCCTTTCATTCATTTGGAGCAGGATTACGGTTTATTCCGGGAGCATAACCTCCAGCAGGGTTTCATGTTCACTGATCCGAGGGAGACACATGCTGCTCCGCAGACTTCGGCCCGATTCTATCCCACCGGTGCTGGATATTGCTTTGATCCCCCTTTGCCTCCTCCCTACTACATTTATTCAAACTTCGGGGTCTTTGAGGAGCAGAGGGAGATTGTTCCCGAGGACATGTCACCAGAGAGAGAGCCTCCTGCTCAGGCTGCTGTGGTATGTTTTTCTGGCCATCTTTGCATTTCTCAGTTCCAGTCTTGTTTTTCTGTCCCTGATGCAATTTTCTTTTCTGCCACCCCCCCCCCCCCCCGTTGTAACAGGTACCGGTAGCTGCTTATAGGCACTTGGGAAGACAGAACAAGGGGATGAGGAGGAGACTGCGTCAGCTGGAGGAGAAAGTACTAGAGCTGTGCAGGGATATTGCTGCCATGACTAGAGATGCTGCTGGTGCTGTCTCTGGTGCTGCGAGAGGAGCTGCCCGAGTTGCTCGGGGCATGGGACGAGGCTGCAGGGATGCTGCACTGGACATTGATGAGGCCGTCTTTTCGGCGAGGCAGTCACTGAGCAGGAGTCTGAGCTGTGGAGGTAGCCATAGTAGGAGTCTGAGCCGAGGAGGTAGCCAGAGCAGAGGTGGTGCGAGTTCGTCTCGGCGGGTGCAGAAGAGGAGCCGATATGAGATCAGAGTTGAGGAGTCTGAGTCTGAGGATGATGATGATGATGATGATGATGATGATGAGGATGATGATGATGATGAGGAGACCGAGAGCGGCAGCAGGGGGTGAGCACAGTGCTGGTGATGATGTGCCCGAGCTGTTGTGGCTGAGAGGATGAGGGATTGAAACACTTTTACTTTTTCCTGTAATAACATTTAACATGTATTTACAATCCTAGTTATCTTACTACTCATTTCATGTTTTATTAGCGACTCGATCTTAGATGTCGACCTTTACAAACAAATGTGTGCCCAAAGAATGCTTGTTGTTGATGCTTGAACTCCTTTTCGCTGCTGGGATTTGATTTTGCGGCAGGTTGGATATGTTGAGGTGCTTGGGTTCTGTTCTGAACTGACAAGGGCTATTTCTGTCTGAACTGCTATCAAAGGCGCGCGCGTTGGGCCTTGCTTGTGGGAGGCGCGCGCGTTGTGAAGCCTTGGTCGGAGGCGCGCACTTCTGGCTTGCTGAATTACAGCCCCTTTCTTTTTCTAATCAGAATGTTCCAACAGCTATAATTTTGAACCATTTTCGACCAGAATGGTCACACAGCATTCTTCTGCAAACACTTTCTCCTCAACCACAAAATTCTTGTCATAATGGCCCCAATGACTTTCTCTTTTGAAGTCAACGTTTTCGTCCTCGAGGGTGAGAAGTCCGTCCCAATTGTGAACGTTGTTCCAGCTGTGGGGTCCGTCTCGATGGTGGAGAAGCGTCCGAGCGTTTTTGATCGTTTGGGAAGGCCCAATGACGATGTTGTTGACCCCGTGAGACCGGTGGTTCATGTACGGGACTATAGACCCCGTCATTTTCCCAAGAAGAAGAAAGGTAAGGGAAATTCCTCCCATGTGTGGAAGCGTCCCATGGTTGTCCCCGCTAAGGCTCCGCTTGATAAGGGAAAAGGGAAAGCCGTTGATGAAGCTCCGTCTCGTCCTAGCGTTTTCTCCCGTCTTGGCGGTCCCAAGAATGTTCCGTCCCCATCCAAGAAGACTAAAGGGCATAACAAGAAGCAATGGGTTCCCAAACCTAAGAAAGATTAGATTTTTCTTTGTACCCCAAGAGATTGCAATTAAATTAGACCACTTTGTTTTAGGATTTAATGTTTTGATGTCTTTTGTTGCTCAATAAATCCGTTGTAATGGCTTGAATAACTCTGAATGAATAAAAATTGCATCTTGTTATTTGAAGTGAATTGGGTATTTTTGATATGTTTTAGACCGCACCCGAAGGTTACCTACGTTCCTCCATTTGGGAGGCTCAGGTCTCCGTAGTTCAAACAAACAAAGACCATTTTTTTTTGTGCACCCTGTTTTTTGCCTAGACCGCCCTTTCGGGTTTTCAATCTAGCGGGCTTCTTTTTTTTGCACGTGCTCTAATTTTTGCCTAGGCCGCCCTTGCGGGTTTTCAACCTAGCGAGCGATTTTTTTTTTTTTTATGGTCTTTGTTTATTAAGCATAGAACCTCTTGAGCTTGTCGAGGTTGACCTCCTTTGGCAGCTGGTCACCATCTAAATCCACGAGTCGGACTGCACCGCCGCTTAGTATCTTTTTGACCACGTACGGACCGATCCATCGGGGTCCCCATTTCCCCAGGGGATTCATGGCATTAGGAGGATGTTGTCTTAAGACCAAATCTCCCACATTGATGTTTCGAGGCTTCACCTTTTTGTTGAAAGACCTTGCCATCCTTTGCTGATACGCCCTTGTGCGTTCGAGTGCTCTTAGCCGTTTCTCATCGAGTAAGGCTAGCTGTTCATATCGACTTTACATCCAGTCGACCTCGTTGACTTGATTCTCGATATTCATGCAGTACACCGGACTGTTCCTTCGGGCAATTTTGAAAGGCTTCACCATTTCCATTTGGGCATTTCGACTAATGAAACTATGGTGGCCAGTGCATCGGCGAAGCGATTCTTATCCCTTGGCAGGTAGTTGAAAGTGATCTCTTGGAATTTTTCAACCAATTCTTCAAGGTACTGACCATACTGTTGGAGGGTCGGGTCTTGGATTCGCCATTTACCCGATTGCTGATTGATGAGGAGCAAAGAGTCGCCGAATACTTCTAGTTCCGTGACGTTTCTTTCGAGAGCTGCTTCGAGCCCTGCTATGCATGCTTCATACTCGGCAATGTTGTTGGTAGCTTCGAATTCCAGACGGATGGCAATGGGGGTGTAGATGTCTTTTGGATCGACAAGCAATACTCCTATACCAAAACCGTGTTTATTGGCGGCGCCATCGAAAAAAAGTTGCCACTTATTTTCCTCGGTTGCAGTACAGATTAAATGCTCATCGGGGAACTGTACGTCTTCCCCCTTCACTTCGTCACACGGGAATTCGGCAAGCTGGTCACTGAACACTTTCCCCCTGACGGATTTTAGTGTGACGTAAGTGATATCATAGCCGGCGAGCATGAAGTACCATTTGGCTATTCTTGTTGACATGAAAGGCTTCTCGAAGATGTAGCGGAGCGGGTCCACCTTTGCTACTAGCTTGATCGAAAAAGCTTCCATATAGTGTTTGAGCTTTTGAGTAACCCAAAACAATGCTGCACATGACTTCTCTAAGACAGAGTAGTTCTTTTCGCCTCCTTGGAATCGGCGACTGACAAAATAAATGGCATTCTCCTTTGTGGACTCTTGTTGCTCTTGTGCTAACATAGCCCCTAGGGCTTCATCATTGACAGTGAGATAAAGCAAAAGAGGCTTCTCCTTGTGCGGTGGAACTAGAACAAGAGGGCACGTCAAGTAATGCTTCACTTGGTCGAAGGCTTCTTAGCACGCGTCGGTCCATTCTAGAGCCACATTCTTCGTGAGTAGCTTGAAGATTGGCTCGCACATGGAAGTAAGTTAGTGCACAAACCGACTGATGTATTGCAGTCTGCCCATGAAACCTTTGATCTCTTTCTACGTCTTTGGAGGAGGCATGTCAATGATTGCCTTGATTTTGGAGGGATCTATTTAAATTCCCCTTTCAGTGACCATATAACCAAGGACTTTGCCTCGGATAACCCCGAACGTGCACTTTGCAGGGTTGAGCCTCATCTTGTGTTGACGAAGCCTTTCGAAGAACTTGCGGAGATCGATTAAATGTTGACCATCGGTCCCTTTGGAGTGAATGATCATGTCGTCCACATAGACCTCGATTTCTCTGTGAATCATATCGTGGAACAAGTCTGTCACGGCTCTTTGGTAGGAAGCCCCAGCGTTTCTTAACCCAAATGGCATGATTGTGTAGCAAAAGGTACCCCACGGTGTTGTGAAGGCTGTCTTATGTTGATCTTCCTCGGCCATGAGAATCTGATTGTACCCAGCGAACCCATCCACGAATGAGCGAACCTCGTAGGCAGCAGTGGAGTCGACCAGCATGTCGATGTTAGGGAGTGGAAAATCGTCTTTCGGGGAAGTTTTGTTCAAATCCTGGAAGTCCACACAAACTCGAACCTTGCCGTTTGCCTTTCTGACTGTCACGATGTTGGCTAACCATGTCGGATACTCGATAACCTTGATGAAACCCACACTGAGGAGCTTCTCGATCTCTTCTTTGACTTGTAGAGACCATTCTGGCTTGATCTTTCTGAGCTTCTGCTTTACTGGCTTGGCATCCTCTCTGATCGGAATTCTGTGCTCCGCTACCTTTCTGTCAAAACCCAGCATGTCTTTGTATGACCATACGAACACATCCACGAACTTCCGTAGTAGTGCAGTCAATCTGTTTCTGTCGTCCCCTTTGAAGAAGCTTCCGATCTTAGTTTCCCTTGGCTCTTCGTCGGTACCCAGATTAACAACATGCAATTCTTCGTCAGCCCTTGGACCATTTTCACCACGACTACGGACCTGTTGAGTAAGTTCATTTAAGTATGTTGTGTTTTCGTGGTCTATTTCATCATAATTTGAATCGTTATTAACTTGTTCATTAAGTTCATTATTAGTTAATTCATCATTTATGATATTTGCAATCTCAGGGTACTCAGAAATATCAAATTTTTCATTAGCAAAGAAAGGAAACACACGCTCGGCTATGGCCTCCATATCCTCTTGGGTGAGGGTATTAGAGACACTCTCGGACTCAAAAGTAAGTGTGAGCCGCTCTTCCTTTGTGGCTGTGCGGGGTATGCAACCCATTTCTTGGACTAAGAATTCTTCGGATACCACGGGCCCTTTCGTAGAATACCAATTGTTGATCGGCTCGGAGCTTGGCGGGATCTCACTGATAGTCTCATTCATGATGACGGTGTCATGGATGGCGTTGACTTGGCATTCATTCATTATGGCAAGCTCTTCGAACATGGAGGCTAAATCTGTCGGTTCTTCCCCCACGATGATTTCTGTCCGGGACTCTATAGTCACCTTCCTTCCCCACCATTCACGGGGCGACACGGGAGTTGGTTCCCTTTCGGATTTCTGGATCTCACAATCGGAGAATATTTCGAGACCGGGCTTTTTGACACCCTTATTGTTAACCCATGGATCGGGAAAGATCATGTATGGAACGTCTTCCCCTTGGCAGACAAAATAGCCGTCCAACGTCTTGCGGTAAGGCCTTAGATTAGGGACCTCATAACGACGGCCTTCTTTACGAGCCCAGGCCTTTTCATTCTTGATCGCTTGCTCTTGTTTCAAGTCCTCTCTGGAAGGTTCGTACCCCAAACCGAATGTGTTCTTGACAAATGGGACTTGCACAGGATGTAGGATTCCTTGTTGATGTTTCCCTAAGCCTAAACCAGGGAAGTAGTCCATATTCCTCATCATGCGGAGGACTTTGTGATTGCTGGGGGTCCATGATCCGTTTCCCCCTTCTTTGTCAATGGCGTTGATTGAGACGCCGGAGAGAGTGGAGTCTGGTAAACCATGCTGAACTTGGTGGACGGGCTCACCTTTTCTGTGGATAGTGACGTTTTCGGCCATGACAATCACTATTTCATCACCATTTTGGATCTTGACACATTGATGGAGAGTTGACGGGACGGCATTAGAACTGTGAATCCATGGTCGACCCAAAAGTAAGTTGAACGAGGCTGGGATGTCAAGCACTTGGAATGGAACGGACATGACCATACTCCCAAACTCGATGTCTATTTCGATCATGCCCATGACTGTACGGGCGGTGCTGTCATAACCTCGAATTACTTGAGTAGAAGGCTTCAACTCGGAATCCTTAAGCCCCAGTATGCCCATGATTCTGCTAGGCATGAGGTTGAGTGCGGAACCACCGTCCACTAAGACTCTTGAGATGGGCCTCCCCCTTGCTCGTACCTTGAGGTAAATGGCCTCGTTGTGGTCGGAACCAAATGGTGGAAGGTCCATATCGGCAAAGGTGATGACGTTGCAAAAATGAATGTGGCCGATCATTGCTGTGAGGTCCTCGGGAGTAGTATCAGGAGAAATTGATGTATCATCGAGATTGCGGATGACAAGATCTCGGTGTTTCTTTGAGGATGCGATGAGGTCCCAAATAGAGATGTTGGCTTGAGTTTTCTTGAGTTGGACAAGTAGAGGATCTTCGGGAGTGTCGCGAGCTTGCGGCCTTTGAGAAGAGGAGCTTGGTGCGGAAGTGGAAGGGTTGCTTCCTATGACTCGACCGGATCGAGTTAGCATGTTGACGTTCCCATCTTGCTTCTTTTTCCTATTCTCTAGTACTTCCCTCATTACCTCATCGTAAGTTACAACATAACAAGAATTGTCAAGTTTATTCATAACATTGGGGCCCCCATTCACAATTGGGATTGAATGGGTGGTCCCCTCGAGTTCTCCTATCTCTATTACATTGACATGTTCGTCATTAGTCACTACAAATTCTTTCTTGTCTATGATATCTTGAATGACATTGCGGAGAACGAAGCATTCCTCGGTGGTGTGGCCACTATATTGGTGGTAGCCACAATATTTGTGGTGAGCATGATTGGGGTTGACCGTCTTGGGTTGGTACCCTTGTACGGGTGTGACTTGACCCTTTGCTTTGAGGACTTCGAAAGCTTCGGTTTGAGTCATGCCTTGGAGAGGCGTGTAGACACGGTCATTTTGAGACTTCTTCCCTTGGGGTGGAGGAACCTTTTTGTAATTCCCCTTGTCGATAGTGACGGCGTTGACCGAGGCCTCTTTTGTGGAGTTGGAAGCGGCCTTGTAGCGGTAGCTAGGAGCACTTTTCTTCACTTCTTTGAGCAACTCGTCCATTCGGACCCCCGCCTCATACATTTGGGAGAAATCCGCATAGCAAGCCCCACTTAGGTGGGTGCGGAGATCAATTTTGAGACATTTGAGAAAGATGTCCATTTGCTCCTTGGTATTTGGCCTTTCCATAATCTCGGAGAGTTTATCATTCCATCTCCTTGTGAAGTCGATGAAGGACTCGTGGTCTCGTTGAGTAGTGTTCTCTAGCTCTTTCCTTGTGGGCCGGTGAGTGGTGTTGCCTTGGTATTGGTTTTTGAAGGCAAGCATGGCGGAGTCCCAATCAAGACGGACAGTGAGCGGGAGAGTAGCATACCAATCTTTTGCTGCCCCCTCGAGAGTGAGAGGAAAGCATTGAGCCATCACCTTGGGGGAGACCTTCTTTGGAACCATTGCCCAAATATAAGTCTCAATGTGAGCCATAGGACAAGAGTTGCCCTTGAATTTGCTTATGTCGGGCATCTTGAACTTATCAGGAAGAGCGGCCATAGTACTCATGAGGATGGATGATTGATAAAGGCTTGTGTCGGAGCCTTTCCCCATGTTGAGCTTATTGAATTTTTGGTCGATGTAGGCCATGATAGAATCCACCATTTTGGGCTCATTGTTCTCAGAACTTGGCTCTCCCACTTTCTTGGTGCGGGTGTTGACATAAGGACTTTTGAACAAACCTTCGGTCCATTCGGATTCGTCATCGTCATTTTTGCTCTTCCCCTTGGCAAGATTAGTGAGCTTTTCTTTCATTAGCTCCATCTCGGCCTCGTGGGCCTCCCTTTGGCTGTCGAGGTGGGATTGCCAAATGTCGTCTTTGCTTTGCGCCTCCTTATTAAGGGTGGAGACTTGCTCTTGGAGGAGTTGGACCATGGTTGCGAGTTGCTCGAGAGTCATGGTATTGTTGGTGTTGGAGCCGCCGGCCATTGTTGATGTAGGAGCTGTTGGAGTGATCTCTTCACGGACTAACCGATTTACCGAATCCCGGTAGACTCTGTAAGTACCAATTGAACCTATATTGCAGAAGAGGCCCTTGTCAATCTTGAGTAACACTTGCGGTCCACGAAGAGGCTTAGAACACACAGTTGGGCACACGACTCGGACCACATAAGAAAAGACTCTTTTTTTTATAAGTCGGAGGGAATGGATCCCTTTTGGGGTTTCTAAGAAAATAATGGAATCGTCACACTAGTATATAGACCATCTCGCGGTCCCATATACTCATCGGATTCCATCGCATTTGTGAATCCTACATGTATCGGGATTAAACTAAATTAATGTAGTAAAGCATATATGCGGGGACGGATTTTTATTTTCGTCCAAAATAACCACTTTTGGGGACGGATTTTTATTGCGTCCGTTTCAACAAGTTGGCATGTATGATTTGAAGACATTAGTTTAGGGAAATCTCGGTACATGGAAACCGACTTGAGTCACGGAGTGTTAGACCCTAACTAGAATTGTGTGGCTTGTGCTCGGCTTGAATATGAGGCTCAAAGGTCACCCCCGGCATGTAGTCATGAACTACGCCACGGGCTGAGGTTTACCGCTTCTAAAGAGCCAAGGTCGAGTGGAGCTTGAAACTTTCTAGGACGGGCCTCGACGGGTTTGGGGTTGGACTTGTGCGACTCGATAGTGAGCAATTCATAGGAATAATGTGCACGTAGTGTGAGACCCAACAAGTGACAAAATATTTTTTATATATATTTTTTTTTTCAAAATAAATAAAAAAACAAATAAGCACATAATTACAACTTTCGAATCACCCGTGTGACCGATAAAATAGAACATAAAATTAAAACAGTCCGAAGTTCAGAATAACCACTGATGCAGGCAACTGTGCCCACACCCCCATCACACTGCTCTGTTCTGAGACCTGTTTCTGTTCTGGGAGCCAACCCAGAAGCGTGCGCCTCTGAGTGTTGATACGAGACGCGCGCACATGGCGCGATGCTATTGGGAGGCGCGCGCTTCTGGGCACACCTGTCAGATTGTCAGATTTTGGACTCAGGGGATTGCCCTGGTCCTATGTGCATATTGTAACCTCTGCAGAAATGATTAGTGGAAAATAGAAGAAGAAGAAGATGAAGAACATGAAGAAGCGGGCGATTCTGGTCTTTGATGCGGGATGCGCGCGCCTTAGGCTGAAGAGGCCCGAAGTGCGCGCCTCCCCCATCAGGAGTCAGAATGCCCAGAAAAGATGTAAATTTTGATCAGAATGCAAGTTTAACCCTCAAACGTCCCCAGCGGAGTCGCCACTGTAGATACCCCGGGGGAACCACGGCTTGGCTAGAGCGCGCGAGTTATCCTAGGATGTCTAACTTGTTTTTAGAGTCGCCACCTATGTTTTGAGGAACATAAGAAAAACCTATTGATAATAGCCTAAGTTTGATTACGAAAACAGAGATTCTTTGTTTTGAGGTTCGGGGGTTAGGTTACGAGATGGGAAGTACCGAAACACCCATCTCGCCCAACTAAAGTTGGTCTTGCTTGATCAAAATCTACATAAATGATAAATTTTCTTCTTCTTCTTCTTTAAATCATAAAAAGGGGTTTTAAAATAGAGTTTGGAATGTGGGAGATGACTCCTTAACCATCCTCAATGAGATGAGGTGATCATTAGAGTCATGTCCCAAAAATGATTTGGGTGATTGCACTTTGATAAAAAAAAAAAAGATAGAGAAAAGAGATGAAGTTGAGAAGGGGAAAGAAATAGCTTTACCTAGACTTCAAGAGACTTCAAACACTTCTTGTTGAATTACTTGGAGAAATCCTTTGGAAAATGCTTTGAAAGTAGGAAATTTGGTTTATTGCAATATGAGATTGAGAGCCAAGGGTCCAAGGTCAAGGTCCTTGAAAATGGAGGTAAAGGGGGGGTTTTTATAAGTGAAAGAGAGATGTTTTTTGTGCCAAAACTCAGTCACCAAGAAATCTTTCCCGGGCAAAATCCTGTAAATTGAGCAAGGGAGAGAATCCTGGCCAGAAATCTGTAACTGACGCCCAGAGGCGCGCGCTTCCTGCTTTGGGGGCGGGAGGCGCGCGCGTCTGGATCCTCCTGTCGGAGGCGCGCGACTTAGGGAAGGCGATTTTGACAGAATGGACTAGAAAGTCAGCCTTGTTATTCAGTTTAGTCCCTGGACTTAACGAAGTCAGTAAGGAACTTAACGGAAGTTACAGAAACTAACGAGAAACACTTAAAATGGGGAGAAACACAAGATCAAATGTGCAATCGGGGTGAGCGGTCCAAGGCGGGGTGTCTACAGTCACACACAAAAGGACGAATCAAGAAAAGGCAAAAATTGAGTTTCTGCTCGACCGTGCTAAGCGGTTTGGCACGACCGTGCCAGTTAACAAGCACGACCGTGCCAGAATTCAACTTGGGCATGTCTTGTTCGCACCAAGTGGCACGACTGTGCCACTTTGTGAGCACGACCGTGCCAGAGTTCCTGGAGCCAGATTTTGGTAAGTTTAATTGGGTGACGGGATTAGGTTTCAAGAGTCCTTAAGGGTTAAGGATATTTGAGAATAAATAATCCTCCTTCACCAGCCATTAAACTAATGCAATACATATGTTTGAGAAACATATTCTTGAGCCGAGATTGAGAATCAAAAGCTTAAGAACACCAAAAAATCATATAGCCTTTGAAGATTAGAAAAGTGTGTTTTCTAATGGGTCTAGCAATCCAGATCTAGAATGGTTCTAGATATTCGTTCGCGTGTGGATACACATAGAGGATGCTTGCTTTAGCATCTTGAGTTCGTGTTCCTGTGATCGTGATCCGATGAACGTGAAGAACGAGGAGATCAAATCTAAAGCTTGAAGACTTGAAGATTTGAAGATCCGAAAATTTAAACGCTCTACAACGGTTAGTATTCTAAATTCATCTTGCTATTAATTTAATCATCATGAATGGATCTTGGGGCTTAGGGTTTTGTTTATTTTATATTGCCGTCTTTCCGCTGCGCATGTTGCCTCAAAACCCATCATTTACATTGTTCACTCACTTGGCTATGTCCACGAGCGGAGTGAGAATATATTATTATTCAATGACAATTACAATAGACGATCTTCATTAACCTAGTTGCACGAATTATTTAGGAAAATAACTCCGTCAACCTAAATCGAGATCTTAAATCTCTACTTGTATCTCTCCAAGATGACCGGCCAAAAATATGCTAGAGAGGGTAGTATTTATAGTCATAAATACCTAAATCCCTAACGAAGAAGGAATCATCTTCTTTGTGTACAAAGTAATCGGAATATTATTTCTTGTGTATAAAGTAATTCTATTCTCATTAGGAAATGGCTTTCCTAATTCTTAAAAAATTCGTTGTACCAATAAGAAACCTAATAAAATCAATAAACCTTAATCCTTGTACCAATAGGATTTCCTTTTGCCAATTCAAGTCCCAGGAATTACTCGACTTGTCGCGAAAATATCCTTAACCAATAGTCATTAATTCAAAGGCATATTCCCCGCGTCGTGAGCCTTCTTCCACTATTAGAGCGAAAATCACCATTGTTACTATTTCCTATATCAACCTCCACGAGAACATCATCACCAAGACCCATGATGATTTGTGAATGCAGCTATGAATATTTCTCTCAGGGAAAACTCGGCCTTTAAAGAAAAAACATTCTGGTGGTCCTATGAGGTTGCACAGTTTCCCACCGTGCTATGCGTGCGCTCATCTGCGAATGGCTTCGAGAACATTTCCCTTTTGCTCAATCTAACGCCAAATACAATTCCATCCATGTGCACGCATGATGCGTCCGCATGGCCTACAGACTTCGTTGACAATTTCCCCTATCCACGAGATCCCGGTTCTGTCATCTGTGATTTTGGCTCCAATCCCAGCAATATTTAAGTTCTGTGCGATCGGACTTTGTAAAAATCCCAATCTATATTATTCCTTCTTATTTAAAATAGATATCGTTTTGGAGGTTTTCACATGTGCTTAAGAAATGCAATTATTACTTCAACTTTATAAAGTAAATATCAACAATGTCCTAATCAATTGTTTCTCTCTCATGTATTACTTCACTCAAAAAGTACAATCAATGTCGAACAAGTTTAAATGTTGGGTAACATTTAGATTTAAAAGCTTCAAGCTCAAAATGACATGTACTAGCAAGAAGCTCGTGCTTCGTATGGGATCTTTGGCTTGGCTGAAGGATTTTTTGGTAAATCTAAATCACTATAAGTTCTTTTAAACATTTTAATAAATTCAATTTCTAATTTATGGTGTATCTGATTATATAGACTTGTTGTAGGTGTTTGTCTTTTTTCTTCTTTGTAATAACTGAAATCTTATTTTATTCAATATACAACAACAACACTAAGCTCAAATTAGTCTCAATATTTCACAGGACTGCAGCAAAACGTTAATATAGAAAAGAGATTTGAAAAAACTAAATTGTGTCTAGAGCCTCAATTCTTTTTTTTTTAAACTCAATATTAAAGTTTTTTTTTAATCTTTGTTCTTAAATATTAAGCCATTTTTCGTCTAGTTCATCAAATGAAGGTCTTTCTACTATGGATGAAGATAACAATATACATTCCTAGCAACAGTTTTTGGATTTCATCCTAAAAACTAACATTAAAATTTTACTTTTCATCTCTTAAAACGTTTAACCTTTTCAAATCTAGCCATAATTAGTGAAATCAAAAAAAAAAAAAATCTATGAATATCACGGTTTCTAAGTGCAAGTATTCAGAATCATAACTTTATTAAGTGAGTGAACCTTCAAATATAACCCACTGCCATTAATTAGTTTGGTGTATTATGCATGCATCAAATGACTTTTAACACACCTGACCCTTCATATTCCAGCATCTATTATTTTACAAATTCATATGAACGAATGTTTTTAAATTAGCCAAATATTTATTAATTAACTAATTAGACTGATTAATGGATGTATTATGATAAAGGGTAACTATTCAACTATCGCTTGCATTCATTGACTGTATATATTGAACGAAAAAGTAATTTCAACTTTTTAATATTTTCTAAAAAACTTTATTGGCATTAAATATTTATGTTTAAATGCGAGACTGATATAAATTAAGACGAATATGAGTATTATTTTTCCTTTTTTTTTCTTTTATCCTTGTTAGTTATTAGGAGCATAACTTTTTTTTAATCATTAATAAAGGTTAAGGAAGATTAAAAATTCAGTCATTAATTGGATCGTTAGAGTTGTGTTATTAATGTGTAAGTTCAAATGGCATACGTATTAATGTGATTTATTGAAACACCATTAATGATTTTCACATTTCACAAAGAATACCATAATTTTTTTTTTTTGTTAAAGTTTAGAAAATAATTAATAAATACGGAAAAAACCTTCCAATAGATAAATGTAATGAACTGAGTTGTTTCAATGAATGGTCATTAATTATCCAATTATATTAGATAGATTAATGTATGTAAACACAAAGTGATGACTATTCAATTATTATTTACATTCAATCTACTAAATATGAACGAAAATATAATTGCAACTTTTGATATTGCCATAAAACATTTAATGACATTATATAAGTATAAATTATTATAGTAAATAAATTAATGAAGTGTGAAATACTCCCTCCGTCCCAGCTCACTTGAGACCTTTTGACCAAAACTGGTCAACTAAAGGTCGGTTTGACCAACACTTTATAGAAATATTTATGTTCCAAAAAACTTTTTAAAAATTGTTATTGAGAGGATTTTTAATGGTGGTCATTTTACATTTTTTTAATTTTTGTTCGGATCATAAATATTTCTATAAAGTGTTGGTCAAACCGACCTTAAGTTGACCAGTTTTGGTCAAAAAGTCTCAAGTGAGCTGGGACGGAGGGAGTAGTCAATATTAAATAATACAAAAGGCTTGAAATTGAAAATATATATAACCCACGGTCTAATAAATATTATCATATTAACATTAGATTATTAAAAGCTCAAATTATAGTATATAGACCCTCCATCCCACTAAAATTTACATTTTTGGCAACTTAATTATACTTAGATCAATAATTTAAATAAAAAATAATTATTTAATAAAATTCTAATAATTGTTAGAGAGAATATTATTAATCATGATGTAATAATATTTTTTTTAAAAAAATCATTAGAATCATTATTTTTTCTTTAAAAGATTGATCAAAGTGCAATCAAGTTGATCAAAAGTGTAAGTTTTTGTGGGATATGAGACGCAATATATGTTTAAAAGTGAATAAGGATTATGAAAGAGTTTTTTTCTTTTTTTTTTTTTTGAAAGAAAAGGAGTATGAAAGAGTTGAGCATTGAAATTTAAAAAAAAATATACTCCATATGATTTATATGTAGCCATATTTAAAAGTTCAAATTATAAATTTTATATAGAATTTCAGAAAAATGGCAACTCTAATGATATAATATTTCAGATAATTTCATATTTAAATTTTATATTTTGAATCCAATTGCTATAGAATTTCGGATAAAGGCAATGATGACATAATATTTGAATTTAGATATTTTTCTTCTATTGCTCTCTCTTTATATCCATTTTTCACATATGAACCTATTATAAAGTTCATAATATAATCAATAAAAAACTTAATATAAAAATGTTAAAATCTCTTGATCCTTTTGTTGCTCTTATATTTTTTGTTGCCAATCAGAGTGCAAAAAGTTTCAAAATAATAAGAAATACAAAATGAAATTCACTAAAAAGATACAATATCAAAATTTAAAAACAAAAGAAAAAAAAAACTAAATAAAAATATGAAAATTCAAATTTAATAATAGAAAATAATGAAAAAAACATTTACAAACGTAATCGAATTAGAAAAATCAAGAAGAAAATCAAAACAAATTAAAAAAAAAAAACTTACAAAATAAAATAAATTAAAAACTAAAATAAATATAATGCATAAATACTTTGAAAGGACATATACTTCCTCCGTCCCACCTCACTTGAGACTTATTTCCATTTTGGTCCGTCCCACTTCACTTGAGACTCTCCAAAATGGTAATCTTTTTATAATTTTATATTCAATCTACCCCACCCACTCATTCTCACTCTTCATTTTCCACTACACAATTCATTCAACCAACCTACGATTAACCACACTCATTCTCTCTCATCATTTTCTACCACACATTTTTCTTATGTTATTCTTTTTCCTTAGTTATTGTGCCCACCTCTTAGGTCTCAAGTGAGGTGGGACGGAGGGAGTATATAATATATAATGCATAAATACTTTGAAAGGACATATTGTCATGATGACTATTAGCCTTACCTATGCAATAAGTATTCATACCCATATCTGATCATATAACCTAGTAATTATGTCTAAGTAGCAGAAAACGAAAGGTTCAGACATTAATCATCAGATGATGAGATGGCACACTAAGAAGTAAGATTCACGAAAAATTACGTGAGGTGTCATGCCCGTAGGCATTTTCGCTTACTTTAATATACTATAAGTATGGATTTTGAACCAAATGTAGCTTCATAAACGATATCTATCTTGAACCGAAAGGTATAAGGTAACTTTTGTTTCTACAATATTCTCATAAGTTATACTTCCTCCATCCCGGTTTAAGGTTCTTAGTTTGACTTTACACACTTATTAAGAAATCAAGGTAAACTTGAGTCAAGAATATTATTGTGTGAAGAATATAATTGTTCATGCATAATGCAATTTGGTAAAAGGTAGATACGCAAGTGATGGTTTTTTTGTAATATATTAACTTTATGAGATTAATATTGTCCAAACACTTTTCATTCTTTGTCATTTAAGGAATTAATGAATTAAGAACCTTAAACTGGGACATACCAAAAAGGAAAGTAAGAGCCTTAAGCTGGGACAGAGGGAGTACTACTTCTGTCCCGGAATAAGTGTCGCCGTTTTTTGTATGTTAGTATAAAAGAACTTTGAGCAATCATTTCAAGTTAATATAATCATTCTAATGAAAATTAAAAAATTGTTATGATAGTATTTTTATTGGTGTACCATAAACGAGTTTTACAATTTATTAAAATAATTAAATTAAATTAAATTTATTGCTCAAAGTTCTTTCGTACTAACATAAAAAAAATGACGATATTTAATATGGGACAGAAGAGAAAGTACTATTAAAAATATAACTCATTTTATTATTAAATATAAAATATTAATCATAGAGTCGGTCTAATGGTCTAATGGAAGAATAAGTCTTATGAAAAACGTGTTTTACCTTAAGGATAGGAAAAACGTGTTTTTGCAAAGACGCTGGCGGTGACATTTTTGTAAATAACTGGTAAGCATCGGAAACGCAGTGTTAATATTACAAAGTGCCAGTTATTTGGACTAGCGTGTATAAACATTACCACTAACACTTTTAATAAGTGGCAGTGTTAGTGTTAAAAAGTGGCAGCCATTACACTGACACTTATCAAAAGTTTCAGTGGTAGTGTTAATAGGTGACAGTGTAACATGGCTGACACTTTTTAACACAAACACTGGCACTTACGATAAGCATCATTTATTTACATCAATGCCACCGCATGTTTTAAAACTATTTCCCGTTTTTTTTTACAAAAATGACACTACGCCATTTTTAAAAAGACATTTTACGCTTACTTAGCGTAAAACACGTTTTTTCCCAGTTTTTCATCTTATGGAAAACATGTTTTACACCAGAAAAATGTGTAAAACCTGTTTTACATTAAGAGGTTCTGATTTACATTAAAAGATGAAAACATGTTTTATACTATATGTATAAAACATTTTATTTATTTTTTTGAGATTTTCTTAATCATAAAAGACTAATCATAATAAAAGTCATATTTTTATATAATCGGACCCCAAGTGCCATAGATATCGAAAATAGTGAGGGAAGGTTTGAAAGTTGAATTAGGAGTGTAGGTAAGGGTTTGTGGCATCCAAGTCAATCTATTTGGTATTGTCAACACCATTATTCCCTCTCCGTGTCTCTCTAATTATATTCCTTTTGGTTAGAATTAGAAGAGAGAGTAGTTGAACAAAGTATATAAGTAAATCCCATCTGTCGAGCCCAACCCGAACGCGTGGAAACCATACAAAACAACCATAATCCTCGGCGTTTAAACATGGTACCATCACGTGACTTGTGGGCGTCACTTTGTCCAGGCCTTAGCTTGTTCTCTCCTCTTGTTCTTTTTCTTTTCTTTTCTATTTCTCTCTTTGAATATAAAATAATAAAAAAAAAACTCCAAAATTAATCACTCTATTCACAGCTTCAACTCAAATAGCATTGATAAGAAAGCTCATGATGTCAACCACAACCTAAAGATGTTCAAATCACAATAAGGAAGTGGAACTGTTGTTGTTGAGGAACTTTCCTATTTTGCTGCAACCAGTATTCGAGATGAAGATACTAACTAAAGACTGACATTTATTTGGTTTACGTGGGACCCACCTCGGGACAAGTGAGTTAAGGGTGTTGATATTGAAGAGGCCGGTAACATGATAGATCATTTGAATTAGCTAGTCACCAATAGTAGGTCAAAGTTCATTTTTGTTGACTATAAAAAATCAAAATGAGACTATCTTTCTGAGACAAAGGGAGTAAAATTATCCAAAGCTTGTGCACCTAGCACCCCTTGAACAATTTGTTGAATAAGTAGAATTAAATGAAATTCAACTAGTACTAGTACGTAGTGGATGGTTAATGAAGCTCAAGTCCCAAAGTGGAGTTGAGGTAATTAAAAAATAATGAAGATTAAAGAAGTACTAAAACAAGGGCAAGAGTGGGTAGGAAAATGTTAATGAAGGTAATAAGAAAAATAGGGAAGTATTCCGATGGTCAGCGTCTTGTGCGCTCTAGATTCTCCGGGAAATGGAAACGCATTTTCTTGTCTTTCGACCTCTTCTTTCTGACGTTGCTAATACTACTAGTAATAATAATTTAATGGAGAGATCGACCGTATTTGTTGGGATTGTGGTGGGGGGACGGAGGGAGGGAGGGATTAAAATAACAAGTGTGATCGGCTAATTATCCGGTCAACATGTCTCTCTATGCCTTCTTTTCCTCTGTTTTCAAATGCTTTGGAGATATATTCCATATTCCTTCTCTTTGTCTTCTACTCCATCACATATCCTACCCACCCCACCCCACCATTATATATATATATATATATTTTTTAAATAAGAATTTTCCTATTTTTCTTATTCACTCCCATAAGTAGGGGTGGCAAAATGGGTGTTTTGGGTTTACCCATTAAAGTTAAAAATCCATTGGATATCCGGATATTTTAACTTTAATGGGTACACCCAAAACACCCATTTTGCCACCCCTACCCATAAGTGAACATTTCTACTTAATCACTGGGTCGGCAATGGACTATGTTGGAGATTCCACCTTAAAACCAATTGGGATAATTGTCTTTTACATTTTTAACGAGAATTTTACGGAGCACGTCATATTTAAATGAACGTTTATTTCTTTGAAACAAAATATACTCTTATTTTTTTAGGACAAATACACTCTTATTTTACGATACAAAGTCATGAACACAACCTAAATCATAAAGGTCCATGAGTTAATATTTGTTCATGTATACAAAAATTAATTAGATTGGCACAAAAACGGTGTTTATCACTATCGTACCTAGTGCCGACGAGGACCAATATTGATTCGCAAGTTGGAGTATATATTACGAGAAATTAAAGCAAGCAAGTAGACGATAAAAATTTACGATGCACGTTAATTAATTAACAGGGAGACATACAATACAGTAAGGCTATGGAGAATAACGAAAATATTAAAGTCCTACACATGCAATATGCGTAAACAATTACATACGTACGTTTTGTAAAAGAACATGTAGAAGAGAGTGTTTGTAAATTTTGTCTTTAGCATAATTAAAACAAATTTTAATATACAATGAGTTGATTAACTAAGATACATCATATTTCTACGTCTTAAAAATAATTATGTGAGACAGTTTCACATATAAGACGGGTCAAGATAAGAGAGGATATGGAATTGCTTCTGTTGCTGCCAACATCCGAGATGCAGCCAAGTCTCTCATATTATAAAATGGATGGTCGAGATCAGTGGTAGAGCAAGATAATATTTTGAATGGGGTAATATTTCCAGTTGGAATATTATAAACAATATTTAAATTTAATTTAAAGGAGGTAAAATTTCAAACTAGTATTAATATTATTTTTGGTATAAACGAGGGAAAAGTTAAAATTTTAGAGTTAGTCTAGTGAAAAACGCTTTTTTCCTAGTGATAGGAAAAATGTGTTTTTAAAAAAACGCGTTATGACATTTTTGTAAATAATCAAAATTTGTTAACACTGTTGGTCCCAAGGGCAACAAGGCTATGAAAAATAGCTAGAGGGTGGTGAATAGTTGTTTTAAAATTCTTTTCGAACCCTTGAAAACTCAATTGCAAATGGGCAATTAAACAAATAAGCATAATGAAATGCCCCTAAGTGAGTGAGTGAAATGCACAGCGGAATTTAGGTAAATAAATAGGCGCAAATGTTAAAGAGAGGCGGACACACACTCGAAGTATTTTGGCTCAAAGTGTGAATAAGACGGAACTAAGGCAAGTATTAAACAAACACAACAATATTCGGTTCAATCAATCTACAATGAATAAACAAGCAAATAGTAAGATAAGTAATAAACTTGAAAGTAGATGACAAGAAATAATACGCGTTATTTGGAGAGGTTCGATTGGGAAATAATCTACGGCCTCTACCAAGATGGTTAGTCTTGGATTTCTAATGGAGATCTTATAATATGAGTTGGTTTACGAGTTACAAATTTTGAGTACAAACAAACTAAAAAATCTATATCTATAAAAGATCAAATCCTAGACTAAAATCAGTGTATCTCTTTTAAAAATATCTAAATGATCAAACTTAAAGAGGTGCGTGTTTGTCCTTAGATTCAAAGCTCTTTAGATATATATATGATTTAGAGCACAAGAAATCTAAAGTGTTTTTGCTTGAGGATCTGGACTAAGTATGAAGGTGTTCTTGAGAATCTGGGAATTCAATGAGCAATCTTCAAATCTTCAAAGTATTCTTGAGAGCGAAAATTCAGAGCAACTTAGCAACTTCAAATTGTTGAAGTTATAGGGTATTTATAGGTGAGCTCTTGAAAACTCGCCGTTGAAAATCCTTGTGGATAAGATCAAGGACATATGTGCTGGAGCTCGTTGATTGGAACACGTGTCCTTTTATAGCTGTTAGACACATAACATTAATATGACCGTTATGGACAGATGTCCTCATCTAGCGGTGCATATATGTTACTTTTCCATCGTTTGATCTTTGACATGGTTTGAATTCTTCAAGTCTTCAAGTCTTTATAAATTCTTCCAAGTATTGAACTTCCAATCAATAAGGCGTATAGAACTTCTAGGCGCATCATCCATGCGCGCGCTAAGAGGCGCATGGCGCATGGAGGGGTTAGGCGCATAGGCGCGTACCTCAAGGAATACTTATGGTTTTCTTAAAACTTGATATGTTAGCCCTATATCTAAGCATATTCTATTCAAATGGACTATCTAAAAAATGAAGTAAAAATACTTCTTACATATGAGTCTAGAGTCCATAAAATATAACTTAGGTGATGAATCAATCAAATCTATATATTAAAAACTGGGATATAAGTTGGCATACCCAACAAACACCATCTGACACTCCTCAATACACTATCTGGACCTTTGTAACACATCAACTGGCCATCATAAACATTGTCACTGGTATCTGTTGCTCTCGAAATTTCCTTTCAGAAAAACCTTCTGGCTATCAGTCTCAAAGATTCTGACTATCAGTTTCAAAGGTTCTTTTCAGCATTAAAGGTTCTTTCAAAATGCTTACTGGCTATCCAGAACCTCTCGAGCTTGATATCCAGAACTTCTTGAGCTTGATATCCAAAAGTTTTGTTGGTCATGACCTTGTTCAAATGTGCTTGAAACCATATCCAAATTGCTTTATTATTAATGTCCAGAATCTTTTGAGGTTGATATCATGAAGGTTTCTTGGGCATGACCTTTAAATGTGCTTGAAAATCATAACCAGGAGACTTTAGATTCATATCTAGAATCGTTTGAGTGGTTTCGATTATAAAAATGTCACTACGCGTTTTTAAAAGAAGTTTCATAAATTTACAAAAATGTCACCGCACTTTTTAAAAACACGTTTTTCTTGAGAGTTAGAAAAAACATGTTTTTCCCTTTCCCTTTGTGAAAATTTTAAGGGCCTAAAGCAAGATATTCAAATTTCTCTAGTACTAAAATGGTGCCTTTGAAAATACAAAGGGACCAACTGCCCCCTTAAAGACAACTGGTAGCTCCGCCACTGGGATGTAAGTGAGTCGAGTTCACTCAAGTTTTTCATGTTCGAGCTCGTTTACGATTTATCGAGTTCAAGTTTTTCCGAGTTTGGGTTTGAGCTGAATACCGAACTCGAGTCGAGTCGAGTTTTGAGTTGATTGAGCTGCTAGTTCTCGAACTCGATTTTTACCGAGACGAGCTTGAGCTTTCGTCATTTTTCTTGAAAATTGTGAACGTTGAGTTTTTAACGAGCTTATCGAGTCGAGCTCGAGTTCAAATTGATAATCCATAATGATTTTTTTGAGTTTTTAACTAGCTTATCGAGCCAAGCTTGATCGTGAGCAACAAAAAATTCGAGTTTTCAACGAGTTTTATGAACCGAGCTTAAGACAAGTCGATTATGGTCGAACACACGAGTCGAGCCCGATCGACCTGATGCGTTTCAAATCATGTTTGAGATCGAGCACAACTCGAGCTCAGTCGAGTCATGTTTTTTCGAGTAGAGCTCGAGCTGGTTTTGATCGAAAAACAACCATGCATATCCGCCCGTGGTTGAGATGACGTCTCGCATATTACTCAATTAATCTTACCCACACAACGTGGAATTGGGAGATCGATATGACTGAAACTATATGCAACAATTTTTTAATCCATATATATAAATAATGGTGAAGTAAGAAGTGAAGAAGAATAATAGTTTGATTCTAGGAGGTGGTGAGAAGAGGGTAACAGACATGTGTTGCTTAGGAACTAGAATTGGAATACAAATGCAATGGCCTATGAGCTTTAGCTTTGCTTTTGAGTGCACAATGACAAAAAAGAAAAGGAAGGAATCGCCGGAATCAACGCCGTTTTGACTCGTGTGAAATTTAACTCTCTCCATGCGCTAGCTTCCATGTTACTCCTCCCATCCCATGCATTGTTTTCTACTCGAGCTTTTTCTCTGTCTTTTTGCCTTTTACTTTGGATTAATTGCTGTAATAATAATAATAACAATAATAATAATAATAATAAATAAAAAAACATCAAATTGAAAATTGAAGCTGTTGTTAGGCATATTGATGTGCTACTGATGTTAACCCAGTAAAAGAAACCTTAAATTTTTTTAGTTTTGAAGATCAAAAATGAATATTCAAAATTTATTTTATTGATGATAAAAATGAACCTTCTTTCATTTTAAAAACATAAATAAAATTAAATTGGCATTTCTTTGCGGATAAAAACAACATGGTCAACGAAAAACCGCAAAGGTACATTATTGAGAACTTGTACTTTATTTGAGAAATCGCATGGAAAAACTCATGTCATTTACCGCGATGGTTCATAAGGCCGGTAATACTAAGTCACAATAAATTGACACAAAATTTTGCCAAAAAAATGACGTGTTATGATTCTGTTAGTGCTTTTATTCAGAGTGTGGCGGGTCAATAATCGATGCAACGAATAAAATATCGACACCTCATTTTATATCTATCTATCTTTTTTTTTTTTTTTTTTTTAACTTCTTTCATGTAACTAGCACATTGTCCTATTTTGTATACCACTTACTGTGATCAATGGTAATGACTAATTGACCAATCTAAACCAAAGTTTATCTAATATACTCTCTCTGTTTCGGAATAAATGTCATAGTTGACAAGTCAATGTTATTAAACTTTTAGTTATGTTTACTTGCAGTGGCGGAGGTAGGTGTATGGCATGGGGGGCAATTTGCCCCCCTTGGTTTTTAAAAAGTAAAATTTTACTAGTGCAATTTTTTTTAAAAAAACTAGTGATATTAGTGCAATATATTAAACTTTGCCCTCTTTAATATGAAAAAATAAATGCACTAAAATTTTTTTTGCCCCACTTAAATATGTTATGCAATTTTGCCCCCCTTCTATAAATTTTTTAGCTCCGCTACTGTTTACTTGATTGCCTCAATCTATTCATATAAGTAAAGTGACGCCTCAAATGCCATTTAGCAGTTCCGAATTTGTTTGGTTGGGATTTATATAGTTCATTGCTTTCAATGAGACACGATTTTTAGATCACTATTAACCATTTGTTTTCTAACTAGCTACATAGAGGTCAAGTTCCAAGGCCTAGTACCTCTATCCCAATTCTTCTAATCCAACATGCATTGCTTCCAACGTGCTAGTTAGCAAGGAGGGAGGAAAATGACCTCAATACTTCAATCAGTTATACTAATTCACAATTTTTTTTTTTGTTTTGTTTACTTAATTAACAAGTGTTTAATTGATGTTTCATAGAGATGAAAGGCTACAACAAGAAATTAAACATCAATCTGTATACAAAGTGTATTGTAACCCAAGCCTTTATTGGTCGAGTGGCATATAGCTTGAGGCTTCCTTCGGGAGGTCCCAGGTTCGAATCTCATTCCCCCCATCCCCAATAACAAGTGGCCTCTACATAGTATAGGGGATCAGGGCCATAAATCTCTAATAGACTCCATAGGAATTTGTATTCCATAGGAATTTCTAAATTATGGCAATTGCCTCTAATAGATTTCATAGAAATTTGTAAATGATGACAATTGCCTTAAAATAAATTATATGTTACAACTTAAAAAAACAAACAAAGTATATTGTATATTTTTAATGTGAGAACAGTTGCATAGAATATAGGGGTAATGACAATTTAGGGTCCAAAGTTTGGGGGGTGTGTGCCAATAGGGGTCTGATGTATCAATTTTGTCAATTTAGGGTCCAAAGTTAACAACGTTAGTCAATTAAGGGTTTTTGGACTAAGTTGCAAAGAAAATCCAGTTAGGTAACAGAAAAACTTAACTGGAGTTAGTTTTGGATGTTCGCCTGGGCTGTCATTTCACACACCCCTTATACAATGGACCCTAAATTTTCTTTCACTTTTATTATTATATTTTCGAATAATTTTAATTAATTCAAAAATAACAATAAATAAAATAATAAGCAAATAAAAAATTAAAGTGTTTTTTTTGAAACCGCAAATAATGAAGTTATAAACAAGGTAAATTAATAATAAAAATAAAAAATAATTTTATGAATAAAATAAAATAATTGTAATACTAATATTAATAATGAAACAATACTAACCATCACCACAGATTTTTTTTTTGTCCAAATCCCCACTTTCTTTCTAAAAAATAAAGTGTGTTTTTTTTTTTTGGAATATAATTTTTATACACTTTCTACTTTTTAAAAATTATACTTTTTTATTTTAAAGTGGTTCTAATGACAAATAATTTATTTTTTTTTGTATTTTTTGAAAAAATATTTTCGGTAAATGATGTCCTAATTATTAGTTAATTTAATATAAGAAAGTAGTAAAATTTAATATTTCAATTGTTTTTTATTAATTTTCTTCATCTGAAATGACAATATGTTCATGCAAATAATCAAAACAAACTCCAGTTAAGTCCATGTCAAAACACGTGTGACTTAACTGGATTCCGTTAACAGAATCGTTAAAAAACCCTAAACTGCACAACTTTTGCAACTTTGGACCTTAAATTGACAAAATTGATACATCAGACCCCTATTGGCACACCCCCCCAAACTTTGGACCTTAAATTGTCATTTCCCCTAGAATATACTACCTCCGTCCCACCTTAATGTGCACTGTTTGATTTTTTTTGTCAACTCAATCAAACTTTGATCATCATTTTATGAATATCCAGATATTCTTGTGCAATTTTAAATTTTCTTATTGTTTCATCGTTAGGAATATAGTAATCAATAACAGTTTTTAAAATTGCATAGAGATATCTAGATTTTCATAAAATTGTGGTCAAAGTTTATTTGAGTTGACCAAAAAAATCAAACAATGCACATTGAACTGAGATGGAGGTAGTATTTATGAAAGAAAGCTAATCAAACTTCACATTTTTAACCTCATATATACATATAATTGCACATGTAAATGTCATGTTTGCTATACTACAAGAATACGTCAAATTAGTAACGGAAATTATTTGTGGAATTTAGATTGTAAGTAACTAATGATGGGATTGTTATGCATCAATAACGGTTCCCAGTTGGTGGAGTCCTTTTGATAGGCCCATTCGTGACTAATCTATTAACGACTAACATAGCTAATTTAAAAATAATGCGCTCAGCCCAATAAAAGTTTCACCCACGCCCTCTCAGCCCAACACCATTTTAAGGTCACAATCCAATTCAGTTGTTTCATGCGGTTATCTGGTTTCTTAGGACTACGGGAGTGGACTGGTGCAGTTCTGTTAGGCCCAATTGGTAGGAAAATAGGCTAGAGGGGGGGTGTGAATAGCCTTTTTAAAACTTTTACAATGAAACACTTTTCTAAATGCAAAGTCACTTATCAGTTTGCAAACTATTATCAGTAAGCGCAGCGGAGAAGATATGACTTGCTTTTAACTCACACCAAAATCAGTATGAAAAAGGTTTTGAGAGCTTGGTTTTAACACAAAGCGATTGATAAAAGTTCAATGCAGTTTCAAGAGATTGGTAAATGGAAATTACAATGGATCAGTACGAACATATGCAATCTGCCAGTGATAGAGTTCCAACCGGCAAAGATAAAGTAAGTAACAGAGACACAAAGATTTGGAGAGGTTCACAGTGTAGATACTGCTACGTCCTCTACCAAGTTTGGTCAGAACTTGGATTTGGGTTAAGAGTACTATTAGATATCTCTAGTCTATTACAAGCACGGCTTTGCCTGAAGCAAATACTAAATTCTAGAGATCACTAATGGATCGTAATACAAATCTGACCAAGTGTTTTTTAGCGGCAAGTTCAAGAGAACTTATCTCACTCAGGTGGGTGTGTGAATAACTCAAACAACGTATTCCTTAAATGATCAAGTTTGGGAATACTAACAATGTTGTTTGAGTTGGTGCACAAGTGTATGTCCTATTAAATGATCTAATGATTATCTGGACACAGAATGTTTGAGTCTTTAATGAATACTCAAAAACATTCAACTCTCTTCAATGCTCTATTTTCACCAACCTTTTTCAATGCTCTAAGTCCACTATTTATAAGAGGAGTGAATGTCTTGAGTCTTGTAGAAGAAGGCTTGCAATTTGAATATCCAGCTGGGTAGTTGAGGAGCATTAAATGCGATATCTTTAGCATTAAATGGCGAAGATATGGAGTACACGCATGCTTGCAAAAGTCTGATGGGTAAAGACCCTTTTGTCTCAACCGGTTACCTGCAAAAAGCAAGTAGGGACAAAGTATAGCTAAAACTAGCTATGTGTCAGACGGCGCAGTAATCATGACAGAGCAGTTTAACAACTTTCTGATAAGACAGTACACAAAAGACAGAGACAATCAGTAAGTTGACATTGAGATAGAACAACAAAACCTGACTGTCAGTAAGGTTCAAATTGTCCTTGCTGATTGTTTGAGTCATTGGCAACTTGTGTAGAAAGTTGACCGGCATGTTTAATTCTGGTCTGCTGATTGTGCTTCCTTCTGCTGGTTTGCCAAGATTGAAGAGTTGGAATACACCTGTGCTGGTCACCAAGAATCCTAAGGGTACCTTACAAAGGTTTAAAAATTGGGGGATCCTAAGTGATAACTATGATTAGGATTAAGCAATTCTATGTCCTAAACATATATTTGAACCATAATCTCCTCCTAATTGGTTAAGTCCAATCACCCTATCCAAGAACATCTATCTTAGTTTAGTAAAAGAATGTATAAGGAATGTCTATTTATTATCATTCCCTAAGCCAAGTCACACACTAGATGTCTTAAAGAGGTAAAAATACAAAATGATAAAAAGTAAGAGTAAAAGGTAAAAAAAATGAGTTGCTGATTGCTATGATCAGCAGGGAGAATAATAATCTGCAAAACAAAGTTAGCATGAATAGTGACAGATATTATAAGAGAATATAACATATAAAAATAAGCACACATAAGACAGTAATGGTTAGCAAAGAAGTCTTGGATAAATCGTTGAAGGTCTTCAGGATATCTATATCATTGGCTACATTGACTAGGAAACAGGAGGATCCTCTTGCTGGTCAGAGGCCTTTGATGTAGAGTCGGTAAGCTTGGCTTTCTTCTTTGCTCTTTTCTCTTTCTTTTAAGCTTCTCTCTTCTTCCTTCTTTGAGTGCTCTCCAGTCTTTCAGTTAGCATGGAATTGTTAGCTTCCAGAGCAGCTATCTTCATTTGAGCATCAGCAAGAGCAGACTTGGCAGCAGATAGATCATTTTCAGTTCTTTCTAGGTCTCTGATCTGCAACCTTTGCTCATCAATGAGTTGCTGTTGAATAGAATGCATACTCCCCAAACTTTCTGAAAGGGTAATCAGCCTTGATTCTCTGTCCTCCAGAAGTTCTTTCAGGTCTTGGATTCTCTTACTTTTTCTGAAAGGGTAATCAGCCTTGATTCTCTGTCCTCCAGAAGTTCTTTCAGGTCTTGGATTCTCTTGCTTTCCTCCTCCTGATTGGACTTAAGGATTTTGTCAGAGAGATCCTCATGAATACGGTTCAATTTGTCGCGGAGGAAGAGACCAGTATCGCCCAGATCGGCATGAGTAACAGGCACTTGTAAATCCTCAGTATCCCCTTCAAGGTGACTGAAGTATTCATACATACTATTCAGTACCACGGGCTTTGAAAGACCAAGAGAAGAATGCATCAGGAAGGAAGGAATGAAGTCTTCATTGAACAGATCAGCATCTTCTACAAGACCATCAGGAGCAGGCACAGACAACTCATCATCAGAAGATAGAACAATCAGCAATGGAGAAGCTGGCACAGGAGAGTGAGCAAATGGCAGAGGCAAAGGCAAAACTTGTTTAAGGAGAGAGGCATCAGCAGCATATCTTTCGGCAAGAATGAACTCAGCAGGAACAGACGTGGAGGCAACAAGATCGGCAGAAACTACATCGGCACGGGCGATCGGCAAAGGAAATTGAGGATGAATAATAACTGCACGTTCAGCCGGCAGATGGAACACACCATTGTCTTCTAGTGAAAGAAAGATAGGCAGAATGAAATTTAAGTAAGCACGACCTTCAAGAATCATGGTCATCAACCCGGCATTCATCAGCCTTGAGGTATAGACCAGATGATCGGCACGCTGTCTTGGATGGAACATCGGCAGAGTTATTGTAAGAGCAGCAGATTTAACCAAGTGCAAAAGACCTCGAGAATCAGTAGCTCGGTATTAAAGAATGTCATGGAGTTCTTCATTAATCATCATGCACCTTTTCATCAAACCATTTGTGGCGATGCTGACTTCCTTGGGAGATGGACCAGGTAGATGAATTTTGCCGCCAACTTTGAGCTTACCAGGCAAGCAATGTAGAGGTTCAAAAACTGGTCCTTTCACCTTGAGCTTGGAGACCCGGGGAGCTTTCCCTTTTCTCCTTTTGAATTCAGGTTTAATCCAGGGCAAGAACGTAAGTTGTTCACTAGTCGAGCCGGGAAGAAATGAATGATTTGGACCAAAAGGATTAGGAATTGATTGCAGAGAATTTGACGGCAGCTCTATATAGTCCTTAGGATCTATTTCATCGGAGCTGTCATTTCCACCAGCAGCTGCAACAACAGGAACAGATTGAGCTTCATCAGTAACAACTGGAGCAACAAAGGCCTCGGGAGCAGGTAGAAAAGGAAAGGAAATAGGAGCAAATAAAGCATCCTGAAATTTCTCAAATTGTAAGTCAGCAGCAATCAGAGCATCAAAGTCAGCATTATGATCTTGATTGACAATCTCTGTATCGGCACCTCCTCCCAACTCAACAATCTCTCTAGCACCAGTAGGAGCTACCAGCAGTTGGCTCAGATGGATGAGTGTCAGCAGTTGGCTCAGATGGATGAGTGTCGGTAGTTGGCTCATCAGCATACACATCAGCAATAACTTCTTCATCAGCACAATCTCCTCCTGATATCGGCAAGCCACCAACTTCATCAGCAAATTGAGTTTCTATAGTTTCCTTAATTGATGCAAGTTGATCTTCTTTAACAATCAGAGGTTGAGTGTCTATAGTTTCCTCAACTTGAATAACTAAGGATTCATCAGCAGTGCTGGTCTCATCAACAGGTTGAGTGTCTGAAGTTTTCTCAACAGTCTGTTCAACAGACTTATCAGCAGAGCCACGCTCAGAGCCATCACTGGCTAGAACTGAGTTAGCAAATGCTTCAGCAGATGATATAGAAGTAGGGGCAGCAGCTGCATGATCTTGATCAGAAGAGGGATTTTTAAAGATAATACTTATCGGCAACTTATCATACTCACCGACAGAATCAGAAGAGGTGATTGTTTCACCAGCAGCTTTGTGAGTACAAACAAAATCAGCAGTATCAACAGAACTGGCTGGAGTTGGAATGGGTGAGATTGCTGGTGAAGGAACTTGTTCAGGAATAGAGGTAGATGCTGGTGTAGAAGCAGCTCTAGCTTTGATAAAGTCCTCTAAATCGTTTAGCAGATTCAGGGTTATCCTCTGCACATTCTTTACGAATTGAGTGGCTTGAGCACTCTTATCCAGCCTTTCATTATCGTTGAAGTTCAGCAAATCATCCTCATCTTCAGGTCTTCCTAACTGATAAGGATCTTGTTCATCAAAGTTCATCAGCTGGTTGAAGACTGAGGCATAAGCAACCCATACATCTTGCACCATCAAATCCTGTCTGATCCTATCTTGAAATAGATAGACCTGATTCCAGGGAAGGGGTAGCAAATCAAAATACCTTCCAAAATTCAATCTTAACTCACTTTCAAACAACCTTTGGAATTTCTGAAGAGGCACAAATTTCTCTTTAAACATGTCGGTGACCCTGTTCAGACTTGTGAAATCAACATAATCAGCACGATTGCCAGGGGAAACTGACTCTTTTCTTTCCTCATGAAATTGGAGCAACCGGCGAACAAACGGATGGAGATGATCGATGGGGAACACCCAATTCTTTGATAAGACCTTATTGGTGAATGACCAATGGTTTCTGAAGAAGATGTGAAATGTTGGGTTTCTGATTGGCTTGCACTTTCTGACAGAAGGTCCAGAGGCTACATCAGCAGCAGCATGGAGCTCAGGTAAATAAGGAAGATCTAGAATTCCCTTTTGAAGAGGGACTCTTACCCTTAAGTCAGATCCAACCAGTCTCCTTCTCTCAGCCATTTCATCGGCAGCATCGGTTTTAGATTTGATAACCACAGAAGGAGCAGTAAGTGTTGCACCGGCAAGAAGAGATGGTGCAAACCTGATCTGCTTAGCTCTTGGATCAGTAGAAGGAATTTGAGAGGAAGGAACTTGAGCAACTGAAGACTTTGGCTTTGGAGCAGCAGGAAGATCATCAGTAGATACAACCTTTGACTTCTTGACTTGAGCTTTATCGGTAGCCTTGACTAGCCTTCTTTTCTTAGGAGCTGCTGGAGTAGAATCGGCAAGAATCCTGTCTGTAGATGGAGCAGGAGTAGAAACGTTGGCAGGGGCGATATCAGCAACCTTGACAACTTTCTTTACCTTCTTCTTTTTAGGAGTACCAGCAGCAGGAACAACTATTGTGCTGGTAGGAGCCATTTTGGAAATCCTATTCCAATCAGTAAGCTTAAAGGATTTGAGCTTGTCAAAATCAAGACTAGGGGGTGCAGGGGAAGCCCTAACTATTGCTGAGTTGCGCCTCAAGATAGTGCTAATCAGTATATAATGGCATCCTTTACCGGGGTGAGCTTTGTTCTTCCTTCTATCCTCCTTATACTTAACGGCAGCAATGGCAATGACCCTAAACAGGTAGGCACACCAGTTGAATTCTTCTTGCAACACGATGGCTGCCATTTCTTCAAACTGTACATCAGTAACATGGCTGTGAGAGCCAGATCTGCATACCAAGCATCTATCAACAATCTCTGCAAGGGCAAAGAATCTTCTTCTGTAGTGAGCTTTGAGATGATTATCTCCACTGAGTCTAGGACCGGCTCCCCTCATAAGGGTCCATGCCTTGTCCAATGTCTGGTCATCAGTAATAGAGTCAACACCCTCATTCCCAAGCAGAGGGAATGCTTCATGAATAGAAGAAGGAGTAACGGAGATCGGCACGCCGGCGATGGTTGAAGCGATGGAGACGAAGACAGAGGAGTCATTGCGATCAGAGATGACGGAGGCATTTGAGAAGAACTCTTGAACTTGACCCAAAAAGATAAAATCAACACCAGTTGGAGTGATGAAGGAGTCCAAAAGAGAGCCAATCAGAAGATTCCTCAAGAAATCACCGTCAAGAGCGTCGTCGAAGAAGGTGGAGTCAACATAGCCTCCATAGATATCCTTCGTTGCTCGACATTTTCTGCAAAATCACTCAAAATATCTCACAAGTTAGAATAAATTAGTTCAAAATAGATTTGAAATGCAAGTGTAAATTCATCAAGTAGTTACTAGAAAATGGAGTTAACTCTGGTTTGAAGAATCGTAAGAGAATGTGAAAGTAAATGAAGAACACAAGCAATAGTGATATTAAGAGAGAATGAAGAGCGAAAAGAACAAGAGGAGTTTAAGTGTAGCTTATATATGTTATGGAAGAGAGATAGAGAATAGGAAGAGTTTGCATGGGAGAAAGAGAAATAATGATGAGTTTAACTGTAGCGAATAACTAGGAGAACGTGCGCACACAATGCATTAAATGCACGAACCGGACGGTTTAATTTAGACGATTAAACTTAGGAGAGAGAAAGGGTAGAAGCGGCAATAATAAAGTTAAGGTTACCTTTCTGATTTATCACAAAGAGTTGGGATAAATCTTTGACACGATTTGGGTAAGGCGGTGCACACACGTGTCAGAGAGGAGGTGTGACCTATTGTACCTTTGATTTGACTAAGCTTACGTCACGTGTCAGAGAATCCTTATCCGTTTGGATGAGATCTACCGATGAATTTTGAATTTTGAATTTTGACGAGTCGGCAAGACATGATTCGGCAAGTTGTTGATCAGCAAGATATTTATCGGCATGATGTTTGTTGGCAAGATAATTTCCGATCTGCTGATTTGATCGGCAGACTAACACAAGTAGCAAAGTCAGCATAATTTTAACCATAATAATCAATCATACCTAGTTCACCTCTGAGGAATTCAAATCCTTTCTGATCTAAGGGTTTTGTCAGTATGTCTGCTCTTTGGTAATCGGTATGAACTTTGAGCAGCACCATGTTTCCCTTTTCAACATGTTCCTTCAGAAAGTGATACTTAATGTCTATGTGCTTGGTTTTGGAATGCATGACCGGGTTGTTGGAAACTGAGATGGCAGATTGATTGTCACAATAGATGGGACAAACTTGAGATGGAACTTCATAGTCAACAAGCTGCTGCTTCATCCAAAGGATCTGTGAACAGCAACTGCTGGCAGCTATGTACTCAGCTTCAGTAGTAGAAGTGGAAATTGATGCTTGCTTTTTACATGACCAAGACACCAACCGATCACCAAGAAATTGGCAAGTTCCACTAGTACTTTTTCTGGTCACCCTACAAGCTGCAAAGTCTGCATCTGAATAACCTATTAGATTAAAAGATGAATCTCTAGCATACCATAATCCAAGGTTAGCAGTGCCACATAGATATTTAATGATACGTTTAACATCTTGCAGATGAGATTCCCTAGGGTCAGCTTGAAACCTGGCACAAACACAAACAGTAAACATAATATCTGGTCTACTGGCAGTAAGATAGAGGAGTGAGCCGATCATACCTCGGTAGAGTGTCATATCTACCCTCTTACCAGACTCATCCTTATCTAAATGAATGTTAGTGCCCATTGGTGTGCTTTGAGAGTGAGCATTTTTAAAGCCAAACTTCTTGATTAATTCTTTTGCGTACTTGGCTTGACTAATGAATATTCCCTTATTGGATTGCTTGACTTGAAGTCCAAGGAAATATGTTAGTTCACCCATCATGCTCATCTCGAACTTGCTCTGCATTAGCTTCTCAAATCTCTTGCAAAGTGATTCATTAGTAGAACCAAAAATAATATCATCGATATATATTTGAACAAACAATGAATGACCCTTATGCTTGGCAAAAAATAAAGTAGTATCGATTTTACCTCGAGTGAAACCTAAGCCATCACTAAGTAAGAACTTAGAAAGGGTTTCATACCATGACCTTGGAGCTTGCTTTAGGCCGTAGAGAGTTTTCTTCAATCGGTAGACATGATTAGGCTTCTTAGGGTCCTCGAAACCAGGTGGTTGTTCCACATAAACAAGTTCTTGGAGTTCTCCATTTAAGAATGCACTTTTCACGTCCATTTGATATAACTTGAATTCTTTAAAGGCAACATAGTCTAAGAAAAGTCTTATAGCTTCCAATCTTGCAACCGGAGCAAATGTCTCATCTTAGTCAATTCCTTCTTCTTGTCGGTAGCCTTTAGCAACTAACCTTGCTTTGTTTCTAATAATATTCCCAGCTTCATCCAATGTGTTCCTGTAGACCCATTTTGTACCAATCACTTGTTGAGATGATGGTCTTGGCAGTTCCCACACATTGCATCTTTCAAACTGATTTAGTTCCTCTTGCATGGCTTCAACCCAACCAGGATCGGAAAGAGCTTCTTCAGTCTTCTTTGGTTCTATGTTGGAAACCATAGCAGATGAGAAGAGACTTTCAGCAAATGCTCTACTAAGGTTTCTTGTCAATCTTGGACCAAAGACATCACCAATCACATTTTCTAAAGGATGATCACGAACTGGTCTAACTTCTCTCGGCACATCTTGTCTGACTGACTCTTGTTGAAGTGATTCTAGAGGAGGATCAAGATCAGCAGATGGTTGATAAGAAGAGTTAGAGTTTTGAGTGAAAGGTGGGTGAGAACTTGGAGGATTGGATCTTATAACAGAAATTGGTTGAGGGCTTGATCTGTCTTCAGGATGATCAGCAGAATTTGCATCGGCAAATGGATTATGAAAGTTATCGGTAAGATCATGTTCTGCCGATGATGGGAAATAATGAGTATCTGCTGGTTCTTCTACTAAAATGACTGGATCAGCAGCTGGTACTTGACCTGCAGGGTTAGAATTACTGGATTCACCTGTCTCATGAGCACTGGAAGCATTAGTACTATTTGGAGCCTTGTCAGACTCTAACAAATCAAATTCATCAAAGGTTACATGAACAGATTCAACAATTTTCAAAAGTTTCTTATTAAAAACTCGAAAGGCCTTACTGTGTTTAGCATATCCAACAAAGATTCCTTCATCAGTTTTCTCATCAAATTTACCTCTATGCTCTTTACCGTTGTAAAGCACGTAACATTTGCAGCCGAATATTTTGAAGAATCCAATGTTGGGAGTTCTGCCTCTCCAGAGTTCATAAGGAGTCTTGTTATGGAATTTGTTGATAAGAGATCTGTTCTGAATGAAGCAGGCGGTATTGATGGCTTCAGCCCAAAAATATTTCGGCAGCCTGGCTTCAGCAATCATGGTCTTACCAGCTTCAATGAGAGTTCTGTTCTTTCTCTCAATGACACCATTTTGTTGTGGTGTACCGGCAGCTGATAAGTTGTGGTCTATGCCATGATCATCACAGTACTGAGCAATACCAATGTTCTTGAATTCAGTGCCGTTGTCTGATCTCATGCTGATGATATCGCTTTCTTTCTGTGTTTGTAGTAGTCTGAATAACTTGGTAGCAACGGCATATGTGTCATCTTTGTGACTGAAAGTTTCCACCCAAGTATATCTAGAGAAATCATCTACTACAACCAAGGTATATCTGCTTCCCCCAATACTTGCTGTAGTTGTGGGGCCAAATAGATCCATATGTAGCATTTGGAGGCACTTAGATGTTGACATGCAGGTCTTGCTTCGGAAGGATGATTTATGTTGTTTTCCAAGCTGGCAGGCCTTGCATTTCTTTCCTTGATCAGCAAACACTTGAGGTAAACCGGTAACCAGATTTGAACCGACAAGCTTGGATAGATATTTGAAGTTCAAGTGACTGAGTCTTTTGTGCCATATCCATGAGTTCTCACTGATGTTCTTAGCTACAAAACAAACATTAGCAACACCAGTAATAGCACTTAAGTTTACTGCATAAATGTTACCTTTTCTTTTGGCAGTGAGAAGAGTTTCATTGGAAGCAATGTCTTTCACATAGCAACTGGAAGTAGTAAATACACATTGCATCCCTTTATCACAGAATTGTGAAATAGATAGAAGGTTGTGCTTCAAGCCATCTACTAGAGAGACCTTCTGTACAGTAACTGCACCTCTCTTGATGGTACCAATACCGATGATTTTTCCTTTGGCATTATCACCGAAAACCACTGGGGGACCTGATGCTTCTGAGATATCGGCAAGTAGATCTGCAAATCCTGTCATGTGTCTTGAACAGCCACTATCTAGAATCCACAAATCCTTGCTTGCACCAGTTGAGGCCATGAAGCATTCCTGAAATAAAACGGTATACTTATGGTCCCCCTTATTCTTGGGTCTGAGGGTTAGTTCCTTTTTGGCAACCACATCTGGCCACCACTAGAGGATACAACCTCAGTGGGTCCAGATAGGTGCTTCAAGAGGCATTCATGAGCCTTGTGACCATAATCAGAACAATTAGAACATCTCACTTGACTGATGGGTTGTGGAGTCGGTAGAACATCATTCTGTTTAGTCAGTGCATCGGCAGAACTAGAGAATTGAGCAAGCACAAACTTAGTAGGTTTAAAGGTGATAGTGTTGCCTTTCTTTCCATTCCGTTTACCTTTGGCAGTTACCTTTTTAGGTACTTGTCCATCGGCAGCAGAGGTGGTTAGACCGGCAGCACTTGCTCTGCTGATGTATTCACCAAGAATACCATTATCAGCAGACTCAGTATCAACAACCTTAACATATCTTTGTTTGTGCTTATCATTTCTTTTGTTCTGGTTCTTAGGATACTTCATGGAAACAACACTGTATACTGCAGGCTTAGTATTCACATGCACTGAGTTAACAGAACTACATTCAACTTTCTCATCCTTTTTCTCGGTCGCACAAGTTTCAGTAGAGCTACTGCTGCTGGAATCAAATCCTAACCCAGATTGGTCCTTATATGACATTTGGGTCTGTAGGATTGTTTCAACAGCAACTCTAGATTTTGTGTAAGAATCAACTATCCTTGAGAGATGATTGTTTATTTTCACAAGATCTTTGATCTGAGCTATCAATACTGCCACTTGACTTTTGAGATCTAGGTTTTCTTTCTTTAGAAGAACAGACTCAAGCTCAGTCCTTTGAGAATTTTAAGTTCAGATATAAGCAAGTCATTCTCTGCAGAAATTCTATTGAAATCAACAGTCATCACTTTATGAACGCTACTCAGCTTCTCATGATCAATAAAAAGTTCATCCATTGTCTCTACCATTTCAGCTTTGGATATTTCAGGAAAGGGATCAGCTAAAATTTTGGTGGCAGAGGGAATAGGTTTGGGAGAGAAGTCAGGTAGAGAAGAGATGGGTTTAGATAAGCATTTGGCAATGCTAGGATGCTCAGTGAATGAGAATTTTCTGGTCATTAGTAAGGGTTTAGGTTTGATGGAAGTGAATTGAATAGAGTTACACTGACCATAGAGAGAGGTTCCCACTTGGTGAACTCTGTATCCATTTGGGTTCTCTGCTTTGACACTAATCTCTTTGAAGTGTGGTTGAGGTCTTCCAGTAGCTTCTTCTCTGACTGGAGATCTTGGAGGAGATGGATCTCGGTAGACTGGAGTCGGTAATGTGGATGTATCGGCATCTTCCATGTCTAGGGCGACAAAACTTACATCGGCATCTTCATCTTCATCGGCATCTTCGTCTGAGTCAGTTTCACACCAAACCGGCAAGGCCTTTTCTGTGCTTTCATCGGCAACAAAGCTTCGAGACTTGGGATGTCTCTTGTTGAATGACTTCCTCACATACTCATATTTTGGTTGAGGACATTTAGAAGCAAAGTGACCAGGTTTTCTGCAGTTGAAGCAAACAAGATCACCTTTGTTGTTCTTTCTGTCGGTAGCACTTGTTGAGGGTTTGTTGTAATTTGCTGGTTTTTGAAATGTTGGTGTGAATGATTTTGGTTGCTGGTAGCTTCCTTTCTGCATCCTTTTGAAGTCTTTAAACCTTTTGTAGTTCCTAGCGAAGGCGGCAAATTCGTCTTCTTCCATAGGCTGTTCTGAGGTAGTTTCAGGGGTTTTGGAACTGCAGGGTATTGGATGGGGATCTATAGGAGGGAATTTGTTTGAAGGGAAGGATATCTGTGACTGAGCTGATAGAGACAAGTTTTTGAAATTTTTATCGAGAACGTTAAGTTTTTGCAGTTCTCTCTCATACAGAAATAGACTAGACACAAGATTCTGAATAGAAGTCTTGTTCAAGTCTCTCACTTCTCTAACAGCGGTGACCTTGGTATGATACTCATTTCACAAAGAACTTAGAAAATGAATATTCAGGTCTTTCATAGTATAAACCTTTCCTAATGAAGCACATAAATTACTTACCTCGCAGAATCTGTCGTAGGCACTCCTTAGTGATTCACCATCTTGTTTCTTGAAGGATTCAAACTCAGCAATACAATCGTAGAGTCTGTTGTCCTTTACCTGCTCATCACCTTCAAAGTATGCAAGGAGCTTGTTCCAGAATTCTTGAGCCGTGGAGCACAAGTCAATGAGTTTATATTGCTTGTCGTCCAATCCACAAGAAATAATGTCGCATGCTTTTCCATCTAGGGCAGCTGAAAGTTTGTCGTCCTCAGTCCATTCCTCTCTTGGTTTCTCGACCAAAGTTTCTTCAATCTGAACATGGGTTTCTTGTTCAGTGTCACGATCAGCATGTTGTGTCAGCGGAGTGGAGGGAATAGGTCTGTAGGTGGTTGAGACTTTTAGAGGAATTATTGGACCACCTTCTATGACCTTCATCAACCGATCATCGATTGAGTTCATGTACTTTATCATACGAGATTTCCAGACACCAAACTTGTTGACATTCAACAACGGTATGGTAGTGATGTTAAATGACTGCATGATTTTTCCTGCCATGGTATCGGCAAACAAGCTGCAAAGCTTGGAAATTTCTTTCAAAATTCCAAGCTCTGATACCAATTGTTAGGCCCAATTGGTAGGAAAATATGCTAGAGGGGGGGGGTGAATAGCATTTTTAAAACTTTTACAATGAAACACTTTTCTAAATGCAAAGTCACTTATCAGTTTGCAAACTATTATCAGTAAGCGCAGCGGAGAATATATGACTTGGTTTTAACTCACACCAAAATCAGTATGAAAAAGGTTTTGAGAGCTTGGTTTCAATACTAAGTGATTGATAAAAGTTCAATGCAGTTTCAAGAGATTGGTCAATGGAAATTACAATGAATCAGTACGAACATATGCAATCTGCCGGTGATAGAGTTCCAACCGGCAAAGATAAAGTAAGTAACAGAGACACAAAGATTTGGAGAGGTTCACAGTGTAGATACTGCTACGTCCTCTACCAAGTTTGGTCAGAACTTGGATTTGGGTTAAGAGTACTATTAGATATCTCTAGTCTATTACAAGCACGGCTTTGCCTGAAGCAAATACTAAATTCTAGAGAGCACTAATGGATTGTAATACAAATCTGACCAAGTGTTTTTTAGCGGCAAGTTCAAGAGAACTTATCTCACTCAGGTGGGTGTGTGAATAACTCAAACAATGTATTCCTTAAATGATCTAGGTCGGGAATACTAACAATGTTGTTTGAGTTGGTGCACAAGTGTATGTCCTATTAAATGATCTAATGATTATCTGGACACAGAATGTTTGAGTCTTTAATGAATACTCAAAAACATTCAACTCTCTTCAATGCTCTATTTTCACCAACCTTCTTCAATGCTCTAAGTCCACTATTTATAAGAGGAGTGAATGTCTTGAGTCTTGTAGAAGAAGGCTTGAAATTTGAATATCCAGCTGGGTAGTTGAGGAGCATTAAATGCGATATCTTTAGCATTAAATGGCGAAGATATGGAGTACACGCATGCTTGCAAAATTCTGATGGGTAAAGACCCCTTTGTCTCAACCGGTTACCTGCAAAAAGCAAGTAGGGACAAAGTATAGCTAAAACTAGCTATGTGTCAGACGGCGCAGTAATCATGACAGATCAGTTTAACAACTTTCTGATAAGACAGTACACAAAAGACAGAGACAATCAGTAAGTTGACATTGAGATAGAACAACAAAACCTGACTGTCAGTAAGGTTCAAATTGTCCTTGCTGGTTGTTTGAGTCATTGGCAACTTGTGTAGAAAGTTGATCGGCATGTTTAATTCTGGTCTGCTGATTGTGCTTCCTTCTGCTGGTTTGCCAAGATTGAAGAGTTGGAATACACCTGTGCTGATCACCAAGAATCCTAAGGGTACCTTACAAAGGTTTAAAAATTGGGGGATCCTAAGTGATAACTATGATTGGGATTAAGCAATTCTATGTCCTAAACATATATTTGAACAACAAGTTCAACTATAACAAGCGATATAAGTTCGTCCTTTCGAGCCAGTTGGTAATGTTCTCTCCGATTTATCTAAATCCCCTCTATCTCTTTCACTATATAAGATGATCATTTGTCCTTTTTCACTACTTCTTGTAGGCATTGACAGTCAATTGCATATTTTACTTAACCTGCCATTGCATGTCATGCATGCTTACTATGTTTCGATGTTATTTTCTTTATTTGCTCTTAAATCATCACTGATGTTCTAAGGATAAAAAACGATGTTGCTATTAGTACTTCAAATCTAATTATCATGTCTTTCAGTTGCGGGAATTATCCTAAACGAGGAACGTTTACGGTAGATAATAGGGACAGATTTCGAGATTTTGGAAGGGACGGCAGAGAAAGGGAATGAGATAGAAGTTCAGCCAAGATGACTCTGTTTTTGTGCAAGTACCTTGGAGTTAAAGAAGTCTGTATTGGAATTTTTAACTCTATTACATTATAATAGACACATTTTGTTGTGTTGTAATCTGAAAGACAGTGTGTATGTTGAAGTGTAAAATTTTATGCAAATATAATCAGTTTTTGTAAATACATTTTTTTTTTAATTTCAGCTAATTAGTTACTCACGGAATCCTGATGGAACTGTTGTGAGCAATTGCTGACAGACATTTATTCACGGATCACTCTGTCAGTAAAATTTACTTACGGTCGTAACTAATAATAGGGACAAACTTTTTAGCAAGAGATCATACACCTAAGGATTCTGTCAGTAATTAAATTTAGTCATGGAAATATAATGATTACTGACGGAATTTTCCGTTAGTAATTGCCTTAATTCTTGTAGTGCTATGAAAACTTAGGTTATATTTGGCACCTCACTACCAAATTTGAACATTAGAATTATTTTATGTTTATACGTACTGGAAGTGAATAAACATTGGAGCTGTAAAATTCTCCCTTATCGTTACCTACTCTTCCACTTCCATCACTCTTGCAGTCTCAATTCGTCTATATCTGTTTGTCCATCAACATTTTGAAATGTATGATATTAATAATAATAATAATAATAATAATAATAATAATAATAATAATAATAATAATAATAATAATAATAATAATAATAATGTAGACTAATTTCGTTTTGAGCAAAAAAGGAGACCTTTTAAGTGGCCAATATATTATTTATTTTTTTAAAAAAAGAATTAGAATTCCATTCCATGAATAGGCTAGAGAAAAAAAATACAAGTTACAACAGAATAAATACAAAATAAAATGATTAACAATTTAAAAAAATGCGTTTTACTTACTTATTTGAATATATCATGAACAATGATAAAATTACACTACAAACTCTTTTCCAATTAAAAAATTCGATATTTATTTTTCAACATACCAAAATAAAAAATGTGACATTTTATCTTGATACAGCCGGTGTAAAAAATAAGAATTTGAAAAGTCGTTATTACCATTAGCTGTTCAGTGTAGACGGCCTCACCTTAAACAACAACAATTTATGTTACACCGTAGCAAGTTGTCTATGTCCTTATTGTTCCTCTTCACTCATCCCTTAAAAAGGAGACCTGATCTCCTGTACCCAGTGGCGGGTCTACACTAAAACATTTGGTGTTGCCTATTTTGTGCGAGAAAAAAAAATAGCGTGAAACTAAAATGAACAAGGGTTCGGGGGCAGCGCCCCCGATTTTTTTTTTTTAGTGTACTCTGGTATTAGTGCTTCTTAAAGGCGAAAGTTACCCTTCAAAAGTGACAACTCAAAAAAGAATATCAACCTTCAACCTTTTCAAGTGGGACGGAGGTAGTAAAATATTTAGGCAATTTACCCTAAGTAAAATTCTGGGAATTATTGGAAAATGTCGATGCTCCATTCTAAAAATAGCTAGTAAAGAAAAAATCATTCACACAATAATAGTTGATAAATCAACAAAATAGAAATGAAAATGATGAGCAAATTTAAAAACATAAGTGGTCAAGATTTTTATTTATTTATTTTGAATTTGAACAAGAAACCTTATGTCATGAACAACTACAAAATTTTATATTAATGTCAGTTAAAGTGATGGTTAAGATTTTTAATTTTTTTTTTTTTACATTGATGTTTTTAAAAAGAAAATCATAGTATAGGGAAAAAATATTTTTAAGTGGTATCAAAAGAATTTTACAAAAACTTTGAAGAAAGCTCACCTATTAGAGTTTTTTTTAAAAAAATTGGAAACTATTTGCAACTAGTGGGAGTTGAACCCATGTCACTTGGCAAAAAAACTAACATCTCAACCAAGCTACCTAAAGATTATGTAATCTAGGCGCACAGTTATGAACTTATTTACTCAAAATGTAAAAAAAAAATAAAAAATTTACCATTGCCTGGGCAATGGTAGGCACACTACAAGATCCGCCCCTGCCTGTACCCATCCGGTGTGCCATACATGTGCCCAAAGTGATCCGGCCGTTAATATGTTTGAATAATATTAATAAAATGTTAATCTTAAAAACTGTGAGCCGTTGGATCACTTGGGGCACATGGAGTAGCACACCGGATGGGTACAGAAGATCTGCTCTCCTTAAAAAGTGCCTTTAAATAAATAATGTCCTCATGAATTTTCATTGAGCCGTTGCATGAATTGAGAATGGGACACGTTTTATTCGGCCAAAGAATTAAGTTTCTGAAAGGAACGACCCGACTTGAGGAAACGGGCAGGAAGTCCGGCCTAACACGCCCCGACCTGAGCATCACATACTGAACGAACCCAGGTCGAACCTGGATATCATTAGCTCGTTTGAACCGAGCTGGGAGGTCGCAGCCAAGAGGAACCGAGCAAGGATTCCGAAGACCAAACCGTTTCTATTGACTCTCAGATCGTTGGCCGAGCTGACCACGATAACCAAGATTACTCTAAAAGGGCCCTTCATCGGTGCCCGCGGACACATCCGACTCGAGGTCGGACTTCGCGGAATGCTTGCTCGGTCATACGAGCTCGGACTTGTATCTGACCCCGCCATGATTGGAAGAATAGGAGGCTAGGCCCAATTCTCTGGTGAGGCCCATTGATGACTTCTAGAAGTGTTGCCCTTATACGAACATGATGAGTCATAGATGTGGATAAGTACAAACCCTTACGTTCAAGGAAGGAATCTAGGTGACAAGGCATGGATTCTGGGGTATATATAGCACCCTCATTCAGCTGGAGAAAAGGTAAGCTCTCTAACCTCACTCTTTCTCTCCAGATTTCACACTTAAGCAGACTAACTCATTCTCACGCCGGAGGGCCTTCGCCGGTGAAGCCCCGGCTGAGTTAACGTTTGTTCATCTCTTTCAGGCTAACAGGCATCCAGATATCACTCCGTGGATCCGGCTCAACTGATTGCAATATTTGCACGATCAGTTTGGTTCCATTGCCGGGAAAGTAGTCTTGTTAGCTTGAGCTTTTTTCGTTCTGGAGGATATTCCCATCATGGTTTTGGAAAACCCAGAAACCGTTCCCGGAGTCTTCATTGCTCCCGGAGACTCAGAACCTTTTTGGCCCGCTCCATGCCCAAATCCAGAGAACCGCCACACGACTCGCTCTCAATCCGCCTTGCTGGTGCAACAAAACCCAGGAGTTGCCGGAATCACTACCGCAGTCACCGCCGCCCCGGTGAACGTCTTAAACCCGATTGAAGAGGTTCCCTTCACGAAGAGTCGCTAAATTCATGTCGGCGGCCAGATAGATCGGAGACCCCCTCCAATAACTTATGCACAACGGACGGTCGAAATCCCGCATAATGGAGCCGGAACAAGCGGTGTCAATACTGGAGAGGTGGCTGAACATGAAGCAATGTTGAATCGGAGATTGACATTGCTCTTACAAATCCAAGAAATTTATGATGAGCTGGCAACCTTAGGTCCGGAACATGCCGCCAACCTCCCGGCGATTCCCGTTGTACCTATGGCACGAGAATATCCACCTGTCATTCCCGTTCCCAGCTGCAGTTTGCAAAGGATGAATCAGATCCCACCGACCACTGTAGGCGCGCACAATCCAAACGAGCAGGAAGAAACCTCAGGAGCAAGGAATGCGGCGCCCCGAGGGCCGAGCCTCATGGAAGAAAGAGAGCATTACAAGGAACGGCATGGAGATCAACCACCTCGATTTCCCCATACTTCTCATTTGACACACAGGAGAAACGAGGAAGAAATTTCCAGATCGGGAAATAGAGAGACCCTCGATCCACTGATCATGGATCTACAGAGGAGAATGCATGAGATGGAGTCTAGCAGGAAAAGTACCAAGAAAATTGCGAACACGTTGGCCCCGTTTGCTCGGTGGATCTTGGAAAGCCCTCCTCAGCCTTATCTTAAGCTCCCCTCGTTGACCAAGTACACTGGGTCAGAGGACGCCCGGGACCATGTGCACACTTTTGAGGCGATTATGGCTTTGGTCTCCCATGACGATGACGTTCTATGTAAAGCGATGGTCAGCACCTTAAATGGTCCGGCCTTAGCTTGGTTCAGAGCTCTTCAGCCTGGTAGCATCGACAGTTGGGAAAATTTGAGAAGTAAATTCATTGAAAACTTTTCAACAGCGGGCGAACACAAGAAACGACCAACTGATCTAGTGAATGTGAAGCAGGGCGAAACGGAGTCGTCTATGAGTTTTTACCAAAGATTTAGAGATCTGGCGGAGCAAATTGAAGGATTGACGGATGATATGGTTATAGTATGCTTCACTGCAGGCATGAGAGCCTCTCAATTGAAGTTTGAGTTTGAAATAAGGCCTCCGGAAACAAAGGGAGACTTGTATGAGCGAGCATATCGCGTAGCTCAGGCCGAGATAGAGGATAAGCGAACCTCAAAGGAAGGAAAGGCCAAGGCAAAAGAAGAATCAAGAAGAGGCAACGAACGCGAATCCAAGGAATCAAAAGAAAGTGAGTCAAGAAGGGGCAAGAACCGAACCAGGAGTACTGAAAGGAAGGAGATCAATGAGGAGGCTTTCACTCCGCTGAACAGATCCCACAAGGAAATCATGAATTTGATAGAGATGTTCCCCCCTCGTCCCATGGTGGGAAACGAGGAAGGGAGAAGAGCTTCGGGAAAATGGTGTGCCTTCCATAAGGATTTTGGGCACGAGACGGAGAACTGCCTGTCATTAAAGAGAGCCATTCAGCAGAGAGTGGATCAAGGAGAATTGGATCGTTTCATCAAAAGAGATGGTAAGCGAGGCCGCGACGCCAGAGGCCATGATACCAAGGAGAATTACGAAGACCGACAACGGCAGGAGCGACCACCCAGGAAAAGGATTGGGGTGATCCACGATGAAGCCCTGTCGATCACTGCCTTGAAGAATCAAATCTACAGTCTTAAAAAGGTACCCTTTGTGCCAGCCTGGAGCAATAAAAGGGAGGAAACCATCTCCTTCTCCCCAAACGAGCTCGCGGCCAGTAAAATAGCAAGAGAACAATCCATCATTCTGGAGGGAAGAATTGACAATTGTGAAACGAGCCGACTTCTGGTGGACACCGGAGCTGCCCGGGATATCTTGTATTATAGATGCTTCAAAGAAATGGACTTGTCTGATAGCATGCTGACCCCCTATGCAGGTCGGTTGGAAGGGTTTACAAATCATAAGGTGGAGGTCAAAGGGACCGTGAGCCTCCTCGTTGAGATAGGTACTTCACCTTATAAGGTCCAGGAAACGATCACCTTCATGGTCATTGATGTGGCGAGTTATTACCATGCTATTTTAGGGATCCCGAGCCAAGTCAAGCTTGGGATGGTTGTTTCTTTACCTCACCAGCGAGTCAAATTTCCAACTCCGGCCGGAGTGGGCTGTTTGCGGAGCCGAGCCCAGGAATTTCTGGAGTACCTGATGGAAACTAGGAAAATGAAGAGAAAGCTCGAGCAAGACTCCGTTGGAATCGAGGTCAAAGAAAAAAGAGCGTCGGAGACAATGCTGGTCGGTGCAGTAAGCGAGATCAAAACGGATGAAGAGATTGAAAAGGAGCTGAGGATCGTGAAGAGCAGCATGATCGGTCTCATAAAGAGCGAGGCCCCCACCTTGGCCGGTGAAGACGTGGAAAGAATCATAGACATAATTGTAGACACCCTCCAATTCAGAGAAGGGCCCGAGCTCAAGCCGATCGACGAGCTCGAGGAGATTCCGATCAACCCCGAGTTCCCAGAACAGGTAGTCAAGATTGGGAAGCAGCTGTCCCAAGACGAACGGGCTAACTTGATCACCCTTTTGAAGGCGAGCTTAGATGTATTCGCCTGGAAAGTTGAGGACATGAGAGGGGTTAAGGAGGAGATAGCCGTACATGAGCTCTGCCTCGACCCAAGCGTGAGGCCAATTAAACAGAAGCGCAGGATTTTTTCACTTGACAAACAAGTAGCCATCAGGGAAGAGGTGAGCAAGTTACTACGAGCCGGGATAATTAAGGAGGCTTACTACCCATCTTGGCTAGCTAACGTTGTGATGGTCAAGAAAGCCAACGGCAAGTGGAGAATGTGCGTTGATTTTACCGACCTCAACAAAGCTTGCCCTAAAGATTGCTTCCCGCTCCCCAGAATAGATAAACTCGTCGATTCCATAGCCGGTCACAAAACACTCAGTTTCTTGGACGCTTACTCGGGCTATCATTAGATTAAGATGGCCGAGCAGGACATCGAGAACACGGCTTTCCAAACAAGCGACGGGACCTACTACTTCAAAAAGATGCCGTTCGGCCTCAAAAATGCAGGGGCCACCTACCAGAGAATGGTGAATCAAGTCTTCAAAAACCAGCTCGGGCGGAACATGGAGGCATATATAGATGACATGGTCATCAAGACAAGGGATGGAGACCACTGCACAGACCTGCGGGAAACTTTTGGCAATTTGAGAGCCAATGAGATGAAGCTCAATCCGAGCAAGTGCGTTTTTGGTGTCACAGCAGGAAAATTCCTCGGCTTCATGGTATCTCAAAGGGGCATCGAAGCAAACCCTAAAAAGATAACTGCGTTACTCACTATGAAAGAGCCGGTCTCAGTCAAGGAAGTTCAGAGGCTAAACGGACGGGTGGCAGCGTTGGGTCGTTTCATAGACAAGTCGGCGGAAAAATCATTACCGTTTTTCAAGGTTTTGCGAGGAGGAAAAGAATTTCAGTGGACTGAGGAGTGTTCCTCAGCTTTCAAGCAATTGAAAGAATATCTGAGCCGTCCCCCTTTGCTCAGCAGCCCTTCTTCGGGAGAAACCTTGTACGTGTATCTCGCTGCCACAGATAGGGCGGTTGCTGCCGTGCTAACCAGGAATGACAATGGAATCAAGCCGGTTTTCTATACAAGTAAGGCTCTCAACGATGTAGAGTCACGGTACTTCAACGCCAAAAAGCTGGCGTATGCTCTGGTAGTGGCCGCTCGCAAATTGAGGGCTTATTTCTCAGCCCATCCTATAGTGGTGTACACTAACGCACCCCTTAGGAAAATTCTGCACAAACCAGACAGCCCGGGAAGGCTCTTGAATTGGTCGATCGAACTTACCGAGTTCGATATCTCCTATCAACCGAGAAAAATGCTCCAGGCACAACCATTAGCAGATTTTATGGTTGAAACTATGTTTAGCAGCGAACAAGAAGCTTCATCCACCAACGACCACCGGATCGAGGATCTCAAGGGTTGGCATATGTTCACGGACGGATCGGCGTCCAAAAGCCATAGCGGGGATGGGGTATTATTGATCGAACTAGGAAACGGCGTCACTGTTGAAAAAGCCCTGCGATTCAAGTTTCCAGCCTCTAATAACCAAGCTGAATATGAAGCTCTCATAGCCGGTATTGACTTGGCCAAATCGATGGGAGTAAAGAACTTGAAGGCTCACACGGATTCTCAACTCGTCGTTAATCAGTTGAAAGGAGAATACGAGACCGTCAACCCGGTATTGTCCCGATATAGAGATCTCGTTGCAAAATTGGTGGAAGGATTCGAATCTTGGCAGATTGAGCAGATCGGTAGGAAGGATAACGCACGAGCTGATATGCTGTCAAGATTGGCTACTATGGAAATGGGAGAAGCTAATCAGTTAAAATGGGTCGAGTTTTTGGAACGGCCCGCAATTGAAAGAGTTCAGATCATGGAACTAAATGAGGCTTTCTCCGATATGGACTTTGCCAATTGGATCGATGACATGAAAAATTATATCGAGAAAGAGGAACTGCCGTTAGATACCGAGAAAGCCAAGGCGATCAAAAAGAAAGACCCACGCTTCATAATTCTGGAAGGGAACCTGTACAGGAGGTCGTTCGTCAAGCCCCTTTTGAGGTGCGTACCTCCAGCACAAACCCAAAGTTTGCTAGAAGAGGTACACGAGGGAATCTGTGGCGGCCACCCCGGTGCCAGAACCTTGGCGAAAAAAGTCATCACCTTGGGCTATTACTGGCCAAATTTGAGAAGGGAGGCAGTAGAATATGTCAAAAGATGTGACAAGTGCCAAAGATATGCCGACCTCCCCAGGCTGCCTGCTACCGAGCAAACCCCAGTCGTGGCATGCTGGCCATTTCACATGTGGGGGATAGATTTGGTCGGACCTTTCCCACTGGCCCGTGGGAGGCTCAAATTTTCAGTAGTAGCTGTTGAATACTTTACAAAATAGATAGAGGTCAAACCATTAGCTGAGATAATCGAGGAAAATGTACTAAATTTTGTCCATGATCAGATTTGGTGCCGATTCGGGGTACCCAAACAAATTGTTTCGGATCGAGGACTCCAATTTTCAGATGCTTTCACTGCTGAGTGTGCCCGGCTAGGGGTTAAATACACCAAGTCGTCGGTCTCCCATCCTCAAGGTAACGGCCAGGCTGAGGTAGCCAATAAACTTGTGATGCACGCGTTGCATAGAAATCTAACTGGGAGAGCAGGAAGATGGGTCGATGAGCTCCCACTAGCTCTATGGGCCGTTCGGACAACCACCAGAGGCCCCACGGGTGAATCCCCATTCGCGCTGACTTACGGCTCAGAGGCCATGGCTCCAGCCGAGTTAGCAATACCCACAGCTCGGGTCGCGTTCTTTGATGAAACTAAAAATGAGGAAAGAAGAAGGATCGATCTGGACTTGATCGATGAAAAAAGGCTAGAAGCTCACTTGAGATCCGTGAATTACAAGCAAAAAACGAAGAGGTACCATGATAGAAGGGTGAGAAAGCGAATTTTCCAAGTAGAGGACTGGGTACTGAGAAAGATCGAAGACACAAGCCGAAAAGCTCAGCAAAACAAGCTCTCCCCAAACTGGGAAGGTCCCTTCGTCGTAACCCGGATTGTCCGCGACGGGACTTATATGCTGAGAACCCCTGAAGGGAAAGACCTAAAAAATCCCTGGCATTCCAATTGCTTAAGGCGATATTATCATTAATATGTCCTCGTTTTGTATGATTTCCAAGGATAGCCCTTTTCGGGCACTTGATTCCTGTATCAGCTCGTTTATATATTGAAATCACGCCGGAATTCGTTTATCTCAATGTATGAATTTTTACGCTTTAACATTGAACTCGTCCTAAACGAGCTAAGCCTTGTCTTGAACAAGCAAACCTTGAACTCGTCCTGAACGAGCTAAGCCTTGTCTTGAACAAGCAAACCTTGAACTCGTCCTGAACGAGTTGAGCCTTGTTTTAAACAAGCAAACCTTCAACTCGTCCTGAACGAATAAGACTTCAACAAACAGCCTAAAGCGAAAAAGGTACACGGTATTCCACAAGAAAGAACAATTACAAAGGTTCATACTAATAACGAGGTCAAGAGCCGACCTCGGGGGGCATACAAAAGAAAAAGAAAATTAATTAAAATTATTACAAGGGTGGAGATTCATTCTGGGCTACCTCACCCTCGGCCACGGACCCCTCAGCTCCGACTTCTTCTGGCACCTTATCGGCCTCAGCACGTTCCCGCTCTAAGGCACGGTGAGCTAAGACCGTGTCCACATTGACATCCAAAAGATCAGGCCTAACCCAGACCTCCAACTTATCTTCCTCATCTTCACAATCAAGCTGACCCAATTCTTCTTCGTTAAAAGGAATCATAGCATGGGCAGCCCGAGCTTCTGGATTAAATTGGGGAAGCTCGATGAGATCGGCGATGATTTCAGGATCCTTGGGGAGGTAGCCATGGCCATAAGCATCCCTAATGCCGTGCCTGTGACCCGTCTCAAAATAAGGCATGGCTTTTTCTAGCACTTTCATAGCAAAAGCCTCGGTCTGCTCATACCGATCAATAATGGCTTGGTCGTTTAGAGAGGTGCGTTGGGTCACCTCGGCTTCAGCTTTGAGCCGCTCGTTTTCCTCTTCAGACAAACGGAGGCGCTCAAGGACCTCCGTATTGCGCCCTACCGCCATCTTGACCTGATCTTCAAGGTCATTGATACGAGAACGACCTGACACCACCTCCGCCTCTCTATGTCTTTATCCTTGACGGACAGGATCCTCTCTAGCTCAGCCACCCTCGTTTTCAACGAGATAACCTCATCAACATGAAGAGCAAGCTCTTTTTCCTTGGCCACTAGCGCCTCTGCCTTCTCCCTGGCTCGGGATTCAAGTTCCTCGCCACTCCGAGTAAGGTGGAGAACAAGCGTGGCCATCTAAAAAACAATAATAAGTTTCCTTAGTCAAATCCGATACAAGTAGAGCACAATAAACCAAGCCAAAAATCCGTACCTCACTAATAAGCAAGCCAAGGCGACCGCCGCACAGAGAAGAAGACGATTTCTCCTTTGCAAGATCCTCAAGATGATCAAAATCGGTTGATCGGCGAAGCACGGCGCGACCAAACCTGACTTTATACCCTTTGCGGGCATAAAGGTTCAAACCTCTGAACAAAGTAACATTGCCGAGCCGATCAGCCAGCTCGTCAACCTCCTCACCACTCTTCACACCTTCTAAATCCGCACGAGTAATTTGAGCTCGGGGGGCCGACCTCTTTGAACATGGTCAGCAACTTCCTCTGTACGCCCCCTCTTCTTTGTAACATCAGTAATGTGTCGAGCTGGGGCCTCTTTTTCCGTTGAAGGGGAGGGTATGGTGTTGGAAGCACCGAGTCTCTTCTCGGTAGAAGCTTTGGGACCCCCAGCATTCCTCTCTTTCTCACCATCGGTAGAAATTAGAGGGACAGAAGAAGGAGCTTTCTTTGAAAGTTCAGACTGCCGAACCCCCGTCTGTGCTTTGGCGACCGAGGACGAGGTCGATTTGTTCAGAGTCTTCAATTGGTCGCGGCCGCAGCCAGGTACTGCTCTCCGTGTGAACTCATCGCTGCAACAAGAACGAGCGACGTTAAGAACACGAACACAATGAGGAAACAACAACAAAAAACAAAACAGGTAATCACCCCCAAAATGCTCAAAGGAGCGACAATGTTCGACCGAGCTCAAGCAAGGGAAGCAATATGTTTCAAACGAGCATTCCTCATGAACCACCCAATCTGGATAACATCGACCAGGAGCAATGGTCACCACGGGCTCAATCCCCTCAGAAGTAAAGCCATGAAGGCCAGCGCGAGCAAAATACCGGGGGCTTTTCTCTAACTTGTCCCAGTTTATCACCCATTCTCGATCCCTTTTTGGGGCCACGAGCTTCTTCAATGCTTTCTCTAAATTAGCCGACCACTCAGGCTCCCATAGCCCTGATAAACGAGAAAGTTCACCTTGGGAGCATAAAAATTCCCATCCTTTCCTGCTCTCGATAAGCACGATATGATTGGCGAAAGTATTTATTTTGCTAGGGAAAGAACGAAGAAGGTGAGGAGCGTTGGGGTTAGCACCTACACTGAGGGTATGGTACGGTGGCTTACCAAACCGGTTCTTAGTTCGGGAGATCCTAAAAAATTTCTTAAATACATGAACAGTGGGCTCATAACCGAGATGACGGCAAACGACCAAAAAACTATTCACCGTCCTCACCGTATTGGCCACCAATTGAAGAGGGACAGAACAAGTGTCCGTAAAAAAATCATTAATAAAAGGATCCAGGGGAAGACGGAGGCCGAGTTCAAATTGGCCAACGAAGAAAGCCACCTTTTCTTTATTCTGCATTAGATCGACCACTGGGACACTGCCCTGAGGAACGTAGGAAATACGATAGTCATCCCTACTTATATTATACTTATCATACATGTTATCTACGAGTTGTGCTTGTACAACAGTGGGGGGTGGAAGAACCAAGCCTTGGCCCTCTAACGAGCTCTCAAAACCTAGTGTCCGGGCACTAGTGGGATGAGCAACGCGAAGCAGTTCCCTCTCTATATACTGGAAATTATAAGCGTCGTCGTCCTCTCCAACGAGTTCAGTCCCCTCACTCTCTCGAGAATCCAAAGCGTCTTCTAGGAGAAGAGCCGGTCTGGAAGATGTCGCGTCCTCGGTATACCGAATTGATACAGGCTCTACGTCATATACAATGTCCTCCTCGGACCCAGGATCACTTATTTCTTGTTCAACTTCAAGCCCTAACTCATCTCCAGATAGATGATCGTTCTGAGAGTCGGAAACCTCATCACTGCAAGCCATATCTGCAAGAAGAACATGGGGACCAGACCCCAAGTTAGAAACCAAGGTGGAGCTCGTTGGACGGTCAGACCCCTCGCCTATTCGAGACCCAGACTCTATGCAAGTGATAGGGGGTTTCTTCCCGACAACGTAATAGTTGATTATGTGGTTGATCAACTCGTTATAATACTCGAAGAGAATGACACTGGGGTGCTCGGGGCGCATCCAATCTTCACTGCCAACGTAGGGCCACCTCAAACTGCCATCAAGCCCATATGCGTTCAAGATCTCCCTGATCTCTCCCAAATCTAACTTCCTCCAACCACCGATGATACTACGGTATATCAAGTCCGTACGATCATGAAAGCAAAACGAGGAACTTCCAACCACTTTCATGAACTCCGGCGTCATTTCTGGAGAAGTCATGATGAGCGCTCAATGTATAACCACTACCACCGGGAAATTTAAAGCTATCGCCGGAAAATTTAAAGCTATCGCCGGGAAATTTAAAGTTCTCGCCGGAAAATTCAAGTTCTCGCCGGGAAATTTAAAACTTTCACCGGAAAACTCAAGTTTTTGCCGGAAAATTCAAAATTAATCAACGAAAAACCAGATTTCCAACCAAAAAGCACGAAAAGGAAAGAATATACCAATATAACAAAAGTTGAGGACGAGAGTATACCTGTATTCGAAGTTTTGAACAAGAAGGCCAGAAAGAATCAAAAGGTCGTCGTCGGCGTCGTCGGAACTTAAGAAGTTTGCTGGAAGTTACTGGAGGCGAGGAAGAGGAAAAAGGGAGAAATAAGGGTTTTTATAACCCCCTTCTTTACAAAAAGTTTGCGGGTCGACCCAAACCGATCCGGTACCCATCAACTCAAACGGGCCGCATTTAATGCCCTGTACCTTCCCTAGACGCGTGCCTGCACCCCTAGGCTAGGTAGGATGACGACGGCGCCTGGCATAGAAGACTGGAACCGTCCCATCACGCCACCACGTCCATGATGCGTTACAGCTGTACCCCCCAGTCGCTCCGGATGCCACGTGTCCCTTCAACTATTCCTTTTTATAAGCCTCAACGAGCAAACCACATGGATCGCCTTCCTGGATCTATGATTCCCACTTTCGTTACTCTTAACTGGGAATCATGGGGGCCACTGAAAGGAACGACCCGACTTGAGGAAACGGGCAGGAAGTCCGGCCTAACACGCCCCGACCTGAGCATCACATACTGAACGAACCCAGGTCGAACCTGGATATCATTAGCTCGTTTGAGCCGAGCTGGGAGGTCGCAGCCAAGAGGAACCGAGCAAGGATTCCGAAGACCAAACCGTTTCTATTGACTCTCAGATCGTTGGCCGAGCTGACCACGATAACCAAGATTACTCTAAAAGGGCCCTTCATCGGTGCCCGCGGACACACCCGACTCGAGGTCGGACTTCGCGGAATGCTTGCTCGGTCATACGAGCTCGGACTTGTATCTGACCCCGCCATGATTGGAAGAATAGGAGGCCAGGCCCAATTCTCCGGTGAGGCCCATTGATGACTTCTAGAAGTGTTGCCCTAATACGAACATGATGAGTCATAGATGTGGATAAGTACAAACCCCTACGTTCAAGGAAGGAATCTAGGTGATAAGGCATGGATTCTGGGGTATATATAGCACCCTCATTCAGCTGGAGAAAAGGTAAGCTCTCTAACCTCACTCTTTCTCTCCAGATTTCACACTTAAGCAGACTAACTCATTCTCACGCCGGAGGGCCTTCGCCGGTGAAGCCCCGGCTGAGTTAACGTTTGTTCATCTCTTTCAGGCTAACAGGCATCCAGATATCACTCCGTGGATCCGGCTCAACTGATTGCAATATTTGTACGATCAGTTTCTAATTTTGAATCTTTCATAAATTGCGATATGATCGCACATTACTCACACTGAACTGAAGTACTGTCATTTGCCATTGTCCTTATTATCAGAATTAATTATATACATGATCTCAAAAATAATAAAAATTATATACATAATAAAACCCTAAATGTCAACATCTGCTAGCTATAATAAAGTACCCCAACTAATGGGGAATAAACTAGTACAACTTTCATAGTATTCTTAAAGACTATTTTTTTCAATTATAAATGAATCTTTTTAAAAGAAAAAAAAAAAAAAAAAAAGAGAAAATCTAATGTTTTTAGCTTAAGACGGAGTTACCATTTCAATTAAGTTGGCTGCACCTGAGGCCTCTTGGCTCAAAGGTATCCGGGTGTGTCTGTAAGCCCTCCACATACAGATGGCGCAGGACATCTATGGCAAGAGGACTACCAGATGGCGGGAGACGTCTATCACTCACTGTAATAGGTTTCAATCGTGGTGAAACTCCATAAAAATTTGTACTAGACTAGGCAAATGATCTGTTAGGAATTTGTAACACGATGACAATTGCCTTTAAATGAATGATATGTAACTAGCTTGTCAAAAAAGAAAAAATTAAGTTGGCTGCAAGCTGTATTGAATGCCTTGGCAGAGGTTGATAAGGCTGTATTGTGGTTATATAGTTGGACTGGTTAGGCCATAATTACTATCTAATAATATCAACAAAAGGGATAACTTTACTTGTAGAACTCTGTACTTTCCTACTGAAATCTTTCATTGCCGCGGCCTTCCTTCTTTCATGGTACAACCCTCTTCCCGCCGAGCCACCTTTAAGATAGAATTAAGCAATAAGCATGTCTATTTTGAGATAGCTACTGGTGGTTCTTTTGGTGGGTTTTTTTTCAGAGTGCCTCCAAGTGGTTGCTAATTAAGGTTTGAAATGTTTTCAAGTGGAGATATCTGTATTGTTCCCATTTCTATCCACATTATAAATACTACCTCTGTCCCTAAATGAGTGTCCAAATTTCATTTTAAGGGACACTGAAAATCTCAACTTTGTGAACAATTTGGTAACAACGATTCATATATAATCTTGTAATCTCCTTTCCAAACCTTTAGTTTTGCATGTATAAAGAAACCGGTGAAAAAAATTTCGAAAAAAAACATTTAGGGAGAAAGTTATGCTAAAAAAAGTCACTCATTTAGGGACAATTTTTTTTTGAAAATGGACACTCATTTAGGGACAGAGGGAGTAATACAGTATATAATCTATATCATTCTTCACTACTGTCTTTAAGGGGATCATAGTCCAATTCAGTGGAGTAGCAATGAAGAGGCCAAAGGGGGCAGTTGCCCCCATTGGTTTTAGAAAAGAAAAAAATATTAGTGTAAATTTATAAAAATTGAGAGTTTAGTGCAATTTGTTGAAATTTGCGATATTTGGAGTAAAAGAAATAATTAGAATATTTTTTTTACCCCATTGACAAAACTGGCTCCGCCGATGGTTAGATTTTAATATGGTATCAGAGATGGCCTTAGTTGATGGTTAGTTTGTGTAAACATGTTGGGTTTACGACGATGGTTAAGCCAGCGTGTTAATGCTCGATGTGTCGAGCCGATTGGTCATGCCCGACCTACAGTTGAGAGCAGTGGCGGATAGGGGTGTAAGCAGTTCGGTCCAGACCGCGGTTTGAGACCGAACCGAACCAAACTATACGGTCTTTTCTGTTTTCAAGCACGAGTGGTTTGGTTCGGTCTCAAAAATTGGTATGCCACGTGGTTCGGTTTGGTTCGTGGTCTTACCCTTCAGACCAAACCAAACCAAACCAAACCAAACCGCGAGACCGAACCGCCAAACGGCATATATTAGTCATATATCTGTATGTTAAGTAACATACACCTTTGAATTATTAAGAAAATCTACATTACTTTAGACCATTCATAACTCTGATTTTGCATATTATTCAATATTCATTTCATCGTGTGTTATATTTGTTGATTCAAATAGTTAACAATGTTTTTGTAGTATGTTCACTTCCTTCGGATTCTTTACACGTTAAATGTCCTTCTTCCTCCAATTTTTCTCTTTTAAACAAGATTTGAATTGTGATATGAACCACAGTCTGAATGGTGGTTTGAACCACGATGTAAACCACACTATAGACCACGGTGTGAACTGCGGTTTAAAGTGTAGTCTGAACTAGATTACTGAACTGCGGTCTGAACCAAACCAAACCACTGTAGTTTGTTTTGGTTCGGCTTGAACTTTTTCGTGGTTCGGTTCGATCTGGAATTTTCCCAATCCTATGACTAGTGGTTTGGTGTCTAGAATGGCCGAAACCGAACCAAACCAAACCATTTGCACCCTAGTGGCGGACCCAAGGTAAAAAGTAACACGTGGGAGAAGTGGCGGACCCAAGGTAAAAAGTAAGTGGATGTATATGTTGATGTCGTATGCTCTAGGCACGTTATGTGAACGATTAATGTTATCTCTTGATTATGTTTTAATAAAGATATTGAATGTTTGATTATTATATCATTTGCATGATTATTATAATAATCCCCGTCCCTGATAATTATGTTTAATTATTAAGTATAAGTTTGATAGATAATCATATGATGATTATGGTGTATGGGATACAATTAAATTTATGGGTATTTGTTGGAGAACAGATACTAGACAGACCCGTATGAGATTTATGTCATAGTCACAATGTCATAATTAAGTCTCATACAGTTATATCATTTAATCCATAGACCTGAGATTATTAGAGTCTTCCACATAATGAACATTACGTTTGACATATTCAAACGTTACCCTTAAACGGGTAGCTATAAAGAATTTGATTGGCATAATCGGATTCATATTGGGAAGAGTAATAAGTCAAGATGAAATTTGTTCCTCGTCAAGAGAGATGTCAAGCTTTGGCCACTCGATGAATAGTATTGATGAAATGCATGGCCGTGCTCAAATGTGATTTGTATTATCAATATATTCGGAATCAAGAAAGTATTGAACATTGTAAGTTGACCATTGACCATGGCTTACGTTCAATGACACCATGGACAAAGGGATTATGATATGTTCTATAATGGATTAGCGAACTTTGATAAGCTATATCATTTGGGTAATCATAATGGCCTGCTAGGGTCGGCTCATGATTTATGAGACAAAGTGTGTTTGGCCTCATTGCCAACTTGATATAATCCTATGGGGTCACACACAAAAGAACGAATTGTTAAAAAGGCCAAAATGGCAGAATTTTGGTCTGGCACGACCGTGCCATTTATAGGGCACGACCGTGCCATTAATCGACCAAGGCAAGTGTCTGGCGGCATAAGTGGCACGACCGTGCCAAGTATAAAGCATGACCATGCCAAATACAAAGCACGATCGTGCCAATAATGGTCGGCTGGGAATGCAGGCTCGCATGGAATGGCACGACCGTGCCAGTTTTAGGGCACGACCGTGCCAGTGCTGTCGGGCCAGAAATCTTGCAGTGCAATTAAGTGACGGGATTTAGGTTTCTTTAGTTCTTAAGGGTTAAGGACTTAGACCTATATAAATATCTTTTCACCAGCCATTGTTTTGGATTGATTCACTTGTTTGGAGAAACAATTTCATTGATCAAGATTGAGAATCAAGATCAATAATTCATAAATTCATATATTCCCTTTTTGATCTAGCGGTCAAGATTAAGAAAGAGTTCTTAATATTCATTCGCGTGTGGATATCCATAGATGGTGATTGCTTTATCATCTTTCTGTTCGTGTTCATGCGTTCGTGATTCGGAGAAGCGTGAAGAACCAAGATTCAAGATCAAGAATACTAAACAAACGCATCAAGGGTTAGTATTCTTGTATTCATCGTAGATGTACTTGAATTAATCATATGAATGGATCTATGGGCTTTGGGTTTCATAAAATTTTAAATGCTTTATTCCGTTGCGCATGTTACTACGAAACCCAACAGTGGTATCAGAGCCCCGTTCATGTTGATTATTTCAATACATAATCATGTTGTATGGATATAAATTGTTTATGTGCCTAGCATGATTTGAATATTGGGATTATGATGTTTATGTGTTATATGCGTTTTATATGGTTTATTGTTTTATAAACTTTAATCGCACTATTCAATCGCAATAAATATTATGTTGGATTAAAATTGTTTGGACTATCAATTTTTTATTGGAACAAAGTTTTGATAATCAAGAGATTCATGAATAAATTGTTTATTCAAGGTTCTGATGTTCATGGTGATTGGATCATCAAGAACACCAAATCCTAATTGAATCGGGTTAAACAATTTGGGACAAATTTTGGAACTTAAATTTTTTTTGATTTTTCAGAGGAGGTCCGTCCGGACCCAGACTGTGACCCGGCCGGATCCTAGGTCTGATGCGGGACGCGGGGCGCGGGGCTGGGGTTCGGGGTGGATCTCGGGGTTTGAATTTCATATTTGTTTTAGTCTTGTGAATTCTGAGATTGGATCAAGTTTTGGATGGCTTGCCTACGTTCTCGAGACTATGTTTCCCAAAATTGAGCGCAATCAAAGATTCAAAGATAAAACGAAGTTAGAATTATGAAGAGTTCATAATTTCTAAAATTGAGAAACAAAGTTCTTGATTCAAGTTTGGAGATTCATGTGGAATTATGAATTCAATTGGCCTACGTTCAACGAGACCATCTATTGCTTAGATTCGGCCACATGGACTACTTTCTTGGTTTCTTGAATTAGTGCGGAATTGTGGTTGCCTAATGGCTTAGTTCAGCCGCACTTCTTGTTGTCTTGATTTGGAGATGATAACCAAAGTTCAAAGAGTCCCATCCTCATAATTATAGAGAAACTAATGACACATAAATATTATGCTTAAATTAATAGAGATTAATTTAATGACTAAACTTGATGTGTAAAATATTTATCTTATGTGATCATAATGTGTTATATGCTATATGTTTGAACCTTCATTCAAAATTTAAGTTACGTGCAAACCCATGATTAAAACACTTGGGATTACATGGGTATTTTCATGCGCGCTCTAACCCTCGCGAGGTGCATTGATTTTATACATGTATGAACAAGATGAGTGAAAGAGTGATTCCTATGCGTTTAAAGTGGGTTGACTTAATTAGGCTATCAAAAGAGTTTTGGGCCTAAAGCACAGATGAAATTAAAACTTGCATGACATATGATGTCTTGATAAAATCTCATAAAAAATCTAAGAGTCATATATGATATGATTGATAAGGAGTTATCTACCTAAATAGTTTAATCTTATGCTTCATGCCCTCGCGGACGTAAAATTAAATGAAATATAAATCTTAGCTCATTTAAATTATATCATACATTGGATGTATATGAATGTTATATAATTTAGTGGGAGTATTTGTGAAATACTAAAACTTATAATATCTTTAATTAAGTTGGTACTTAAATGTGATTACATGTTTGCATAATTGTAGATAATGGCTCAAAATACAAGTTCTTTATCATTGCGATCTATCCTTGAGAAGGAAAAACTTCAAGAGAATTGAGCTAACTTCACGGATTGGATCTGAAGCTTTGGAATTGTTCTGAGGAATGAAGGCAAGCTGTACATTCTTGATGAACCCGTTCCTGAAGAACCTGAATCATCTGCCCCTAAGGATGAGAGAAACGCCTACAAGAAGCACAAGAGTGATTCTCGTGAGGTGGGTTGTCTCATGCTTGCTGCCATGTGTTCTGAGCTTCAGAAGACTCTTGAACACTTGGAGGCATATGACTTGGCTGTTGAATTGAAAGATATATTTCAAGAACAGGCAAGGCAAGAAAGATTCGACACTATAGCTGCTCTGGTCTCATGCAAGATGAGCGAAGGGCAGGCTGTGGGCCCTCATGTTTTGAAGATGAAGGCTCACTTTAAGCATCTAGAGAGACTTAGCCATCCCATTGATGTTGAGTTGGCCACTGATTTTATTCTTAATTCATTGGCCAAGAGCTATAATCAGTTCGTAATGAACTTTAATATGCATGGCATGGATAAGTCCATGTCTGAGTTGCATGGGATGCTAAAGACAGCGGAAAAGAAAATCGGTAAATAAGTCGCTCCTGTGCTCATAGTGTCAAAAGAATTAAAGGGCTCTAAAGGCAAAGGAAAGGGTAAGACAAAAGTTATCAAGCCCAAGATTAGCAAGGAAATTGTTGTCAATGCTACTGTGGCTAAACCTACTTCCCAAAAGGATGCAATCTGTTTCCACTGCAATGAGATTGGTCATTGGAAACGCAATTGCAAGGTTTACAAGGAAGAGTTAAAGAAGAAAAAGGGCAGTGGGACTGCATCTACTTCAGGTATCTATGTTATAGATATTATACTTTCTACTTATAGTTCCTGGGTATTAGATACCGGATGTGGATCTCACATTTGTTTAAATGTGCAGGCACTAAGGAATAGGAGGCTACTCAAAAATGGCGAGGTGTACCTACGCGTGGGGAATGGAGCAAGAGTTGCTGCATTAGCTGTAGGAACATATGATGTCATTTTACCTAGCGGATTAATTCTTGTTTTGAACAATTGTTATTACGTTCCGGATTTGAGTAGAAATATTATTTCTGTTTCCTGTTTGGATAATGAAGGTTATAGTTTTCTTATTAAAAATAAGTAGTTTTTTTATTTATTTAAATGATATGCTTTATTGTACTGCATGTTCATTTAATGGCCTTTATGTTCTTGATGTTGAAAATAGAACTAATGAGAATATTTATAATGTAAATAAGAAATCCAAACCTAATGATGTAAATCATACTTATTTGTGGCATTGCCGTCTTGGTCATATTAATGAGAAACGTATCTCAAAATTTCATGGGGACGGACTTTTAGATTCACATGATTTTGAATCATATGAAACTTGTGAGTCTTGTTTACTTGGAAAGATGACAAAGACACATTTTACTAAGAGTAGTGAAAGGGCTAATGACTTATTGGGACTCATACATACTGATGTGTGTGGACCAATCAGCAGCAGTGGTAGGGGAGGATATCAATACTTCATAACATTCACTGATGATTTTAGTAGATATGGCTATGTCTACTTAATGAAACATAAAAGTGAATCTTTTGAGATATTTAAAATATTTCAAAATGAAGTACAAAATCAACTTGGCAAAACTATTAAAGCACTTCGATCTGATCGTGGTGGAGAATATTTAAGCCAAGAATTTGACAATCATCTTAAAGATTGTGGAATTGTTTCACCATTAACTCCACCTGGAACACCACAATGGAATGGTGTCTCTGAGCGGAGAAATATGACTTTATTGGATATGGTCCGCTCCATGATGAGTCAAGTTGATCTTCCTTTATCCTTTTGGGGACATGCACTAGAAACTGCTGCTCTTACAGGCATATGTCAAGAGGTTTATCTCTGACAAACTCGCACACAAGTCTGATAAATGTAATTTCGTGGGATATCCTAAGGAAACTAAAGGATACTATTTTTACAACCGCGCGGACAACAATGTGTTTGTTGCACGAGATGGTGCTTTTCTAGAGAAAGAGTTTCTCTCTAAAAGAACTAGTGGGAGTAAAATCACAACAAGAAAAAGGGGCATTAACAACGTTTTTTTCAACAACGTTTTCAAATAACGTTGTTATTGTTCAGTGCTACAACGTTTTTTCTAGGAAACGTTGTCTTAGGTTAATATATGACAACGTTGGGTTTGCAAGGTTGTGGAAATGGAGAAAAGACAACAGTTTGTACAAAACGTTGTTAAAATGTACAACGTTTTAGTTTATAAACGTTGTATAGTGTTGTGTACAACATTTCTATGGCCGTTGTTGTACCTCTGTTACAACGATTTCCTTAAACGTGGTTTCTAATGAAAATGTAGTTAGTATTACTAACTATACTTAGGAAAGAGAAAAAAAAAAAGGAATTAAAAAGGGATTAATTAGACGGGCATCCCATTCACCGTTCCCCCACACACTCACCCAAAAACTTAAATTGGCCATATTTTCCCCAAAACCCAGAACAGAACTTCTCAAAAGCAAGCATCGCAAGTGGAATCTTGACATCGACTAATCGGATCTCGGCATCGATTAATCGATTGCGCTCATCAGTCTCCACATCAACAACAACGATATCATCTCTCTCCTTGAACCTAACCCTATCCCTCTATTTCGTGACCTAATCTTGTTGCTCAGTGAATTTTAACCCCCTTCAGATCTTTGTTACTTTCCTCCCCAAAAAAAATCCTAGCCCTCACGATTTTGCAATTTTTTGTGCAGCGTAGGTTCAGTTTAGGTACTGATTGTTTTGTGAAGGTGGGTTTGACTTTGAAGGTGTTATTGCCCTTTCCACATTTTTGATGATTTATGTGTAATCACAGGTCAGAGCTCTTCAGTGCGCTAAAGGAGTAGTTAAGTTCTGGCGCTGCTCAACTGCTCATGTGAGGTTTTTTCCCTCTCTATGCAGCAATGTAAACCTAGTTTTTTTCCCAGGTCGTAGCCTTTTTCTCTCTAGATCTATTTCTCCGTATTGTCTACCTTTGTGTACAAGTGTTCATGTATGTTTAGTCTGAATTGCTAAGCATTTAATCATAACACATAAGCAATTCTAACAGTAGTGCTCAAATCATGTGGACAAAGACATTTATACAATACTTTCAGATTTTCCATTGAGTGCAATTTTTTAGTCTGAATCGAAAATTCAAAATTTATTATCCCCTATAAACTGCAGTTTAATTGCTGATCACATTGGCATAGCTATTGTTGACCATTAACTTGGCAAAGCTAGAACCTTTTGCATTCAGTTTCTGCAATCAAGCATTACCTTCAGTTTATTTATTTCTCTGTGAATATGCTGAAAATCACACAACAAAGGACTTCGCTTAAGCTTTTGATGCAGATTGCAATTCAAGGATTGCTGGGCATTCGAGATGACCGCGCTACTACAATTCAAGGATTGCTGGGCATGTTGGTGGAAGGAGGTGTAGACAATATCAACCAATGTTTTCTTGAGGCCTCACGTTTTGGAAGCACTGAGCGTGTTCTCATATTATTGCAGGTAATCATAGACACCTATACACATTACACAGTCTTCTTTTCATTTAATACATTAAGTTTATTGATGTATGCACGGATGCAGTTTTATTGATAATCAAATGTACGGAGCGTATAGTTGCTAATTGCAAAAATGTACTACTTTTGTCCCTAAATGAGTGTCCATTTTTAGAAAAAAATTCCCAAAATGAGTGTCCATTTTCATCATAACTTTGTCCCTAAATGTTTTTTTTTCGAAATTTTTTCACCGATCTCTTTATACTTACAAAAATTTAATTCAAAGATTTTTTGTATGAGGTTAGCTGGCTGAGGGTTTTACATTGCTGTCAATCATCATCATATAATGGTTAGACTTCATCTTGCTAAAAAGTTGGCTATTTTGCGTAATCATTTCTTATCAATTTTTTTTTATCTCTTCTATTTATTTAGCACCATTGCAACTAATTATTTATGCAGTTGTTCATTTTTCACTTTCAGTGAATTTTAGTGATTTTCAAATTTTATTTGAGTCTCCTGTAAGCAATATTTGTACTCTAGAGTTGGAATAGATGTCATGCGTGCGTGCCGCATTCATGCTGGGCATACATGAATCTGTTGAATGCTCCAATATGTGAAGTACTGTACATCGCATACTACTGTGTTTTTCATTTTAGGTGATGCATTTCCACGCTTACCACCAATGCAGAAAGGGAATAACTTAAAACTCAATGTGCATTTTCTTTACTCATTGCCCTGGCTTTATCAGCTTCTCCTAGATGATTAAGTTTGGTGTTCAGGCTTGTAGTTGGTCGCCCTTTGTAGTCTGGTGGATTTTTTGTTCTCTCTCTAAACTTGATCATCCAGGAGAAGGAGATAAAGCCGGTACAAAGGGTAAACAAGCATATGTTAACATTCAGTTTTGCCGTTTCTGTAATGGCAAGCGTGTAAATGTTGCCAATTATTTTCAATAGAAAGGAAAATGGTTTAGTATGTCTTGAACAAACATTCACATTTTGGAGTTTTCAATAGCTTTCTGTATTCACAGAGGATGAATCTGATACTAAGACTCATAATAAGCTGCACTTTTTTCATTTTTGGTTGTCCTATGATAAATTGTACTTCCCAAAATAAACAACTTTTAATACTTCTTTATTCAATGGGACTCACGTGTCATGCTCACATCAACTATCCTACTCACACTTCTCCCACGTACAATTCCAACCCCCTTTTCATACTCACAACCCACCCTTACTCCACTACCAATATTATAATACTACTTTTCCTTAATTCCAGTGTTTTCCGACTTGTTGCACTTTGTTAGGGACGGAGGGAGTAATCTTTATCTGGTCTTTGGCTTGCACAAACTGTAAGGTAGATTTCTCGTAAACATAATATTAGTATTTTCTTTCCACTTTTCTCAGTGACATTATTTTGAATACCTATGGTTGTGGTAGAAGTTGCTTTGTTTGGTGTTTGGACATGGGTTTTAGTGAGTTGGCAAAACTACTTTTTTGTTCTCTTTATCTCGTTGATTTCCTATGACGGGGATTTTTTTTTGATATAATACACATGGGACTTATGTCCCTTAAAATGAAATTTGGACACTCATTTAAGGAGAGAGGTAGTAATATATTGTCTTGATTGACGTGTAAGGAAATTGAACTAAGCTCATTTACTTCTATTAAGAGATTTTGCTCTCAATTCTTGTCCCTAAGATTGCCCCTCGATATTCTCATGTTAGTTTATATTTTCTTTATTCACTTTTATGTAAGAATAGCTCCCAAACTTAAACATGTACTACCTCCGTCCCCAAATGAATGTCCACAAAGTTTTCAAATTTTGGTCTGATTGAGAGGAAATTTAAATTTTTTTGGACATTTGTTTTGGGAAGGAAAGAGTATTTGTGAGAGTATGCTAATTTCTTGACGAAATGATATGCAGACAGAGGCAGATGCTTGTGATGATGCTTTATTATTAAATATCTGCATTAGTACTTCCTCTGCACTAACTTATTTTACTATCTAAATGTTTGCATTTATGTTGATAATAGAAAGTCAAATGAAACAAACTTTTCGAGGCAGAGGGAGTACTTAATTAGCCATTTTGTTTTTTGTTTACAGCTCTCTATCTAAATGTTTGCATTTTTCTATCTACGTTAAACTGCAGCAATATCTTTGACTCCTTTGTTGCGTAAACATGGACAAGCACTTTTGTGTTTTTGGTGGTGATAAAAATTGTCGTCTCCAAGTGAGCCTAAATGGTCTTGGGATAGGTAGATGAAATCGATCTACCTGCTTCTGTTGTATGTTTATGCTACTTGTCAACTGAACAGATTAGTTAGTGTTTGTTGACTTCTGGTTAAAATAATAACTGAAGCGTTTTTTTTTTTTTTTTTTTTTTTTTTATGCAGGGGAATTATTTTTCTGCTCTTGAAAGCCTTCTCGTGACTTGTAGGTGTGGCTGTTTGGTGTGGATGGCAAACATTTTTAGCATACGTGAAAGTGTGATGTTACTATGCACTTGGAATTCCCCTTTGCCATCTTCTCGGATTCAAATTCAGTGTTGGTGCTAAGGTACCTAGTTACCCACATATATATTCTGCTGTCATATTAACTAATCTAATTTGTTTCACTTTTAATAAATTCTAACATTCAGAAAAGGGAAATTGGAAGAAAAGTCTCACTTTTGTTCCTCTTGCACTGGCTTGTGTGGTAAGTGAAATGTCATTTGCTCCATGTTTTCAAAATATAAGCTGCCGTGTAGCCTCTGTACTTATTTACTGCAGTGTTTAAGAATAAAGTTACTGAGAGTTGAAGTTTCCCATTAGTAACAAGTAAAAGCATTATTGAGAAAATATTTGAAGAAAAATTCATGTACTGTTTTTATCATATGTGCTTTTAAATGTAGCTTAAGAGTGATATTTTTGTTGTCTTATCAGGTTATTCGAGTATTGAATCAGGTTTTTGCTGCTCATCTTCCCATTTGTCCCATTCTATGGAGGGTGCTTTTTTTTTATCTACTTTCAATGATAACATTGTGATACTTAGGAGCCTCAAAGTGATGACTGGCATGGGGTTTAGGAAACGTGCTGCAAAATTGCATTGTGACTTTACTGTGTGGAGGAGACAATGGTTGATGCTTGAATATACACAACTTTGGAAAGACTATGTCATTATGACTCTATTTGACTCAAATATACGCTGGTTTCCATCTCTTCCCCCATATTCACCAATTAAGGTGAATACGGGGGACGAAGTGGAAACCAAATTCGATTTTTTTTATTTTTTCTGAAAAATGAAAGTCACACCGTTTTTGAAAACGTTGTAAGAACTCTAGTACAACGTTTCTAAATCATTGTCTTAGATAAACTGCAACGTTTGGTAAAATGTTGTAGAGGATACAACGTTTCTGATGAAAAGTTGTTAAAAGTAGATTACAACGTCCTGTCAAATGTTGTAGAAAACAGTGTTACAACGTTTTTCAAACGTTGTCTAAAATGGGGACCTATTACAACGTCGCATATCACAACGTTTCATAAACATTGTGAAACCCCTATAACAACGTTTTTTAAACGTTGTTAAAAGCATTTTTGTTGTAGTGAATTAGTCTTGAAGAGGTTCAAGAACCCGAAAGTTACATGGAACCGATAGTTGGATCTGATCAAGTTTCACAAGGAGTTGTGGAACCTAATCAGAATACTCAAGTTCCTCGCAGAACTGGTAGGGTGCGATCTGAACCTGAGAGATATGGATTTCTCATGACGGATAGCAATGAAGTGGAAGTCATAGTTGATGACGAACCTACTTCCTATCAAGAAGCGATGTCTGCTCCTGATTCAGATAATGGCTTGGAGCCATGGAATCTGAAATTGAGTCCATGTATGATAATCAAGTTTGGAACTTGATTGATGCGTCCGAAGGTGTAAAAACCATAGGATGCAAGTGTGTTTTCAAAAAGAAAACTGACATGGATGGAAAGGTGCATACTTATAAAGCTAGACTTGTAGCGAAAAGCTATAGGCAGATTCATGGTATAGACTATGATGAAACCTTTTCGCCCGTAGCAATGATCAAGTCTATAAGAATTTTACTTGCCATAGCCGCATATTTTGACTATGAGATATGGGAAATGGATGTCAAAACAGCGTTCCTTAACGGGAACTTACTTGAGGATGTTTTTATGACACAACCTGGAGGTTTTGTAAATCCAAAAAATTCTAACAAAGTATGCAAGTTGCAAAGATCCATCTATGGATTGAAGCAAGCCTCTAGGAGTTGGAATCTTTGATTTGATGAATCGGTCAAAGAGATTGGCTTCATCAAGAATGAAGATGAACCATGTGTGTATAAGAAGATTAGTGGGAGCATAGTATTATTTCTAGTACTATATGTTGATGACATATTGCTCATTGGAAACGACATTCCTGCACTGCAGTCTGTAACGACTTGGTTAGGAAAGTGTTTCTCAATGAAAGATATGGGAGAACCGCTAATATCCTTGGCATAAGGATCTATCATGATAGATCTAAGAAATTGATTGGTTTAAGTCAAGATACATATATTGACAAAGTTCTTAAGAGATTCCGCATGGAAAACTCTAAGAGAGGAAATTTTTCCAGTAGGTCATGGCATAACTCTAAGCAAGAATCAGTGTCTTAAGACAACTGATGAGCGTGAGAGAATGATTGGAATCCCATATGCTTCTGCTATTGGATCCATCATGTATGCCATGATATGTACTAGACCCGATGTCTCGTATGCTTTAAGCATGACGAGCAGATACCAATCAGATCCTGGTGAAAGTCACTGGATTGCAGTCAAGACGATTCTTAAGTACTTGTAAAGGTCTAAAGATTCGTTCTTGGTATATGGAGGTATGGAAGATGATCTTGTTGTAAGTGGTTACACAGATGCAAGCTTCCAAACCGACAAGGATGATTCAAGATCGCAATCTTGATTTGTATTTGTGCTTAATGAAGGTGCTGTTAGCTTGAAGAGTTCTAAGCAAAGTACCGTAGCAGATTCTACAACTGAAGCTGAGTATATTGCTGCATCCGATGCTGCAAAAGAGGCTGTTTGGATCAAGAAGTTTATTGGTGAACTAGAGGTGGTTCCTAGCATTACTAATTCAATAGGCCTTTATTCTGATAATAATGGTGCTATTTCTCAAGCAATGGAACCTAGATCACATCAAAAATCCAAACACATACTTAGGAGTTTTCATATCATTCGAGAGATCGTTGATAGAGGAGACGTGAATATATGTAGAGTACCGACTGATGATAACATTGCTGACCCATTAATAAAGGATCTTCCGCAAGCGAAACATGATGGTCATGTTAGGTCTATGGGTATTCGATACATTAATTAGGCCTAGTGCATGTGGGAGATTGTTGGTGTCGTATGCTCTAGGCACGTTATGTGAACGATTAATGTTATCTCTTGATTATGTTCTAATAAAGATATTAAATGTTTGATTATTATATCCTTTGCATGTTTATTATAATAATCCCGATCCCTGATAATTATGATTAATTATTAAGTATAATTTTGATAGATAATCATATGATGATTATGGTGTTTGGGATACAATTAAACTTATGGGTATTTGTTGGAGAACAGATACTGGACAGACCCGTATGAGATTTATGTCATGGTCACAATGTCATAATTAAGTCTCATATAGTTATATCATTTAATCCCTAGACCTGAGATTATTACAGTCTTCCACATAATAAACATTACGTTTGACATATTCAAACGTTACCCTTAAACGGGTAGCTATAAAGAATGTGATTGGCATAATCAGATTCATGTTGGGAAGAGTGATAAGTCAAGATGGAATTTGTTCCTCGTCAAGAGAGATGTCAAGCTTTGGCCACTTGATGAATAGTATTGATGAAATGCATGGCCGCGCTCAAATGTGAATTGTATTATCAATATATTCAAAATCGAGAAAGTATTGAACATTGACCATGGCTTACGTTCAATGATATCGTGGATAAAAGGATTATGATATGTTCTATAATGAATTAGCGAACTTTGATAAGTTATATCATTTGGGTAATCATAATGGCCTGCTAGGGTCCGCTCATGATTTATGAGACAAAGTGTGTTTGGGCTCATTGCCAACTTGATATAATCTTATGGGGACACACACAAAAGAATAAATTGTTAAAAGGCAAAATGGTAGAATTTTGGTCTGGCCCGAACGTGCCATTTATAGGGCACGACCGTGCCATTAATCGACAAAGGCAAGTGTCTGGCGGTATAAGTGGCACGACCGTGCCAAGTATAAAGCACGACCGTGCCAAATACAAAGCACGACCGTGCCAATAATGGTCGGCTGGGAATGCAGGCTCACATGGAATGGCACGACCGTGCCAGTTTTAGGGCACGACCGTGCCAGTGCTGTCGGGCCAGAAATTTTGAAGTGTAATTTAGTGACAGGATTTAGGTTTTCTAAGTCCTTAAGGGTTAAGGACTTAGACATATATAAATATATTTTCACCAGCCATTATTATGGATTGATTCACTTGTTTGGAAAAACAATTTCATTGATCAAGATCAATAATTCATAAATTCATATAGTCCCTTTTTGATCTAGCAGTCAAGATTTAGAAAGAGTTCTTAATATTCGTTCGCGTGTGGATATCCGTAGAGGGTGATTGCTTTATCATCTTTTTGTTCGTGTTCCTGCGTTCGTGATTCGGAGAAGCGCGAAGAACCAAGATTCAAGATCAAGAAAACTAAGCAAACACATCAAGGGTTAGTATTCTTGTATTCATCGTAGATGTGCTTGACTTAATCATATGAATGGTTCTATGGGCTTTGGGTTTCATAAAATTTTAAATGCTTTATTCCGCTGCGCATGTTACTACGAAACCTAACAGCATATATTATAAATTTTAAATTTCAGCTAAAATATAGCAACAAGATTTAAACCTGGTAAGATGAGAAAGGAAAACATTAAAATTGAGTTATAAGCATATGTTATTCAAAAGCCGGTGTAGTATTTGAGATATTTTTTTATGCTGGATGTTGGGAAGTAAGTGGGTGCATTTGCACCCATATAGGATGCCTTGGGTCCGCCTCTGCGTGAGAGTGCGTGCTAAAGTCTCTTTTCTCACACATCAACTTGAAGAATATATATAACCTAGTATATAGATTGAATAATTTCACCTCACAACAAGATCTTCTAAAAGAATAATGTCTCAATTCTAATAAACACAAAACATAGAGACAATCAAACCCTAATTGGAGTATGTCTAATATTTAGAATTCATTTGGAGGACTTGGTTCGCATATATTGTTGGGTTTCGTGACATCATGCGTGGCGGAAGAATTTGCATGACAGAAACGCTAGGTAGATCTATGCATAACAATAATTTAACAAGATGAATTCAAGAATACTAACTTCTTGTAGATCGAATATAAGAACACAAGATTTAGGTGCTAAAGCAAACACCCTCTATCGGTATCCACACTTCGAACGGAGTCAAGAATGAAGAATGCTTCTTGATTGATTGCTAGATCCTTGGCTTGAATAACATAAAGAAAAAATTTCTTCGTTGAAATTTATTTGCTTTCTTTGATTATTGAGTTTTGATGATTCTCAGTATTAAAACTAATAATCCTCTATATATGTGTGATGTTATTTCTTAGATAATTGTTATTGATTTCTAAAATCAATTTTAGGGTTTTTCAAACGCGACTGCACACACACACACACACACACACAAATATCTATGTACTCCCTCCGTCCCACCTCACTTGAGACCTAAGAGGTGGGCACAATAACTAAGAAAAAAGAATAAAATAAAGAAAATATGTGGTAGAAAATGAAGAGAGAGAATGAGTGGGGTTAATAGTAGGTTGATTGAATGAATTGTGTGGTGGAAGAGGAAGAGAGAGAATGAGTGGGTTGTGTAGATTGAATATAAAATTAAAAAAATATTACCATTTTGAGGAGTCTCAAGTGAAGTGGGACGAACTAAAATGGAAATAGTGAGGTGGGACGGAAGGAGTATATACTCCCTTCGTCCCACCTCACTTGAGACCTAAGGAGTGGGCACAGTAACTAAGAAAAATGAATAAAGTAAGAAAAATGTGTGGTAGAAAATGAAGAGAGAGAATGAGTGGGGTAAATAGTAGTGTTGGTTGAATAAATTGATGGGTAGAAATTGAAGAGAGAGAGAGTTGGTGGTGGGGTAGATTCAATATAAAATTATTAAAAATTGACTATTTTGGGGAGATCTCAAGTGAGGTGGGATGTACCAAAATGAAAATAAGTCTCAAGTGAGGTGGGATGGAGGGAGTATTTGAGAATAACCTAATTTCATTAGGTCTTGGGATTTCCTTTCTAAAAACAAATCTCCAAAAATAAAATTGTTTGCCGGCGTAGGCGTCGTACAACTTCATCTTGGCCGTATGGCTCATATGGAGCCGTGCGGACCTGTTTCTAGTTTCCTCGTTTTTCGTGCTTTTTCAAACTCGTTCTGCGCATGTGACCCAATAAGATATAATATGTTGGCAACGAGTCCGATCCAACCAGAGCTCGCAAATCATAAGCAGACCCTATCAATCTATTATAACTACTCAAATAGTATATTAACGAAAGTCCGATATTTTCTAAAATAGAACAGATCACAATTCATTTGTCACACGTTATCATATTGAATATAAGTCATGGTCTGTGTTAACTTATATTATCAAATGCGTTCTCGATTCCGAATATATTGATAAACCAAATGACATTGATCGTATCAATTCATTTGAGTATTACCATACATTTCATCAATATAACTCATCGAGGGACCCAACAGATATCTCTCGTATTGAGGGACAAATCCAGTCTTAGCTTATCATTCTTCTCTACAAGAATCCGATCATGCCAATCATAGCCTTTATAATTACTCGGTTAAGGATAACGTTTAACTATGTCAAACATAAGAGTGGAAGACCGTGATATCCTCATGTCTGAGGATTCCAATGATATAACTATTATGAAATTTAATTATGACATTTGAGCATGACATAAATCTCATAACGGGTTTATCCTGTACCTTGTTCTCCAACAAGTACCCACAAGTTTAATCTGCATCTCTATGCACTATAATCATCATACGATTGTCCCTTAAACATATGCTAGTTATTAAACATAATTACTAGGACGTAGATTATTATAATAAACATGCAAAAGATATAACAATCAAAAAAATAATCTCTATAATAAATGATATATGACAATACATAAATGTTTATTCTATAAGCCTAAGGCATAACCCTAACATATATGTGTAAATTTAAATTATAATCCTTCTTCTTCTGCCTCAAAATGATCTTCTCATTTTTTATTTTTCATCGTCCCAATAAGCTCTTCTCATTTCTACAATTTAAACTTAAAAGTGCATAAATAAAAGATGATGAGTAAAGCAAGTGTTTATATTATTAAAAAATCTGAATAGTCAAATCAAAAGATCATTTTGAGACAAAAGAAATCTATTCACTTAAAAATTTATGTTATTGATTAGCTTTGATGTTAATTAATCTTGTTTTTGTATTTTATCGTTCATGATATATTATATATTTTTTTCATTTAGGGTTTTTAATACTCCTTTTCCGTCCTAATATACTCCCTCTGTCCCAGCTCACTTGACAGTTATTTCCATTTTGGTCTGTCCCAGCTCACTTGACACTTCCCAAAATAGCCAACTTTTTATAATTTTATATTCACTCTACCCCACTACTCATTCTTTATCTTCATTTTCCACCACTCATTTATTCAACCAAAACTACTATTTACCCCATTCATTCTCTCTCTTCATTTTCTACCACATATTTTTTTTATTTTTTTATTTTTCTTTAGTTATTGTGCCCACCTCTTGGGTGTCAAGTGAGGTGGGATGGAGGGAGTATATGAATGCTCAAATATCTTTCAAACTAGTGGGTAACCCGTGCTCTGCACGGGTAACTAATTTGTTATTTTTTTTACATTTTACTTTTTTTATATTTTTATTTAATAAAGTAGCATAACAGTTTTTTATAATATAAATATATTATATATGAAAAATAATTTTTTAAATTATAATTTTATAATTATAGTTAACTAAAATAGTAAACATCATCTTAACTAAAACCATTAATAGTAAAAATTATTCTATATAATAATATCAATAACTAATATTATTAATAATACTTATTAATATTTATAGTAACTATTATAATTAACTAATACTATTAATAATAATGTTAACCTATATAGTAACTACTATGAATAACTAATACTATTAATAGTAAAAATTAATATATATTATAATTGTTATGATTAACTAATACTATTAATTGTAATAGTTAATTTATAAAGTAATCATTATAGTTAACTTGTATAGTAACTATTATTGTTAATTATACTATTAATAGAATAGTTATATATTATAGTAACTATTATAGTAGACTAATACTATTAATAGTAATAGTTAACTAATATAGTAACTATTATAGTTAAGTAATACTATTAATAGTAATAGTTAACTACTATAGTAACTATTATAGTTAACTAATACTATTAATAGTAATAGTTAACTTGTATAGTAACTATTATAGTTAACTAATACTATTAATAGTAATAGTTAACTTGTATAGTAACTATTATAGTTAACTATTACTATTAATAGTAATAGTTAACTCATATCATAACTATTATTATGAGCTAATAGTATTAGCTAATAATGAGAATATCAAAAGTCACAAATATTTAGGATAGTGATGATGTGGCTTCACACAAATGAAGCTTTAACATATGTTTGTCTATGTATCAAAGCTATAGCCCTCCTCACCAACTTTAATATATATATATATATAGATTTGCTTTTAATGGAGAGCAAGTTTGGATACTCACTCCGTCCTAGTTTAATGTTCTTATTTTGACTTTACACGTTAATTATGAACAAAGGCAAACTGAGTCAAGAATAGTAGTGAGTGGAGAATATAATTGTCCATTTATAAAGCAAGTCGGTAAAAAGTAGATAGGTAACTGATGATTTTTTTTGAAATATATGAACTTTATGAGGACAAGATTGTCCATTACACTATTTATGCTTTGTCATTTAAAAAATAAAGTACAAACCTTAAATTGAAACAAACCAAAAGAAAATAAAAACTTTAAACTGAAACAAAAAGGTATATTTTTTCGGACATTTATATTTATTTAGACTAGGTAGTATAACTTAAACTACTGTTCCTCCCGTGCGATGCACAGCCGTTACCATTAATTAAAAATATTGAAATTAAAATCAATTTAACGGGGAAGCGAAAAGCTTTTATACATCATTAAAACATTAATAATTATCTTACAAAATGAATGCTAAAAAAAAAAGGGCAAATTGCATTTTAGTAACATAAGTTTTACACCTAGTTGCAGTACACCACCCAAGAATTAAATCTTGCGAATAGGTAACCTGAGTTTGTATTTTTTTAGCAAATTTGTGTCCTAAGTTTGTTTTTTTAGCAATCATGTATAAAAACTAAGGAAATCGTTAAATTATTGACGGGTTAGAAGTAATGTCCCATTCACATGAATTTTTAAAGGGTAATTTTGTTATTTAAAGTATAGACTATTAAACTAAAGATACCAAAACTAATTATCATAGTTAAAGGGCCTAAGAAAAACATATATATTCACAAATAACCCCTCCCCTTCCTAATAAACAGATCCAGAAGGCTTGTTTTTTGGTTTTATTTCGTAATTCTATTTCTATTTTTTGTTTTGTTTTTTCTCCTAATTGGTGGTGACGAAGGCCATGGTAACGCCGGCACGGTGGTAACAATCGGTGGTGGGCGATGGTACGATGCTAGTAAGGTGGTGGTGGGTGGTGGGGTGAGATTGGTCATTGTATTTATTTTTTGAAAATCTGAATTTTGATTTGGGGTGCATTACTTTTTGGGTGTTAGGTTAAAGACTAAAAATGGTGTTTGGTAGTGGCTATGGCAGTTTAGAGGTGGTGGTTGCGGTTTGGTGGTGGTAGGCATCTTAGTGAAGACTTTGGAAGTTTTAAATGATTAAATGACATTTATGCCCTTAAGATTTGCTTGTGAATAACTATAATGCCCTTTAAATAGTCATGTGAATGGCACATGACTTCCAATCCGTCAATAATTTAATGACTTCGTTAGTGTTTATATGTTTTTATACCAGATTGCAAAAAATAATATATATATACAAACTCAAGTTATTCGCAGGATTTAACTCTTGGGTGTTGTACTGTAACTGTGTGTAAAACTTAGGTTACCAAATTGCAATTTGCCCAAAAAATATCTACAAAATGACTAACGCAACCTTTTACTACTCATTCAAGTGCATGTTTTTTTTAAAAAAATTACTTGACGGTTCTAAACATATAGAATTATTATCCCATATCAAATTACAATTTTTTTTAATATAAATAAAATTTTGTTATAAAAAATTATAGAAAATTAACAAAACTTAAAAACCCCGCTAACAAATCTATGAAAAAAAGTATTATAATTTTCGAAACTCTAAAATGAAATAAACCCTAGTTAACCAAAAAATAAAAATACGGAAAATTACAAAAATTGATAAAAATTTAGTAGTTCGTTTGAGGCCTTAAATAACTTTTTTTGAGCATTTTATACCCTTCATCAAGGGCATTACCAAATGACTTTTATTCGTCTTGCTCCGACGTTCGATTTGATATGCGGTGCGTTCCGTGGTTCATCCAGAGTAAAAAATTACGACAGTTTCCGCGCACTTGTTCAAATAACTCTAAAAACTTCAACGCTTTCCGCATTAATTAATAATTTTTCACTATATTGATCAAAATTAATTTTTTTCATTATAAATAAAAAATTAAAAAGTCTAATATAAAAATTAATTTACAAGCAAACTTAACTATTTTTAGAAGGAAACTCCTCACTTATTGTTTAATAGAGATCGACATCTTCTTTTCATCGCGCAAAATCCAATTATGGCGCTCTCTTTCTATTTAATTTAAGGGGAAATGACAATTTAGGGTCCAAAGTTTGGGGGGTGTGTGCCAATAGGGGTCTGATGTATCAATTTTGTCAATTTAGGGTCCAAAGTTAACAACGTTAGTCAATTAAGGGTTTTTGGACTAAGTTGCAAAGAAAATCCAGTTAAGTAACAGAAAAACTTAACTGGAGTTAGTTTTGGATGTTTGCCTGGGCTGTCATTTCACACACCGCTTATACAATTGACCCTAAATTTTCTTTCACTTTTATTATTATATTTTCGAATAATTTTAATTAATTCAAAAATAATAATAAATAAAATAATAAGCAAATAAAAAATTAAAGTGGTTTTTTTTTGAAACCGCAAATAATGAAGTTATAAACCAGGAAAATTAATAATAAAAATAAAAAATAATTTTATGAATAAAATAAAATAATTGGAATACTAATATTAATAATGAAACAATACTAACCACCACCACAGAATTTTTTTTGTCCAAATCCCCACTTTCTTCTTTCTAAAAAAAATAAAGTGGGTTTTTTTTTTTTTTTTGGAATATAATTTTTTTTCACTTTTTCCTTTTTAAAAATTATACTTTTTATTTTATAGTGGTTCTAATGAAATAAATATTTTTACTGTATTTCTTAAAAAAATATTTTAGGTAAATGACGTCTTAATTATTAGTTAATTTAATATAAAAAAGTAGTAAAATTTAATATTTCATTTTTTTTATTAATTTTCTTCATCTGAAATGACAATATGCTCATGCAAATAATCAAAACAAACTCCAGTTAAGTCCATGTCAAAACACGTGTGACTTAACTGGATTCCGTTAACAGAATCGTTAAAAAACCCTAACCTGCACAACTTTTGCAACTTTGGACCCTAAATTGACAAAATTGATACATCAGACCCCTATTGGCACACACTCCCCAAACTTTGGACCCTAAATTGTCATTTGCCCTTAATTTAAAAGGCCCATCATCTTTCAAACAACGAGGAATGGGCCAGACACAATTGTTTGACAATGGTAAGGCTTTGTACTCGTAGTTGTATGGTTTATTTGCAAATGAATATTTTTTTGGGACAAATTCTCAGGAACGGCGGGTGTACGCCGTGCGACGGGCGTGACCCGCGGGTCAACCCGCTCGGTCCGACCCACCTGACCCGAACCGCCAGACATCCTCCATTCCCAGCTTGACACGTGTTTTGTTAAAAAAAAAAAACCTCCCATAACTTTAAAATGCTATATCTTGTGATTTATAACTAGGATTTTTTTTAAAAAAAATACCGTTGTGTTCGTCTCGACGAGACGAATAAAACTACATAGGTCATGATATGGTTTGATTTTTTTTAAAAAAAAATATATTTTTTTACACATAAAAAGTTTGAGCTGCTCCTTCAGCTAAGATGTAACACTCTGTTCTGATAAAAGTAACAAATTCATCTTCAAAATGTAACACGAAAACTGTTAAATGTAACAGCAGTTTTTTACAACAAAAAAAATGGGTTTGCATTCCAATTGTTACTTTCTCAATAAAATATTGTTACATTTCATATAAAATGTTACATTTAAGAATATAAACTGTTACAATTGAGAAAAAAAATGTTACATTCATTTTTTATAAAATGTAACATTAGTTTTAGTTGTCAATCATATGTTAATTTTGGGTGAAAAAAAGTGTTACATTTGAAAAAAAATAAGTGTTACATTCCTTTATAGAAAGTGTTACACTAATTTAGTTGTCAATCTTTAATTTATTGAAGCAAATTGTGGTACATTTTTGGAAAAAAAAGTGTTACATTTGAAGAAAAAAAGTGTTACATTTCGTTAAAAGAAGTGTTACTTTTGTTGGGAGGGAAAAAAAAAGTTGGGATTGCAAAAAAAAAAAAAAAAAAAAATTAAAAATTTATTTGAAGGAAGTATAATAAAATAAACAATAACCCGATTAAAAGGCCACTGGGCTTTGGCATGAAGGAAGCGGGTCCAAATCAAATAAGATGGACTACATGTTAACCGATTTTATTTTATAACTGTGTTTAATTGGTAATTAATAAGGGTTAATTGCAATTTAGACCCTGAAGTACCATACCACCCTTCCAAGCGAACCCCGATATGTTTTTTTTGTCAAATCGGGTCTTGAGGTAATTTATTTTCGCTAGTTAGGGCATTTTTGACGGATTTCGTTAAAAAGTCAGTTAAAAGGCATGTGCCATGCACGTGACTAACGGAATTGGGTGACTTTGAATTGATATTAGCTATTAAGGGGCCTAATGAAAATTCTAAATTCAAAAGGGCTAAAATAAAAACAAGGGTTAATGACAATTTAGGGTCTGAACTCCAGCGGGGTGCGCCTAAAAGGGGCCTGGGTTTTTTTTTTCTCCCTAGATCAGGGCTCAATATCTAAATTTTTCGCCAGTTAAGGGCTTTTTGACGAAAATCGTTAGAAAAGTCAGTTAAGTACCATGTGCATGGCACGTGATACACGGATTGGATGGATTTGTAATTTATATATGCAAACTAGGGTTCTAATTCACATTGTGAAACTAAAGGGGCTAAAATAATGGGCTTAAACACAAATAAAAGACTCCTTAACCCCCCCTCCTCTCTGTTTTCTCCCTACACAGACCCTCACCAATTTCTCGCCTCTCTCCCAACGCCGGCGACTCCCAACTCTCTCTCTCTCTCTCTCGAACTTCCGGCGCTACCCACTCCATCTCCATCTCCACCACTAAATCAACAAAAACAATAATCGGGAAATTCGAAGAGAGATACATGGGAAACGATTTGTTGACCTGGTGGAGTATCGAAGAATCCGGCTAGCTCGGACGTCAGCTGAACCTTGGGCTTGAAATCGGAACCAGAGAAGTCGATTTCGGGGAAGTACAATTCCAAAATGCTCCTGATTTGGATCGTGTTCGTCGATTTGTGCCTCGACCTCACCATTTGGAACTCACTATCCTTCCCGTACATGTTTGCTAGGGCCGTTCGTATTTTGAATCGGCGATGTATTTAGTTCTCTTGGTTTTTTGGCCGGAGATGGACGAGGGGTAAAGAGGAAGTCGACAAAGTTGCGTTTCCGTTGATGAAGGTGTAAAAATTAGGCCGCCGGAAAAGATGTCGTTTAAGAAAAAATTCCGACTGCTTACTGTTCTTGCTGGTTTTTTTTTAATTACTTTGTTAAAGTTTCTATTAAATTGTAATTAATCATTTTAAATAAGATGTGAAATTTTTTTTATATTTTAATAAGTCTATTTTTTTTAATGTTGTATAATAATATTAAGTGTCTATAATACTCCCTCCGTCCCATCCGAAATAGGATTCTTGGTCCGACACGGGGATTAAGGAATAATATTCTTTTATTATAAAAAGTTGTTTGAAAAGTAGGTGTTGTGAGTAAGAATGAGAGAGAAAGTGGGTGGGGAATAATAAATGAAAAGAAGTTGTGAGTATGACAAGTGGGTCCTACTAATAAAAAAGTAATAAAAACTTTCCATTTTGGGATGACTTATTTCGAGTGGGTCTTACTAATAAAAAAGTAATAGTCCCTCCGTCCCGGAATAAGAGTCATACCCCTCATTTGCACGCTTATTAATAAATAGGGTTAATGACAGATTAGGGCCTGAACTCCAGGGAGTGCGTCTAAAAGGGGCCTGGAATTTTTTTTCCGCTAGATCAGGGCTCAATATCTAAATTTTTCGGCAGTTAAGGGCTTTTTGACAGAAATCGTTAGAAAATTCAGTTAAGTGCCATGTACTGTGCACGTGATCGACTAAATGGATGGATTTGTAATGATATTAGTTAGTAAGGGATTTAGTGAAATTTTTGAAACTTAGAGGGCTAAAAAGTTTCAATTAAATTATCATATACTCCCTCCCGTCTCTCTCTTTGCTCAAAACCCCCCTCCTCTCTGTTTTCTCCCACACCAATTTCTCGTCTCTCCCAACGCCGGCGACTCCTAACTGCCGGCGACTCCCAACTCTCTCTCTCTCTCTCTCTCTGTTTTCCCCTACCACAATCCATCAACACCCCCTTCTCCAGATTTGTTGAAGCCGCACACCCCCTCCTCCCCTTTCAATCGACGACCGATCGGACGCCGCCGCCTCGCTCGTTCCCCTAAATCGACGACCGATCGGAGACTCCCAACTCTCTTCTTCTTCTCCAGTCTCACTTTCATCTCCGACGAGCTTCCTCGTCTTAGATCGGCCAGATCTCATCACTGTCGTCACCGCCGGGATCGCCTAAGAAACTTAGGTATCCGGCTTTGTTTTCCTCTAACTTGCTGCAATGTTGTGGTGGCCGCCGGCGACTCCCAAACTCTCTTCTTATTCTCCAGATCTCATCTCCGACTCCGGTAAAAATGAAGAGCGTTGTTTTTTGTGTTTTTGTGGGAGTGTGCGTGTGTGCGTTTCTGGGTGGTGTACGGTAGTGAACGATGGTGGCTATGGGTGGTAAATGGTGTTTTTGGACACTCATTTTGGTGGTGCTAAGTGGTGGAGGTGTTGGATGGTGGTGAACGGCGGTGGCTATTGACACGTCCCAAGTCCCGGGATTCCCTAATAGAACCTCGAACCTGGTGCGCGTAACTAACAAGAAACAAGAAACTAACGGGAAACAGGAACAATACCTGTTAAAAACAAAACTGACAGGATATATATACTCAAGAGTAGGGAGCTAAGATAGCTCACACGAGTTCTAGACCAAGAAAATTAAAACCAAACAAGGTTACATACAGCGGAAGACATGCCTAGCAAATAAGCTAGCAACAAGAACTGTCTAGGGACAACAAATACTACCCCAATACAAGCCCATAGTTTATTAACTCACACAAGATCGTCCTTACCAAAATATAAAAGGACACTAACTTCGAACAAGAATATCCTGCTGAGTAAGTTCCCAGCTAAATCGAGCCTCACTGCGTACTATCCCCTGCTTTCCTGGGGGGGGGAAACAATTAAACAAATAAAGGGTGAGATAAATCTCAGTAAGCTATTAACATGCAACTATATGTCATGTTATCATTCAATACAAGTAGATACTCAAGTAATCATATATCAAGTATCATCTAGTAACAAGTATAGGAGAGGCTAAGCCAACTCAACAAGTAATCAAGCTCAAGAAATGATCAGGTAACAAGTAGTCAAGTAGTGTGAGAGGCTAAACCAGCTCACCAAGATGCACATAGGCCTATCACGCATTGTACATGAATCCTTCCTTATTTCTCCCAAGAATACCATTTGTTGCCGATGCTTTTCTAGCTGAGGACAACCAAGAACAGGAACAGGAGACTGCTGTGCAGTATATAAGAAGACCTGGTAACCAGTGTCATCCACAAGAACAAGATCCACGTGGTGAACAGGACAGGAGTTAGCATTCACTTAGGTCAGGCTTATTGCTCCAACCAAGGAAGCTATGCCCTTACTATGGCCGGTAGTAAGGGGTCAGGCGGAAATACATAGGGACCCGATTGTCACTTAAACCCCAGCTCTCGCGACAAGCGTGAACCTATATATTTTCGAACAAGCAAGGAGAACCAGCTGGACTCACCAAGAATGCACAAGTAGATGTTTACTTGAACTACGAGAACAGAACTCAGTCCCTTATTAGTGGACTATTCTTTATGCACCATGTAATCATGTATCATGTGCTCACGAGAATATGCACCATGTAATTATTTATCATGTGCTCACGAGAATACAAGTACCCATACGCAATTATTGCGAATACAAACCAAGATAACAATGGCACATAAGGTGTCCATGTAACACGATCAATCCAAGTAAGAGTCCATTTATAACAGACTTCAGTCAAGTAGTAGGGTATATCACTTTGTCACATGCCAAGTTTGCACGTACATATTCATATCACGTTTAACACATTAAAGAGTCTATCACGATACCCTTACTATCAAGTAGAGCCCAACACCTTAAACTCTAAACACGTAATAGAATAGGTAACATCATACCTAGTCACAGTCATATCTCACGTATATGTATCGTTAGTAATCGAATACATTTTCTAACACATATTGTGTTCTGTAATCATTCTTATTAATTTAAATCGTAGTATTCACGATTATATGAATTATCTTCATATTACACTAGTCCCTATTTTCTTTAGGAACCATTTCAAGACAAGATATCTTCTTTATTCTTTATATACCTCATTGAGTATATACACGATTAAAAACTAAATCATTTACACTTTAGTGCTTATTTATAGCACTTCCAATATACACGTATCAAGTTCAAGTATGTAGTAGAGTTAATCATTCTCTATCTAGTTCCATAACCCAATTATTTGGTTATTCATACCATGTACCAATCAATCAAGAAGCCACATTCTATCAAGTAAATATATGCAAGATTTGCATATACACATCAAGACTCTTTCAAGTTTATTACCATACACCTATATTGGTGTCAAGGCACGGACAAGATTTTATAATCTTATATTCAAGTCTTAATCCAATTATTTGGATGTTCAAGTCATGTACGAGATTTTATTGTCTTATACTTCAAGTTACTGTCTCATCTTAAGACATTCAAGACATTCAGGACATTCAATACATATACAAGATCTTATCATCTTATATCCAAGTTCTCAATCCATTTCTTTGGATGATTAAACATGTACAAGAGTTAATTATCTTATACTTCAAGTTCAAGCTAGGAAGATGAATTATACATCTTTCACGAATTATTTTCCAATCCTTTTCTTAGGACATTCAAGCTCTAGACATTAGTTGGTGTCCCTAAGGTACACAAACATTGACTTCAAGACACATAAAAGAGTTACTACTCTTATACTCAAGTTATCATTTAATTATGATTCAAGTCCACCTTTCATTTATTCACAAAGGGACTATTTTTCAGTACTAGAGTGTTCTACAACACTCATCTAGGCCATCTAGGGTAGTACCCTAAACCTAGACCAAGAATACTTCGAGTTCAAATCAAGTCAATACTATACAACTCATACTTATAAGTTCATAATCCCCTACATAGGATATTCAATCTCTAGTCATTGTTTTAATGCCCCTAAGGTGCACAATCATAGGTTTCAAGACAAGCCTAACACATAAGTGCTTGTTCATAGCACTTTCAAGACATATAAAAGAGTTGTTACTCTTATACTTAAGTTCTCATTTGAGTTCTATAAGTGTCCATGTACAAGACTAAGTTCTCATTTTAATTCAATGAGTATACACGTTTAAAACCAAGTTCTGATGCCCCTAAGGTGTCACAACACTTGCTAGGACATCTTATACTAAGGTTATATACCTTAACTAGAGTTATTTCCAACTTATACAATCATTAAACAAGTTTTACAATTTTTCAGGACATATGGGCGGCCGCACAAAATGGTGTGGGAGGTCGCCCAAAATCAGGCTTTCCAAGAACAAAATACTTCAGATAGATGGGCGGTCGCCCAGCCAAAAATGGGCGGTCGCCCAAGGCCCAAAAATGCCAAAATCCGAATTCTTTTGCAGGTTAAATAATTTTCCGTCCCAAGCGTAGGAGTATAATTTTTATCAATATATTATCAAACCCAGGAGTATAATAACAAGCTTAAATCACTCATTTCCATTATACTTTCTTATTTCAACGGAGACTTTTATACTTATAAATTCTCCGTCCCAAATGTAGGAGTATACTTTTACTAACCCCTAGGCAATACCCAAGACACTATTTCAAGCTCAATTCATTTCTTTTACCGTCCCATAAATAATAGGACAATTTCCTTTTATTCCAATTTAATATTTCACCGTCCCCAAAAGTATAAGTACAATTTTATATTATACTAATATACCCATTTAGAGATACTTCCATTCATTTCCCCGTACCACAAATAATGGTACGATTTTTCTAATAATATTTAAATCAAGTTACTATTTTACCGTCTCACGAATAGGAGTACAATTTTTCTAACTTTCCTCCCAGGATACTTTTGCAAGTCTATGTTCATACGAATACTCCCTTTGTCCCAATTTTACAAGTATCACGAAAATTGCTCAAAACACAATTTTAACAAGAACAAGTAGCGGGAATAACATATATACATGTTATTACAAGTAAGGGGAAGCTAATAGCTTACCTAGTCAAAAATCAAGTTGACCCAAATAAATTTCTGATCGGCAGGAAACGCTCTATTCAACGCCACGAATATTTATCCGGGACCGGAATCACGAACAGATGGATAATTAAGCTCGAGGAGTCGAGAATAAGAAGAATCCTAAACCTTCTTTATGAAACAGAGAGAGTGTACGAGAAAGATTTGGGTAAAATGCTTTCTCAAAGAAAGCAACTGGAAGATATACTTGCAATTATCCAAGAATTGCAACTAGGCCCCTCAAGTTCTAACTTTGACAAAAAGGACCCTAAACTTTCAACTTTGACATTTAACCACCTTAATTTTCTAAAGTAGCTAAATAATTAACTCAAATAAAATAGCATATAAATATGCTAGTCAAGAATTTAACAAGAAAGTCAAGAATTTAACAAATAAGTCAAATATTTAACGAGATTAAGGATGGGCGTTACATCCTCCCCACCTTAAAGAAAATTCGTCCTCGAATTTTTACTAGATCAAGATTATAACATATATAATCAACAAGTAGAACTCAAGAACATCACGACTATGCACAGATACTCACAAATATTCTAAGCAATTTAGATGTATCAATTATAACATCTAAACACATAAAGTCAAACAGACTCGATTAGTCAATCCACTATATTGGTGAAACTTGACATATCCACTAGAAATAATAGGACTAGCCAAATCCACTAGGCAATCTCAAATACTGAGTCGTGGTCATCCATCGTTTCAATATTCAAAACTGACTTTACGTATATCAATCCATCAAGACAATCCATCAAAAGATGTAGCTCTCGGTGTCAAATAGTTAACAATGGAGCTGCCTTCGAAATTCATTCATGAATCTCTAACAAGATCAAGAAAATCTCAAGAACACGCGTACCTTGGTTGTTTCCACTTATAGGTCAACACAGATACTCAATTCAGACATCCACTACAAGGTAGATATATCCTCTATCAAGAAATTCTCAAGTTGAATCTTCAACTCGTTTAACTCAATCGATGTCAAGAACATTAATCCAGATGTCAGCACTGTATTCGCACTGTAACAACTCGAGATAACCCAAGTTTCTCATCAAGAATGGATACATCCATCTGGTTTGGTTTAGAAATTCCACTATCAATCACATAGGTTAAATACCCAGTACAATCTCGATAACACTGTTCGAACTCTCAATGCAGAACATGAATATTACACATAATTATATCATGCTCACATATATAGTCAAGCATACTAGCATAAAAATAATTACCATCTATTATGGTAAACAAGAATGACCTAACACATAGAAAGTCAAGTCATGACACGCATCACATCAATGTCCCATCTAGGTAACATGACCAAGTTAACATAGAACGTATAGGGTATTATCACCCACACTTCTATCAAGCTCTTACTAATAACAATATCAACACGTAGTCTCTTACTAGAGAATACACTTCCACGCAATTCACGAGATAAGGTCAAGCATGCATATATAGCACGAAACAATGTCCACAAGACAAGATAGATACGCCTAAGTCTTTAAAGACTCGCACTCTCGATTCTCAAACCATCTAATCCAATTGGATCAACACTATCAACACAAGTCCTATGCCTGGTATGACAACAAGTAACGAAGCACTCGGCGTCGAAAACACACCCAAGACTAACCCAACCTAGGCCATAGACCCTATCCAGGCTTAGAGCTAAACCATAGCTCTGATACCACACTGACACGTCCCAAGTCCCGGGATTCCCTAATAGAACCTCGAACCTGGTGCGCGTAACTAACAAGAAACAAGAAACTAACGGGAAACAGGAACAATACCTGTTAAAAACAAAACTGACAGGATATATATACTCAAGAGTAGGGAGCTAAGATAGCTCACACGAGTTCTAGACCAAGAAAATTAAAACCAAACAAGGTTACATACAGCGGAAGACATGCCTAGCAAATAAGCTAGCAACAAGAACTGTCTAGGGACAACAAATACTACCCCAATACAAGCCCAGAGTTTATTAACTCACACAAGATCGTCCTTACCAAAATATAAAAGGACACTAACTTCGAACAAGAATATCCTGCTGAGTAAGTTCCCAGCTAAATCGAGCCTCACTGCGTACTATCCCCTGCTTTCCTGGGGGGGGGGGGAAACAATTAAACAAATAAAGGGTGAGATAAATCTCAGTAAGCTATTAACATGCAACTATATGTCATGTTATCATTCAATACAAGTAGATACTCAAGTAATCATATATCAAGTATCATCTAGTAACAAGTATAGGAGAGGCTAAGCCAACTCAACAAGTAATCAAGCTCAAGAAATGATCAGGTAACAAGTAGTCAAGTAGTGTGAGAGGCTAAACCAGCTCACCAAGATGCACATAGGCCTATCACGCATTGTACCTGAATCCTTCCTTATTTCTCCCAAGAATACCATTTGTTGCCGATGCTTTTCTAGCTGAGGACAACCAAGAACAGGAACAGGAGACTGCTGTGCAGTATATAAGAAGACCTGGTAACCAGTGTCATCCACAAGAACAAGATCCACGTGGTGAACAGGACAGGAGTTAGCATTCACTTAGGTCAGGCTTATTGCTCCAACCAAGGAAGCTATGCCCTTACTATGGCCGGTAGTAAGGGGTCAGGCGGAAATACATAGGGACCCGATTGTCACTTAAACCCCAGCTCTCGCGACAAGCGTGAACCTATATATTTTCGAACAAGCAAGGAGAACCAGCTGGACTCACCAAGAATGCACAAGTAGATGTTTACTTGAACTACGAGAACAGAACTCAGTCCCTTATTAGTGGACTATTCTTTATGCACCATGTAATCATGTATCATGTTCTCACGAGAATATGCACCATGTAATTATGTATCATGTGCTCACGAGAATACAAGTACCCATACGCAATTATTGCGAATACAAACCAAGATAACAATGGCACATAAGGTGTCCATGTAACACGATCAATCCAAGTAAGAGTCCATTTATAACAGACTTCAGTCAAGTAGTAGGGTATATCACTTTGTCACATGCCAAGTTTGCACGTACATATTCATATCACGTTTAACACATTAAAGAGTCTATCACGATACCCTTACTATCAAGTAGAGCCCAACACCTTAAACTCTAAACACGTAATAGAATAGGTAACATCATACCTAGTCACAGTCATATCTCACGTATATGTATCGTTAGTAATCGAATACATTTTCTAACACATATTGTGTTCTGTAATCATTCTTATTAATTTAAATCGTAGTATTCACGATTATATGAATTATCTTCATATTACACTAGTCCCTATTTTCTTTAGGAACCATTTCAAGACAAGATATCTTCTTTATTCTTTATATACCTCATTGAGTATATACACGATTAAAAACTAAATCATTTACACTTTAGTGCTTATTTATAGCACTTCCAATATACACGTATCAAGTTCAAGTATGTAGTAGAGTTAATCATTCTCTATCTAGTTCCATAACCCAATTCTTTGGTTATTCATACCATGTACCAATCAATCAAGAAGCCACATTCTATCAAGTAAATATATGCAAGATTTGCATATACACATCAAGACTCTTTCAAGTTTATTACCATACACCTATATTGGTGTCAAGGCACGGACAAGATTTTATAATCTTATATTCAAGTCTTAATCCAATTATTTGGATGTTCAAGTCATGTACGAGATTTTATTGTCTTATACTTCAAGTTACTGTCTCATCTTAAGACATTCAAGACATTCAGGACATTCAATACATATACAAGATCTTATCATCTTATATCCAAGTTCTCAATCCATTTCTTTGGATGATTAAACATGTACAAGAGTTAATTATCTTATACTTCAAGTTCAAGCTAGGAAGATGAATTATACATCTTTCACGAATTATTTTCCAATCCTTTTCTTAGGACATTCAAGCTCTAGACATTAGTTGGTGTCCCTAAGGTACACAAACATTGACTTCAAGACACATAAAAGAGTTACTACTCTTATATTCAAGTTATCATTTAATTATGATTCAAGTCCACCTTTCATTTATTCACAAAGGGACTATTTTTCAGTACTAGAGTGTTCTACAACACTCATCTAGGCCATCTAGGGTAGTACCCTAAACCTAGACCAAGAATACTTCGAGTTCAAATCAAGTCAATACTATACAACTCATACTTATAAGTTCATAATCCCCTACATAGGATATTCAATCTCTAGTCATTGTTTTAATGCCCCTAAGGTGCACAATCATAGGTTTCAAGACAAGCCTAACACATAAGTGCTTGTTCATAGCACTTTCAAGACATATAAAAGAGTTGTTACTCTTATACTTAAGTTCTCATTTGAGTTCTATAAGTGTCCATGTACAAGACTAAGTTCTCATTTTAATTCAATGAGTATACACGTTTAAAACCAAGTTCTGATGCCCCTAAGGTGTCACAACACTTGCTAGGACATCTTATACTAATGTTATATACCTTAACTAGAGTTATTTCCAACTTATACAATCATTAAACAAGTTTTACAATTTTTCAGGACATATGGGCGGCCGCACAAAATGGTGTGGGCGGTCGCCCAAAATCAGGCTTTCCAAGAACAAAATATTTCAGATAGATGGGCGGTCGCCCAGCCAAAAATGGGCGGTCGCCCAAGGCCCAAAAATGCCAAAATCCGAATTCTTTTGCAGGTTAAATAATTTTCCGTCCCAAGCGTAGGAGTATAATTTTTATCAATATATTATCAAACCCAGGAGTATAATAACAAGCTTAAATCACTCATTTCCATTATACTTTCTTATTTCAACGGAGACTTTTATACTTATAAATTCTCCGTCCCAAATGTAGGAGTATACTTTTACTAACCCCTAGGCAATACCCAAGACACTATTTCAAGCTCAATTCATTTCTTTTACCGTCCCATAAATAATAGGACAATTTCCTTTTATTCCAATTTAATATTTCACCGTCCCCAAAAGTATAAGTACAATTTTATATTATACTAATATACCCATTTAGAGATACTTCCATTCATTTCCCCGTACCACAAATAATGGTACGATTTTTCTAATAATATTTAAATCAAGTTACTATTTTACCGTCTCACGAATAGGAGTATAATTTTTCTAACTTTCCTCCCAGGATACTTTTGCAAGTCTATGTTCATACGAATACTCCCTTTGTCCCAATTTTACAAGTATCACGAAAATTGCTCAAAACACAATTTTAACAAGAACAAGTAGCGGGAATAACATATATACATGTTATTACAAGTAAGGGGAAGCTAATAGCTTACCTAGTCAAAAATCAAGTTGACCCAAATAAATTTCTGATCGGCAGGAAACGCTCTATTCAACGCCACGAATATTTATCCGGGACCGGAATCACGAACAGAGGGATAATTAAGCTCGAGAAGTCGAGAATAAGAAGAATCCTAAACCTTCTTTATGAAACAGAGAGAGTGTACGAGAAAGATTTGGGTAAAATGCTTTCTCAAAGAAAGCAACTGGAAGATATACTTGCAATTATCCAAGAATTGCAACTAGGCCCCTCAAGTTCTAACTTTGACAAAAAGGACCCTAAACTTTCAACTTTGACATTTAACCACCTAATTTTCTAAAGTAGCTAAATAATTAACTCAAATAAAATAGCATATAAATATGCTAGTCAAGAATTTAACAAGAAAGTCAAGAATTTAACAAATAAGTCAAATATTTAACGAGATTAAGGATGGGCGTTACAGCTATGGTGGTTTAAAGTGGAGGATGGGTGGGTGTTCATGGAAGATGATGAAAAGGGAAATGTTTAATAATTTTTGTTAATACTACCTACTCCCTCCGTCCTATTTCAAATTGCAAATATTAGGTGTACACGGGAATTAAGAAAAAAGTAAAAAAAAATGTGATGTGTTGTGAGTATAGATAGTTGGGTAGGAGAGAGAAAGTGGGGTAGGGAATAGTAACTGGGTTAGTTGATGTGAGTATGAGAAGTGGAACCCACTAATTAAAAAGTATTAAAAATTTTCCATTTAAAGATTTTGCAATTTTAGTTGGGACACTCAAAATGGTAAATTTTGCAATTTGAAATGGGACCGAAGGAGTATGTCCCTAAATGAGTGTTCAAATTTTACTTTAATTTATTTTAAGTGACATCTGAAAATGTCAACTTTTTGTACATTTTGGTAGGAAAGATTCTTATTTTATTATATACTTGATTATTTAAAAAAAAGATTATTATTTTTTTTTAAAATATTTATTTCATTTTTAAACCTTTTGAGTTTCAAAAATTTCACTAAAGCCCTTACTAACTAATATCATTACAAATCCATCCATTTAGTCGATCACGTGCACAACACATGGCACTTAACTGACTTTTCTAACGATTTCCGTCAAAAAGCCCTTAACTGCCGAAAAATTTAGATATTGAGCCCTGATCTAGCGAAAAAAAAAACCCAGGCCCCTTTTAGACTGGAGTTCAGGCCCTAATTTGTCATTAACCCTAATAAATATTGGAAGTGATGTATATGTTGTGAGTGTAAAAGTAAACTAGGAGAGAGAATGAGTGTGAGAGAATAGTGAATTGATTGGTGTTGTGAGTATAAAAGTAAAATAGGAGAGAGAATGAGTGGGGTAAATAGTAAAGATTCTTTGCCATTTTAGGAATATGACTCTTACTCTGGGACGTACCAAAATGGAAAGTAGGACTCTTACTCTGGGACAGAGGGAGTAAAGCTTTCCATTGTAAATAGTGATAATTACTTTATGTTGTTTTAAATTTAGTGAATGTAAAAAGTAATTTATTATGTTCATAGAATAAAATTTAAATTTATTTATAATTTCTTTATTTTAAATTTATTATTTAGAAAATAATCTAAATCCTTTTATATTTAATATAGCTATTAGATTAATTTGTTTAATAATTTTTATTTTTTTTAATAAATTTATTTTATATATGATAATTACTTATTTTATTATATACTTGATTATTTAAAAAAAATATTTATTTCATTTTTAAACCCTCTAAGTTTCAAAAATTTCACTAAAACCCTTACTAACTAATATCATTACAAACCATCCATTTAGTCGATCACGTGCTCGGCACATGGCACTTAACTGACTTTTATAATGATTTCCGTCAAAAAGCCCTTAACTGGCGAAAAATTTAGATATTGAGCCCTGATCTAGCGGAAAAAAAAACCCAGGCCCCTTTTAGACGCACCCCCTGGAGTTCAGGCCCTAAATTGTCATTAACCCTAAAAACAATTATCAAACTTTTAAAATAAATATTATTAAAAAAATATTTCATTGGATATAAATAAGTACTTACTTCATTAATTATTATATTAGTATTGTAAAATAATTTTTATTTCCAAATTTTATGTGAGGAATATAAATAATTAAAAAACACTATAATGATTTAAAAATGAAACAAAAAATATAGGGATAGTACTATATTTTAATTAAATATGGAGCATTTCTTTGTGAGGAATATAATTAATTTTTATTTTCAATTTTTTATTAATATCTATATATAAGCATTACTCCCTCGGTCCCATCCGAATTAGGATTTTCTCTCCCGACACACGAGGATTAAGGAATAATAGTATTATATTGTGAAAAGTGATAATGAAATTGAATTAAGAGATTTAACATTTATGATTAAGTACTAATCATTTACCTAAAAACTGTCCAAATATAAAATTTGAGTACAATCAAATTTATTAATGAAATTCAAAATACAAATTTTAAATTTCAACCAAATTATCATCTCCATTCTCTCCACCATTACTACCACCGGCCACCTCACCACCGCACCGCCACCACCTAGAGCCATGCCAAACACCGGCCAAACACAGCCACATGATTCCCTGCTCCATTATTACATTTCCCCTCTTTTAAGCTTCCATCCCCACCACCTACAACCATCATAACCACCACCTGTAACCACTAACCCAAACCCAGTTTCCCTTCTCAGCCATTCACCACCCCGTTCTTTCCTAACCACCATATCCATCAGAATTTACAACCACCCAATTCGTAACATTCACAACCAAAAAACTCAAACCTTTATATAACCAAATCCAAAATCAATTTCAGCCAAACAAATCTGAATCTGGATTGAACAAATCGAATTGTAACCAAATCCAAAATCAATTCAAAAGGCCGCCTTAGAGCAGGGGAAAAAATCGAATTTGAGTACAGCGGGAGAGAGAGAAGGTGAGGGCCGGCGATTGAGACGGTGAGCGTGGATGCCGGAGTTGTGACCGGCGATGAGGGAGTTCGCCGGTTGGTGAAGGTGAGAGTGTGCGGCGAAGGGTGTGGGTGTGAGTGCTGTGCAGAGGGAGAGAGAGAAAGTGAGGGCCGTCTGGAGTTGTAAGGGAGATGGAGGTCAGAGTAGTGTGGTTCTAGTGATGAGGTTGAAGGAGGTGGCGGCGATGAGTGGGAGACGGGTTAGGGGTTTTGATTTGGGGATTGTGGTGAGGGAGATCGGAGATGATGGAGTTCGCCGGTGGGGGAGAAAGTGGGGATGATTCCGTCGTCGATGGTGCGCCGTCGTTGGGAGAAGACGGGGAGGTGAGATTTTTTTTTTTTTTATATATATATATATATATATATATATATATATATATATATATTTTTTTTTTTTTTTTTTTTAATCCTTACCCATTAATCTGGAAAAGGAAAGAGGATGGGGAAAGGTTTATAAGTTTTTAGTTTTTGTTTACCCCTCCCTTCAGTTTTTAGATATGCTATTTAACACCTTTAATAGTTAATTTTAACTCAAACTAACTATTTCCGTTAGTCACGTGCATGGCACATGCCTTTTAACTGACTTTCTAACGAAATCAGTCAAAAAGGCCCTAACTGGCGAAAATAAATTACCTCAAGACCCGATTTGATAAGAAAAACATATCAAGGTTCGCTTGGAAGGGTGGTATGGTACTTCAGGGTCTAAATTGCAATTAACACAATTAATAATGAAATGAAAAGATTATTCCCAATAGAATGCATATTGAGGAGAAAGCTAGAATGTGCTAAAAAAAGAAGAAGAAGAGAAAGCTAGAATGATACTCCCTCTTCCTAAAATGATATTCACATTTGACTATTCAAACTTTTTAAGGATGGGAACACTTCCTTCACTAGCCATTTGTTGTCTAAGCCTAAATAATAGAAGTAGGAGGAACTTTTTGGGACAATGAGAAATGACAAATGTGAAGATCATTTTGGGACGGAGGGAGTACTCCCCTCTATCCCAGAATAAATGTACTACTTTCTATTTTGGTTTGTTCCAAAATAATATCGCATTGCTAAAAATATGATATGAAGTTTGGTGATCTTCCTATACTACTCACTTTAATAGATACAAGCATTGCAATGTTTTGGGAAGTGCTACTCAACCGATATGAATGGATTGGGGCAATAAAAAAAAAACAAAAAAAACATACTCCATCTGTCTTGAAATAAATGCCATAGTTGACAAGTCAATGATTTTAAGCTTTTAGTTATGTTTCATTGATTCCCTCAAATCTATTCATATAGGTAGAGTGACACTTATGGCATTTCAATGCATGTACCTATTAGAATGTGTAGTATATGAATATCACCAAACTTCATACCCTATTTTTAGTAAAACGACATTTCTTTTGAAACAAACGGAAATAGAAAAAGTAAGACATTTATTCCGACGAAAAAGATAGTAATTGAAAGCTAAACAACATTTACTTGTGACTTGTCGACATTTAAGATTAAGAAATCTAGAATGACCTAACCATTCCATTTCTAGTTTTATTTTTTGTCAAACTTGTTTACATTCAAGCTTCCCTAAAGTACAGTCAGGAACTATTAGGAATGAATACACTTTCCTGAATTATGTAAATCTCTTAGCCATAGATGAATCATAGGTAAATCATAGGTGATGATAATTACATATAGTTAGGCATAAATATCTCAATTAGCTAGTTGTATATTGCCTTGTACAGCCTATTTAAGGCACCCCGTATTGACAATGAAAGACACACCAAAATGTTCTTCCTTCTCTGATATTTATCATGGTATCAGGCTACTACTAGAAGCAGATTTTTTTTTTCTCATTTCTTGTTATCTCTTGTTTATTATTCTTGACGTTGCACAGTGCACGTCTTGTCATATCCGAAGGTAGGCGGTCGTCGCTGCCTCGGTACACATAGTTGAGTGGCGGACGTCGTCACACAGCTGCTTGAAAGTTTGCAATTTTTCGAGTTCTTTGATCAGATTCTGCTCCTGTTTGCTGTGTAAATCATCATGACCAACGGCGGCGATAAGGCAGGTGATGGGCAGAGCAGTGGCGGCCCCGTATACAAAGTAGCAGAGCCTTCTTCTCCCTATTACTTACATCCATCGGAAGGTCCAGGTTTGGTCTTGACTACTATTGTTTTGAATGGCAAAAACTATGATCTGTGGCAATCATCTGTGGTTTTTGCCTTGGAATCCAAGAATAAGCTTGTTTTTGTTGATGGTACCATAACAACGCCCGCTGACAATCATCCTGATTTTGTCGCTTGGCGAGTAGTGAATTCAACTATTTGTTCTTGGTTGCATCGTGTCATGGATAACTCTATTTTGGCTAGTATTCGGAGTATTAAGAATGCTAAAAATTTATGGGATGAGTTAAAAGAAAGATTTGGTATTAAAAATGGTCCTCGTATATATCAACTCTGGTCAGCATTATCTGCTACTAAGCAAAATGGTATGTCTGTTATGGATTACTATACTAAATTGAAGTCCATGTGGGATGAATTGTCCACCTTATCCCCAGTTGATTTCACCTTGTCTGAATGGTACGCGAATTTGAAAGTTTATCAATTTTTAATGGGTCTTGATGATGCCATTTATGATAATCTCCGCACCCAGATTGTTAGTACGGATCCTCTCCCCGATATGAACCGTGTCTATTCCATGGTGTTCCAACAAGAAAGTCATAGGGCAGTGACTCGTAGTCGTGAGGAAGCTACAGTTATGAGTTTTGCAGTCACCTCTACTGGACAAGGTCGCGGGTCTGGACAAGGAATAAGTGACAGACCACGTTGCAGCTGGTGTGGTAAAATTAACCACACTTATGAAAAATGTTGGGACAGACTTGGTGTGCCTCCCGAGCAGCGTGTAGCACGTGGACGAGGACAAGGTCGTGGCTTTGGCGGGCGCAATGGACAGAATCGTGGTGTAGGGGCAGCCACTAATACTACTACTACTTCACACACTGGTCCTAATGCAATCGCCAATGCTGTTGCTGCTGCCCAAGGAAGTGGACCAGGTGATGCAAAAATTGATCAGCCTATTATTCCTGGTTTGAGCAATGAACAAGTCTCACGCCTGATGTCCCTGCTTGATGTGTCTCCTTCAATCGACACGCAAACTACCTCTGGTAAGCATTGGTTAATTGATAGTGGTGCTTCACACCATATGACAGGTGATATATCTCTTCTATCTCAAATTGTTGATATTTCACCTTCTCCTGTGAGACTTCCTGATGGAGTTTCCACTGCAGCAACCAAAGAAGGATGTGTTTTTCTTTCATCAGGACTTTCCTTGACTCATGTTCTTTATGTCCCAAATTTATCTTGTAACTTGATATCTGTTGGGAAAATTATTAGTGATAACACTTGTTTGGTAACCTTTTCTGCCAACTTATGTGTTATACAGGACCGCAACTCGAGGAGCCCGATTGGAGTGGGTGAACGACGAAATGGGGTTTATTATTACAAGCCGGTTACAACAGCAATGGTGTCAGCAATCACTAGTGCAGATTCATATCAGCTGTGGCATCAACGGATGGGTCATCCTTCTCAACAGCACTTGTCTTTTATTTCTAGTATTTCTATTGGATCTCATACAAAGCAAATGATATGTGATGCTTGTTATCGAGCTAAACAAACTCGTACTTCTTTTCCTTTAAGCGCCAAACGTGCTGCTAATTGTTTTGATTTGGTTCATTGTGATATTTGGGGACCTTATCGAGCTAGTAATTTTTCTAATGCAACTTATTTCTTGAGTATTGTCGATGATCATAGTCGTGGAGTGTGGGTATATTTGTTGCATGATAAAGTTGAAGCTAATGTTATGTTGCGCAATTTCTGTGCCATGGTGCATACTCAGTTTGGTAAGAATGTAAAGATGATTCGCAGCGACAATGGAGGTGAATTTACCTCTGGTACTATGTGCCATTTTTGCTCTGAACGTGGGATTATTCACCAAACAAGCATTGTTGATACTCCACAGCAAAATGGGCGAGTTGAAAGGAAGCACCGACACATCTTGGAGGTTGCTCATGCTTTGCGTTTTCAAGCACGATTACCCATCGAATTTTGGGGTGAGTGTATACTTACGGCTGTTTATGTCATTAATCGCACTCCTACAAAGCTACTTGGTGGAAAGTCTCCATATGAGATTTTATTTTCCAGTCCGCCTTCTTACTCTCATTTACGAACATTTGGCTGCTTGTGTTACGCCCATAATAATCCTCGCAATAAGGATAAATTTGGAACAAGAAGTCGGAAATGCATATTTTTGGGTTATCCACAAAATAAAAAAGGCTGGCGTGTTTATGATTTGGAGAATGGTGACGTTTTTGTTTCGCGAGACGTTGTGTTCCATGAGACAATATTTCCCTATCCAGCAAATGCTAAGAATATTGATGTTCCTGATAATTCTATTCCTTTTGTTGATGGGTGGGATTATGGTGTTGAAGAGCAGCAGCCTATGTTGGGTACCACTCCTGCTATTTCACTTATTACAGAGCCAAGTACAATACCTGGTACAAACTCTGCTACAGGGGGAGAGTCCGTCCCAAATATGTCTGAACAAGCACAGGCAGCCTCATCTCTTCCATCTCAGTTGCCCACAACATCAATCTCATCTCGTCCGCAAAGAGATCGTCATCCACCATCACGGTTGAATGACTATTTATGTAACACTGCTCTCATTACCCCCATTTCATCGTCCTCCAACTCACTTCAATCTGGGACCTCAGGTACTCCGTATCCCCTAGCAAACTTTGTTTCTTGTGATAAGTTTTCTGCTTCACATACGCGTTTTCTAGCTGCTATCACTACAGGAGTTGAGCCTCGCAATTATTCTGAGGCTGTACAGGACCCAAAATGGCGTACTGCCATGCAACAAGAAATAGATGCTTTGGAGAATACTGGGACTTGGACACTTGAAGATCTCCCACCTGGAAAGAAACCCATCGGGTGCAAGTGGGTCTACAAAATCAAATACAAATCAGATGGGACCATTGAGCGCTATAAGGCACGACTTGTTGTTCTAGGAAATACTCAGGTTGAAGGTCTCGATTTCAATGAAACTTTTGCTCCTGTTGCGAAGCTTGTGAGTGTCCGTACGCTATTAGCAGTTGCTGTTGTCAAAGGATGGGAATTACATCAAATGGATGTAACAAATGCATTTTTACACGGTAACCTTGATGAAGAGGTGTATATGCGACCACCCCCTGGTGTTTCTTCCTCACACCCAAATAAGGTGTGTCGACTACTAAAATCTTTGTATGGGTTGCGCCAATCCCCGCGAAATTGGTTTGCTAAGCTTGCTACAACTTTGCGCAACTATGGCTTTCTTCAATCTCATGCTGATCATACATTATTCACCTACCGCAAGGATGATATTTTTCTATCTGTGTTGGTCTACGTTGATGATCTCATTCTTGCGGGGAATAATTCTAATGCTTGTGTTGCTTTAAAGGAATACTTGCATAAATGTTTTCAGATCAAAGATCTTGGGTCGCTAAAGTATTTCTTAGGTTTAGAGGTGGCCCGAAGTCCTGTCGGTTTGTTTTTGTCCCAACGCAAATACCCTTTGGATATTTTATCCGAAGCCGGCCTCACTGGTTCTAAACCGTCACCCTTTCCTATGGAGCAGAATCATAATCTTCCACTTGCTGATGGGGCTCTCCTTACAGATCCGGGGCAATATCGTCGTTTAGTCGGAAGATTGGTGTATCTTACTATTACACGTCCTGATATTTGTTATGCAGTTCATGTCCTCGCTCAATTTCTTCAAGCGCCACGACAAGACCACATGGATGCTACTTACCGCTTACTACGTTACCTCAAAAGCAGCCCTGGTAAGGGTTTGGTTTTACGTGCGGATAGCGATTTGCAGTTATATGCGTACTATGATTCTGATTGGGCCTCATGCCCAATAACTCGACGTTCTGTTACTGGATATTTTGTTCTTCTTGGACACTCTCCAATCTCGTGGAAGACAAAGAAACAAGCTACAGTTTCTCGTTCATCCGCGGAGGCTGAGTATCGTGCTATGGCGGTCACTACATGTGAACTTAAGTGGTTAAAATCCTTCTTGGCTTCCCTTGGGGTTTTTCATGATCAGCCTATGCGTCTTCTCTGTGACAACCAAGCTGCCATGCATATTGCCGCAAACCCTGTTTTTCATGAACGCACAAAGCACATAGAGATCGATTGCCATTTTGTTCGAGAACAACTACTTGCTGGTACGATCAATCCAGTCTATGTTCCTTCCCGTAATAATTTGGCCGACATTCTCACGAAAGCTTTGGGTCGAACACAATTTGAATATCTTGTTGGCAAGTTGGGCCTTCAAAATCTTCATGCTCCAACTTGAGGGGGAGTATTAGGAATGAATACACTCTCCTGAATTATGTAAATCTCTTAGCCATAGATGAATCATAGGTAAATCATAGGTGATGATAATTACATATAGTTAGGCATAAATATCTCAATTAGCTAGTTGTATATTGCCTTGTACAGCCTATTTAAGGCACCCCGTATTGACAATGAAAGACACACCAAAATGTTCTTCCTTCTCTGATATTTATCAGGAACCAATATAGTATAAATATCGTAATTTCCTTTTTAATTCTTTAATATGAGATGCAGAGAGTATTTATTTTTATTAGCAATGTCATGACATGCACAACAAAAAGATTTCGAGTATATTTTATATTTGACCAAGAAAATAGACGATCATGCCATTAATCCAGTAAATAGAACATAATGTACATGAAAGATGTTAAAGACTGAAGAAACAAACTCATAGTCAACCTAACAAGGATATCTAATTCGCAAACTGTTCATTCATGTACGCATTCAGACAGACAGCGCGCAATTTATATAAGATCTTTAATTTGAAGATTCAGCAGCTTCAATTCCTGCAATCCCGGTGCAATAACTGTTCCTAACTGTCTGATGACAGCACTTGTAACCCCAAAGGTGGTGATCATTCCACCATGAACCCCATACATTTGTATGGTTGTTGATTAGAACATCTTCTTCGTACTTGCTCCGAGGAAGAAATATCTCCTCGCCATTATTAATGATCATCCTACCAGCTCGATCATATTCAACTTCCTTTTCACTTTGTCCTAGTAGCAGCTCTCTAGGAAGTGCATCTTCAGTGGCTGCATTGCCATATTTATCCAAAACTGTAGCCTTCATTTGTAACTTTAATGTATCTCGATTAATCTTATAATTTTTATGAAGCAATTCGGCTTGAGACGGAGCTGCTTGGATGTGAACATAATTTCCCTTCTCAAACGACTCCCAAGCATGAACATTGAGCTGCTTGAACTCCAAAGCTTGACCCGTTAATCTATTTTTATCATCACCCGCATAGAACTTGTCATTCGGATCCATATCTGGAAGTGGATCCTCACGCATGGACCGAGTTTTAGGATCGTAATGAGCAGAGTTGACATCAAGGTTCAAAAGGTATTTCGCAGTATCTTCTCGAATACGTAAATTCCTAACAGTTCCTGTGCTTCCACCACCTGTAGTACGTACACGCTTCTCAACCTTAGAAAAATCCATCTGCTTACATTCATCAACCTTAGCTTCATCATCATCTACCTTATAATCGTCCTCCTCATCACTTTTATTTTTCTCCTCCAGTTTATTAAGTTTTTGTTCCTTTTTGTACTTATTTCTAGCCTCCTCCCTGGCTTCGAATCTTTCTATCTCAAGAGCATAAGATGCAGTATCATAACCATTCCAACGATCCCGTTTCGCATCATAATTATTATCCATCTCCATAATATTCTGCAGTTTGTCATCTGCCTCAATGTGCTTGCCTGTCCACTTAGCTCCAACTTTACGAGGCCTTCCAAAACATTCATTGAGCGCGTGCAAAGCTCCGCAATTTGGACACGCACCCTTCCTGTAATTTTCCGCCTGATAAATTTTCTCTACCCTCTTATAATAGCAGATATGATCAGTTTGAGTTGATTTTGGTTTTCTTTGATGCTTCAGACTCGGTCCGCCCGGGTTGAGGTACCATGGTGCAGTTGACATATAGTGAGGAATATGAGGATTAATTTCTTTTCCATCCTCTACGTCAACCTCAGCTTGGGCAAGCCCAGATTTACGTGCTTGCTCCAATTCTAGCCTTTTACGGTGGTCTTCTCTTGATTTAAATGTCGCCATGTTTGTTGTATTTCGAAAAGTGAGACGAATTTGAGGTGATGCGTTTGGGAGACGGAGAAATCTTGCCTGGTTATGGAACGATGATGTTAATGGCAGTGTGAAAGAAATTTAGCTAGGACTGTTTCTGGGTAAAGCCACTTGTGATCAGAGAATACGATCACAACTGTCTTAACAACTGATACGACAACACGCACACGTTCAGAGTAAATAAAAATTGCAGCGGAATAAAAATCAAACTCAGAATAAACACTTCAGCAAGAAATTCCTTGCTGGAAAACTTTCATTAATCAAAAGGTCTTGCAGAATACAAGACAATGAAAGAAACAAAAATAACGAAAAGATCAAACCTATTCTAGATCTCTAGAATAAACCAAACACTAAAACACTTGAGTTCTTGATGAACAAGAACTTCAAAGAAATCAATGACTCTCTCACAAAAACGAAATTAACACTCTTTGAATCTCAGAATCCGTGATCAATAATGACCGGCTCTCTCTTCTTTTATAGCCGCTCCATTCCTTGTTTGGTGAGAGACCTACATTCCTAAAATACAAAAGAGATAACTACCAAAGATAAACATTAGTAAGTTAGTCAACTAAATCATAATAATAATAATAATAATAAACCTAAAATAAACTATTCCTAAATAATTACAACTAATTCCTAAATTAAATAAACTCTAAACTAATTATATACAATAATTATTATCAGAATCACAAAGATACATAAAAATAAGTAAATGAGTATTTCATACTCTTTCAATCTCCCCCTATCTTTGTGGTTCTGATCAAAACATCCAAAACAATAATCTCTCCAACAAAATTTGTACATTGGATTTTACTCCCCCTGAATATGAAAACCTCATCTTTCTCCCATTTTTTGAGAAGAACCATCAACCTCAAAGAAAGAAAATTATGAATATCTTCCACTCCCCTAAATTTGAATCTCCCCAACAAAAATACCTCTAAGAGCATCATAATTCTCAACTCATATCGCAGCAAACCTTTATAGACCAGAAAGTTCTGCAGAAGATGTACTTACCAGTTGACTGTCCAGTTGAGTGACCAGTTGTCCGCACAGTTGCACGAACAAGTTGCTTTAGCACCAGCTGGATGCTTAACAACACAAATGCCTGAGCTTGATCAGAGCAGCGGCAAACAATCATTTTGTGTCACAATCACTCAGTGATTCTTCTGAATTCTCGGATATTTCTGCAAAAATGTTAGAGAGAGAGAGAGCATTTGCAAAATAGGAACAAGATGAGATGAGAGAAATGTAGCTAGAAAACATGAGGAAGAAGATATAAGAAACCATAATTCACAACCAGATTTGACATGAAGGAAATATCAAGGGAGGACAGAGATTCTTCCTAAGAACTCGGATAGGCCAAGGAGTAGGGAGAACCGAGAAACATCGAAGTACCCATTTAAATTCCAAAACAAACAAGGATTTTGATTTTAAAATTCAAACTTTACCCATGTTTTGTGATAAATTGTCAGTCCCAGAATTAAAACTTGCCAAATTCAACTGAATCCATTTATCCACAATGTACCATAAATTCCACCAACTGCACAACGAAACTTGAACATCACGCCATTAAATTATCGTTAATCACATGAAAAACATCAATCTTTAACACATAAGAACAACAATTCAATTTGCTGATGGAAATACCAAGGAGAGAAAAAAAACTTAGAAAAATTATGCCTAAACACACAAGTGAAGATTGTCTCAATTTTTGTGTGACATAGAATGGTCAACACAGTTCATGACTCGGTTTCAACTCACAAGAATTCAATGAGATTCTCCTTCAATCATGCAGCCTCTAGAACACTCCCTTTGAAGGCTTATAACTTATGAATCAGTTACGGGGAGGAGCTTTTCACTCTCCCAATACAGTGTTACACTGATTCTCAAGTTATGTATGAATACACGTCAGCACATTGCCTAAATGAGTAGTAACTTCGAAGACTGGTGGCAGTTTGTTTTTCCCGTAACCTTAGATTGAGTGCCCACTCCATAATAAACAACACGAAGGAATTAACAAGACAATTTTCATTATCAGGTTAAGAAGGGTCTCACATTCAAGGGTCAAATCTCGGAGTCAAGGAACTGAAGGAAACCAAGTGGTCACAAGAGACAATCGTGCAAAGATGGATGCAATCTACACTATTTTTTTTTTTTTTTTTTTTTTTTTTTTTTTGTGTTTACTGTAATATACAATTATACAGTTATGCAGTCAGTTGTCTGCACACTTGTGCAGTCAACTGGTATCACACAGTCCGAGAGAAAATCTCTCGAAATCCAAAGCCTTGGTAAAGATATCACCAAGTTGATCCGTTGTGCTTACATGTTCTAGAGTAATGATTTTTTGTTCAACGAGATCTCTAATAAAATGATGCATAATATCTATGTGCTTTTTTAGGAAATGTTGTACCGGATTCTTGGCAATATTCTGGGAACTTAAGCTATCACAAAATACAGTCAATGTTTCACTTCTAAGACCATAATCCTTGATTATTTGGTCCACTCTCAACAATTGAGTACAACAAGTAACAACTCCCTTATATTTATTAGATAGCCTACGAACCAAGAACCTAATATCGTTCCTTTCAAATTTTACTACTTCCTCTTGCATGACATTGGTCCAATTATTAAATTTTAAAGTTTCTGACTCATCCTCATGCTTAAAATTAGCAACGAAACAACAAAAGCTTACCTGATGGTACGCGGATTGCATGCATACCAAACCGGCTAATTCCCGGTAATTTATTTGTTTTCCTCTTGTTTTTATTCCTTCATCCACTCCCCCAATGACCTGGGAAATTGAATGATCTCCATGTATCCTTGCAGCAGCCTCAATGCCTCTGCTTTCCTGATCTTCAATGATTTCAGAATCTGAACTGGAATCTGCTGCTGTCTGACCATCTGTCATGGCAGTTGACTGTTCATCTGGTCTGTCAACTGGTCTGTCAACTGACCTCACAAGTGTTAAATCTGCAGATTCTTTTGTACTCTTCTGTTCAGATTCATCATTAATCTGTTCAGGCTCCCAAGTGCAACCTGTAATACAATTCTCAACACAATTGACAATAAGATCAGGAGCATTATCAAAAATTAAGTTAAAACATGAATGATATTCAACCAACTTGTAACAATGATCAGAGGATCTTACACCTTTGAAAACACATCTGTTTGAATCATCGAAGACCTCACAGATCTTCTTATCAAACTTGACATGTAGATCATCATCACACAATTGGCTTATGCTAATTAGGTTTGCCTTTAACCCATTAACATGCAAGACATTATGCAAGTTAGGCAAACCATTAACATTCAGCATACCTTTGCCAATTACCTCACCTTGAGCACCTCCACCAAAATTGACTTTTCCACCTTTAAAGGCTTCATAATCTTTGAAATGCTCAAGAGAGCCAGTCATATGGCGGGAGCAGCCACTGTCAAAGTACCAGGCTCCTTCCATACTGCTCTTGAAGGAGGTAAACACCACTTGACACTTTAGAGTGTCCTTTCTTACCCATGTGGCTTTTGGAGCAGACTGCAGTTGACTGGGCAGTTGTGACTCCAACTGAGCCCATAACTGTCCTGTCAGGTGGCCGCTGTTCTTCTCCAAGCCAAGTTCCTGTTTCAACTTGTAACAAAATGGACGTATATGTCCAGGGGTAAAACAATGGTGACACACGTATCTCCTTTTTCTATTTCTTCTGTTTTTGTGAGGAGACACGTGATTAACATTAAATCTCTCATTGTTTTTCGAAGTGCCCTCATCTTCCTTAACAAACACTGGATCTCCATAGCCTAAACCCGATTTTCCTTGGTTCCCCATGTTCAGAACCTCTTCCAATTTAGCCTTTCCATTGTTAAGTTTATTGAGTGTAATGGTTTCTTTTTCAAGATTGTCGCGACCCCGAACCCCGCGGGCCCGAGACCGCGATCTGGACGTCGACTTAAAACCAAAACTCTGAAATATAGAAGTTAAAAATTCCATTTTGAACCAAAAGATGATAACACAAGGTTTTACAAATCCAAGTTTAAATCAACAAAGTACATCTAACATAAGCTCCACAGCTTATACCCAAAAGAACAAAATATACAATTCTTAATGACGTCAATAATGGTAAAACTATCTCCAAAAGGTTATACATTTAAATAATGTAAACCGATCCATAACAACCTGCCCCAAAATCTCAATCCTCTCGACGTCCTCCTCGATCCGCGAATCCTAATCCTTTTCCTCCTGGGGGGGGTTAAGGAAAAACAAAGATGGAAATAAACGGGGTGAGATAAAATCTCAGTAAGTTACTAATGCAACTACATGACATGCTATAATGCAATAAGCAATAAGCAATGATAAATATCACATAGCATGTAACAATTAACAGTCAACAGATAGTAGCGGAAAGTAAACACATAACAAAGGATATTAGCCAAAGTTTCCAAACCGGTACATCCAAATAAAGGATCGATGCGCAGCTTCAATAATCAACAAATCATCATCTTCATAATAGTATGAAAGCTGAAGAGGAATCCCCGGTCAGAAGCGACCACTCAACCCATCAATCAAACAAATCATCTTCATATTCGCATAAAAGCTGAAGAAAAACCCGGTACCGGAACCAATAACAATGATAAAGTGCCACAAGGGGCGGGAGCCATGCCACAAAGTCATGCTCCAAAACGATTAGCTAGAATACCCACAACGGAGCTAGCTCATCCCAACCAAGGCCAATCTGGATGAGGACAGAAGGACCAATGGGCGATGCTATACTGGACTTGGCTCGTGCCATTATAGCATTATCCATTGCCTGACTCGATACACAAATAACCAGCTGGACTTTCAGATAAATGCTAAGTAACAAATACTAGCTTAATTAAACAACTTAGGGTTCCGAAGTAGGGAACCATACCAATTAATCACCATAAAGATGCAACGGTTACTCATGAAGAGTTTAACAACAACGATAACAGAGTTTCTCATGAAGAGCACAACAACGATAAACGGAATTTCTCATAAAGAGCACAACAACAATGATTATTAGAATACAGTAATTTTATAAGGAGGAAACATACCAGATACATTCCAAAGATGGTATCCACGAGTTAATCATGAAGCACACAACCCAAACGGTCGCTCACAATTAGTACAACGACTATAACCCAAAATTATCCTAAACGTTTACTCATAAAGATGTACTAGGACTATGAACTCGACCATCCCATCACACCTGGAATTCCAAAGTAGGAAATCAGAATGAATACACCTTAAGGTTAATTAAGCCGTAGGTACCCAATTACCAATTCACGCTTTACCTCCGTTCGTAACGAACCAATTCTAAACATCCCAAACGAATCAAAAAGGTTACACTTATGAGAACCTGATCACGACAGGACTAAACCCTACACCTTGGTGTTCAATAACAACCCCCTAGGTACTATAGGACATCGCCTAAAACCTAGACCAAGTCTTACGCAAAATTCAATTCGGTTGGAACAAACACGGACACATCATAAGATGCCCAAACAATACTTGATCAAATTACATAACACTATTGTTCACAAAGGAACCAATTTTAGTTACTAAAGTGCTCCACGGTGTTATCTTAAGTTAATTAGAAGAAGGTACCCTAAACTAGTTAAGCCATTTAGTTTAAACAAGCAAAAAGGACAAAATCCTGGAACAGGGGGAGGGCGGACGCCTGGAATGGGGGCAGGCGGGCGCCTGAATCAACAGAAGGTCGGGTCTTCAGAAAGGGGTATGTAGGCGGGCGCCTGGTCTACGGGCTGGGGAAAAACAGAGCTGGGTTCTTCACATTTCCTTGCCCTTTTCACACCATTTTCATAATACCCAAAATCAACACTCCCAACATGATTCCTAAGGTATCCAAACATCATTTAACCAAAAAGGGGACCTAAGCAACACCCTTTAATCAATCAAGACCAAGATCAAATTCCCACATTCAAGATTTCACCATTTCTTCCCAAGAACTCAAATAATTTCAAAATAAATTCAAAACTCAATCAAACTTCAAAATAACACATCAAACATCATATAAACATGATATGAACATTTTAGCATCAAAATGGGGGAAAAGTAACTTACTTGCAAATTCTCAAAGTTGATGGATTTCAATTCTTTTTGACTTCCTACGATCCTATCGACGATCTAAACATGTTTCAAGTTTTAAGAAACGAGAGATTAAGAGAGGAAGATGGAGAAAATGAAGAGAGAAGATAAAGAAGAGAAACTTACCCCAAATGCTAGAGAGAGGGAGAGAGATGGCTGGAAAGGAGAAGAATGGGTGAGGGAGGAGGTGAGGGAGGTGGGGGGAGTAGGGGGAAATAATTCAAACATTTACACTTAGGCCCCCTCTCTCACACTACACACAATACTACACTCCCAACTAACAATTAAGACTCAACACTACTACACTAACCCAAAAGACCCAAACAAAATGCTAGGCATATTATTATGAAACATAAAATGCACACATAAATATTTTTAATAAACAATAATTTAAATACAAAATTAAGCAAATAAATAAATAATAATTATTTATTACCAATAAAATAGAGCCTATATTTCGGGTCGTGACATTCACTCACCCTTAAAGAAAATTCGGCCCGAATTTTAACGAGACTTACCCGAAAGATCAAGTAGCCATTAATACGATAGTTCCGTCATTTTCCAAATTCCTCAATCATCCATTCTAAACCACCACAAGGTAACCTTAAATAATGCTTACGATAACACCACCTCTCGAACCGAATCATTCCATCATTAACTTCATTACTAATCAAAATCCGTACTCAAAATCGAAGTATTCAAATTATTTCCACATATAATTCTCGAGGTATCTCAAACTCGCCTTATTCATAACCTTAACTACACCGCAAAGGTACTTCCATTTGTAAATCGCATACTTAGTATTATTCCCCAGAAGTTCAAAACATTACCATCTCGAGCTAAATTAGCTTTTAAAATATAAAAAGGCCAAAGAAATTTCTATTTCCACAATACTCATCGAAATGGCTACATCTCTAAGGATTACCATTATAGTGCTCTCGCTCTAGGTAGCACCTTAAACTAGAGGTGTAATATAAACCCAAAATTTTAATACAAAATGTGCACTTAAATCTACGCCATAATATCATCGTCACAACACTCCAATCCTTGAAAGTCTAAAATAATTACGAATACTCAGTAGTCCGAAAATGATCTAAATTTTATCTTCACGGTATTTCCTCTAACTCCCTTTTTAGTTAATAATCTGTGCTCATATACCCAAGGAAATCACCAAATCTCAAGTCCTCAATAGCTAAGCCACGTTAGTCTTTCACGCATACATTTATTAACCTAATGATACTTAGGCTCCATAGTACTACCATCATAATAAACCAATTAGCTAGCAACGTTCCAACTGACCCAATACCAAATCATGATATTCCTTAATTATGCCCAAGTATTGATACTCCCCTTCCTTCACATACCCTTGATCCAATTCGGAAAACGCCGCCAAGAAGGGATATAAAACCATAGAACCACTATTTAACCAAAATTTCAAAATGCCTTTAACATAAATCGAGAAATTATTACTCTCCCAAAATGTACTTAGTCCTTTCTAACTTAACACGCTTACCACCATTAATGATCATAACTCCTACAACAAACTCATAATCCATAACAAATCGTACACCTCTCCATACTAATCCATTCCGATGCATTCACGGAGATGTACTAAAAGTGACCAAAATCTCCTATCCAGAAATCCTCAATTTGAATCCTCCACTCTCATAACCCAACCGATGTCATAAGGACATTGATCTAAATATTAGCACTACAACCTTGTACTATAACAACTCAATTTAACCCAAGCTTCTCCTCAAACACTAGGTACTATTCGGAAGAAAATGAAAATCTTACGAATGATAAATACACCCAACAAATTGACCGAAACTAAATACTCGGATTTCAATTAAGAAAAGATAGGCATAACTCTACCCAAAGGAACGGTCTCAAACAGTTTTAAGAAATTAGGAATGGAGAATATAACAATCCCCCTACAACAATAGACTAAAGCAATAGTAACATCAAAATCTTGTAATAGCAACATGGCTAATTTAGCAGGTGAGACATAACCATACTTAAGCACATCATAAGCACATAAGACTTCATCAGATACCCTAAAATCCTCCATAGGAGTAGACACCTACAACACATAAGTCAAAGACTCAAGAGAAATAAATGCAACTAATGCATAGAAACACATAAATGCGATGATCCTAAAATGCAAGCGCTCGCTCTCACGACGCAAAATAATACCTCCTGAAATTTATCCGTTACCTGATGAGTGCTGATTGGTCGCAATTACTCTGCCCTATACCTTAGGGTTTCCCGAAGCATCCCTCTTCTGACCCGGTGAAGTACTGATTCCTGTTCCTGATGCTTGAACCTTAAACCTCGGACAGTCTTTTATGAAGTGACCCAGTTGACCACAATTGATACATTTTCCTTGTTTCTTCCAACACTTATCCTCCAAATGGCCTTCCCTCTGACAGTAAGTGCAAAGCCACCTACCTTGTTTCCCTTGTTTCCCCGGAGTAGTACCCGGATTCCCTAGCGCGGTTTGTTCCTTAAACTGAGATGGTGCTCCCAAATTACCTCGGTTATCTGAACGGTGTTGTGGTTGAGATTTAGCATGGCTTACTTGTTTACCCGTATTTGCAACCTCGGTCTTCCTCTTATGCTCCCCAATATCTTGCTCGATCAAGTATGCCCGGTCTACCGCATCCTAAAATGTCACAATCCTCTGGGCTATAAGTTGAGTACGAATAGAAGTCTTCAAACCCTGGATGAATCTCATAGCCTTCTGTTCTTCGGTCCTCACAAGATAGTCACAATACCGGGCTAATTCCATGAACTTAGCCGAGTATTGAGCTATAGACAACAAACCTTGCTCCAAGTTGAGAAGCTCGATCTCCTTTCGGTTTTGATCCACTACCGGAATGAAATGCTCCTTGAACTTTCGCACAAACAATTCCCATGCATACACTGTGTGAGTATCATCCCAACTCGCTTTAACACCCTTTCACCAATGCTCGGCGGCACCCACAAGTTTATAAGCCGCAAACAGGACCTTGTCTTCATCGGTGCAACCAAAGACATCATAAATTTTCTCCATTGACTCAATCCATAGTTCGGCCTTCCTTACATCGGGTTCCCCATTGAACTCAACCGGTTTCAATTTCAGAAATTGTTCCAATCCGTAGCGGGGTGGTGCTGCTTGTTCTACCCTCGGACCTTGATCATGTATGGCCTTCATGGACGCCTCGAACATGCCTTGAAACATAGCACGTGCTTCTTCCCTTGTATCATTCTGATTCTGTGCCCCACTAATACCTCCTCTGTTTCTTCTTCTGGACATTTCGAGTAATTACCTGCATAAGACATCAACTGTTAATCACTCCGCACACTACTACCCATGTCGCGACCCCGGACCCCGCGGGCCCCGGGACCGCGAGCTGGACGTCGACTCTAACAATAAACTCCAAAATACCGAAGTTAAAAATTTCATTTAATACCAAAAGGTGATAATCCAAAGTTTTACAATACCAAGTTTGATAAAGACTAAATACAACAATCATAAACTTCCACAAGTTTATGCCCAACAAAATAAAAATATACAATTCTTAGTGACGTCATTGTTTGGTACAAATACCCCAAAAGGTTACACATTTATATAATGTAAACCAACCTATACAACTTTCCCCAAAAGAATGTTTCCACACTCGACGTCCTCTATCTCGTGATCAGCGAGACTATTCCTTAGCACCTGGGGGGGGGGGGTTAAGGAAAAACAAAGATAAAAGGAAAGGGGTGAGATAAATCTCAATAAGTTACTAATGCAACTACATGACATGCTATGATGCAATATACAATAAGCAATAATAAATATCATATAGCATATAGCATTTATCACATAACAGATAGCAGCGGAAATAAACACATAACAAAGGATATAGCCAAGGTTTTCCAAACCGGAACATCCAAATAAAGGATCGCTGCGCAGCTTCAATAATCAACAAATCATCATCTTCATAATAGCATGAAAGCCGAAGAGAAAACCCCGGTACCGGAACCAATAACCAATGAAGTGTCACAAGGGACGGGAGACATGCCACAAAGTCATGCTCCAAGTAAAGCTAAAATGCACACAAAGGAGCTAGCTCTTCTCACATCCAAGGCCAATCTGGAGGAGGGTAATAATGGGGCAAAACAATGGTCAACATCACAATGGACTTGGCCGTGCCATCATAACGTTTCGCATCGCCCAAACACACACAAAATACCAGCTGGACTTTCACGTAAAGGCTAAGTAATAAAATACTAGCACGATAAACAACAAAGGATTCCAAAGTAGGGAATCATGCCAAATAATCACCAAGAAGATGAGATGAACCAACAACACACAACAAGGGTGCTTCAAAATCTCAATTAACCATTAATGAATTCCAAACACAAACTTGATCACAAAGGACCCAATTCTATCACTAAAGGGTACTACAATGTTCACTAAGGTCAACTAGAAGGACACTCAAGACTTAGACCAAAACGCATCCTTTAGTCACACAATTTAACAAAATGTAAATTTTCAGAGATCTGTGCGGCCGCCCACGTTGGGTTGTGCGGTCGCCCAAAGTGCCTCAAAACAAGAACAAAATCTCTCAGAAAGATGCGCGGTCGCCCATACGATTTTGGGCGGTCGCCCAATATGCCGGAATCGCCAGAAATCGGGAAGAACAACATGGGTTCTTCCATTTTCAACCCAAAACACATTTAACCAAAATCCAACACTCCCAACAAGATTTCTAAGGTACCCAAACATTATTTTAACAAAGAGGGGACCTTAACAACACCCTTTATCAACCAAAACCAAGATTGAATCAAGGTATTCATCAATTCACCATTTTCAACCAAAAACTCAATAAATTCCAAACAAATTCAAAACTCATCCAAACTTCAAATGTAACACATCAAACATTATCTAAACATGATATGAACATTTTAGCATTAAAATGGGGGAAAAGTAACTTACTTGAATTTTCTCAAAGTTGATGGATTTCAAACCTTTTTGATTCTACGCGATCCTATCGACGATCTAAACAATGTTCACGTTTTAAGAAATGAGAGAAGATGAGAGGAAGAAGGAGAAAATGAAGAGAGAAGAAGAGAAGAAAACTTACCCATGGATGAGAGAGAGAGAGTGTCTGGGAGAGAGAAGAGAGTGAGGGAGATGGGGAGGAGTAGGGAGGGAGTAGGGAAATAATTTAAAAGAGTTACACTTAGGCCCCCTCCACTACACTACACACAAACACTACACTCCCTACTAACAATTAAGACCCAACAAATCTACACTAGCACAAATGACCCAAATAAAATGCTAGGCATAAATATTATAACACATAAATTGCACACATAATTATTTAAATAAGTAATAATTTAAATAAATAAATAAGCAAATAATTTAAATAAAAATCATTTAATTACTAATAAAATAGAGCCTATATTTCGGGTCGTGACATTCACTCCCCCTTAAAGAAAATTCGACCCGAATTTTAACGAGACTCACCTTAAACAAAAAGCCACGGAAATCTCCTCTCGATCTCATCTCGGAGCTCCCAAGTCGACTCCTCGATATCATGATTCCTCCAAAGAACTCGAACCAACGCAATGCTCTTGTTTCTCAACTCTTGAACTTTGAAATCTAAGATCCGAACCGGTCGTTCCTCATAAGACATATCGGGCTCAATATCTTCCGGTATCCTCGGTAACACGTGAGACGGATCATGAACATACTTCCGAAGCATAGAAACGTGAAACACATTGTGCAACCGGTCCAAAGATGATGGTAACGCAAGACGATACGCTAGAAGTCCAACCTTTCCCAAAATCTCAAACGGACCAATAAACCTCGGAGCCAATTTACCTTTCTTCCCAAACCTACGAATACCCACCTTTGGAGACACTTTCAAAAACACCCAATCAACGGTCTGAAAACTAAGATCTCGCCTTCGGTTATCTGCATAGCTCTTATGTCGACTCTGGGCTGCCTTCAATCTATTCCGGATAACTTTAACTTTCTCAACCGAATCCCGAAGCAAATCAATACCCAAAACTTTTGCTTCACCAACCTCATCCCAACAAATAGGCGATCTACATTTCCTTCCATACAAGGCCTCAAACGGTGCCATCTCGATACTAGCCTGATAACTGTTGTTGTAAGAGAATTCCACTAACGGCAGGTGCGAATCCCAAGAATCGGAAAAATCTATCGCACAAGCTCGCAACATATCCTCCAAAATCTGAATAGTCCTCTCGGATTGACCATCGGTCTGAGGATGAAAAGCCGTACTGAATCGCAAATCTGTACCCAAAGCTTCCTGAAACGCCTTCCAGAATCTAGAAGTAAACCTCGGGTCTCGATCTGACACAATGCTAACCGGAACTCCATGCAATCTAACAATCTCATCAATATAAAGGGTCGCAAGCTTCTCCATCGAATATCTGATGTCAATAGGCAAGAAATGGGCGCTCTTGGTCAATCTATCCACTATTACCCAAACACTGTCATACTTCCTACGGGTACGAGGCAGTCCCGTAACAAAATCCATAGTCACATGCTCCCATTTCCACTCGGGAATCTCTAACGGCTGAAGCAATCCCGCGGGTCTCTGATGCTCGGCTTTGACCTGCTGACACGTTAAACACTTCGAAACGTACTCGGCTATTTCCCTTTTCATATTAATCCACCAAAATTGTTGCTTCAAATCCTGATACATCTTCGTACTACCCGGATGAATAGTATACCTCGATTTGTGACCCTCATCAAGAACTCTCTGTTTAATTCCATCAACATCCGGAACACACAAACGACCACGGAAATTCAAAACTCCACTCGAACTAATAGAAAAATCCTCGAAGTTCTTTTCCTTCAATTTACCCATTATCTTCACCAACTCAGGATCTTCTTTCTGAGCTTCCTTTATCCTCTGAATTAGGGTCGGAGATACCCTAATATTCGCAAAAAAGCCCCATGTCTCGATTCACGAGGAGACCAATCTCGAACATCCTCAAGCATTTTCCATTCTCGAACCATCATCGAAGCCACATAAGATTTTCTACTAATCGCATCGGCTACCACATTCGCCTTCCCCGGATGATAAGAAATCGTACAATCATAATCCTTCAACAATTCCATCCATCGGCGCTGTCTATTATTCAACTCTTTCTGGGAGAAAAGGTACTTCAAACTTTTGTGATCGGTAAAAATCTCAAACTTCGCCCCATAAAGGTAGTGCTTCCATTTGTGCAACGCAAATACTATCGCGGCCAACTCCATATCATGAGTCGGGTAATTCTGCTCACTAGGGGTCAACTTCCTCGAAGCATACGCGATTACTTTCCCATTCTGCATCAACACGCAACCCAAACCCTCTTTCGAAGCATCACTGTAAATCACTAGACCATCGCTCCCATTAGGCAAAGTCAAGATCGGTGCGGTAGTCAACCTCTTCTTCAATTCCTCGAAACTCTTGTCACATTTCTCGGTCCACACAAACGGAACATTCTTCCTGGTCAACTGAGTCATCGGAGTAGCGATCCTCGAAAATCCCTCGATAAACCTTCGGTAATAACCGGCTAAACCCAGAAAACTACGAATCTCGGTCACTGACTCGGGTCTCTTCCAATCCACTATTGCCTCTATCTTTGAAGGATCCACAGAAATCCCGTCTTTCGAAATAACATGACCCAGAAATGACACCTTCTCGAGCCAAAATTCGCATTTACTAAACTTCGTAAATAATTTCTCCCTCGCAAGAACGGATAAAACCGTCCTCAAATGCTGTTCATGCTCCTCTCGAGATTTCGAATAAACAAGAATGTCGTCGATGAAGACTACCACGAACGAATCAAGATAAGGATGGAAAATCCGGTTCATCAAATCCATAAACACGGCCGGCGCGTTAGTCAACCCAAACGGCATAACCAAGAACTCATAATGACCATAACGAGTGCGAAAAGCAGTCTTCGGAATATCCTCCGATCGAACTTTCAACTGATGGTACCCACTCCTCAAATCAAGCTTAGAGAAAACCACAGATCCTTGTAGCTGATCAAATAAATCATCAATGTGCGGTAGAGGGTACTTATTCTTCACCGTAACCTGATTCAACTTCCGGTAATCTATGCACAATCTCAAGGAACCATCTTTCTTCCGCACAAACAAAACCGGTGCTCCCCACGGGGAAACACTAGGGCGGATAAACCCTCGATCAAGCAACTCTTGCAACTGGACCTTTAATTCCTTCAACTCTGCGGGAGCTAACCTATAAGGCGCTTTCGAAGTCGGAGCCGTACCCGGCAAAAGATCTATACAAAACTCAATCTCACGATCGGGAGGCATAACATACTCGGTAGAGAAAACATCGGGAAATTCCCGGACTACCCGAACACTATCAAAACTAGGGGATTCTTTCCTAGTATCAAGAACACTAGCCAAATACCCCTCACAACCACTATGCAATAATCTTCTCGCTTTCATAAAAGAAATTAAGCGAACCTTTCTACTCAGAGGACTAGCCTCAAACACAAATTTAGGCACATCAGGAATAGAAAAAGTAACAGTTTTCTTACGGCAATCAACGGAAGCATGAAACTTGCTCAACCAATCCATACCCAAAATGACATCAAAGTCTTGGATAGGAAGAACTACCAAATCCACACAAAGGACTCGACCACAAATAACCACGTCACAAGCACGAAAGACTCGATCAGAAATCAAGCATTCTCCTATAGGGGTCGACACCTCTAGCACGTACGGTAAAGACTCAAATGCAGCATTTAACATGGAAGCAAATTTCACAGAAATGTATGAATGAGATGATCCTGGATCTACTAACGCTCGTGCGCTCACATTAGACACAGAAACAATACCTCCAATAACGGATGGATCATCGGTAGCTTGTTGTTGATTCATGGCATAAACCTTCCCTTGAACCTTGGGCTTCCCTGCGGCATCCCTTTTCTGACCCAGATTAGTACCAACTCCTGACCCGGATGCTTGCCCTCTACCTCTCGGGCAATCTTTTACAAAGTGACCCATTTGACCACAATTGGTGCACCTTCCTTGCTTCTTCCAACAACGGTCTTCAGAATGACCTTCCTTTTGACAATACGAACAAAGCCTCCTAATTTGGCTCCCTTGGTTCCCTTGGTTCCCGGAAGTGGTACCCGGGTTCCTTGGGATCGGTTGCCCTCGGAACTGAGATTGTCCCCCAAAGCTACCTCGGTTATCAATTCTTGGTTGTGACTTGCTCTGCGCTCCTTGCTTACTCGGGTTAGCTACCTCAGTCTTCCTTTTATGCTCCCCAATATCTTGCTCTATCAAATAGGCTCGGTCCACCACATCTTGGAATGTCACTATCCGTTGAGCAATAAGTTGAGTACGGATGGAGGTCTTCAATCCCCGAATAAATCTCATAGCTTTTTGTTCCTCGGTCCTCACCAAATAGTCGCAATACCGGGCTAATTCTATGAACTTAGCCGAGTATTATGCTATAGACAACACACATTGCTCCAAGTTGAGTAGCTCGATCTCCTTTCGGTTTTGATCAACAACCGGAATGAAATGCTCCTTGAATTTGCGCACAAACAACTCCCACGCATAAACCGTGCGAGTATCATCCCAAGTAGCTTTAATACCTTTCCACCAATGCTCGGCGGCTCCCACAAGCTTGTAAGCCGTAAAACGGACCTTGTCCTCATCCGAACACCCAAATACATCATAAATCTTCTCCATCGACTCAATCCACAACTCAGCTTTCCGAACATCGGGTTCCCCATTGAATTCAACCGGTTTAAGTTTGAGAAATTGCTCCAATCCATAACGGGGTGGTGCTTGTTCTACCCTCGGACCTTGATCATGTATGGCCTTCATGGCCGCCTCGAACATGCCTTGAAACATGGCACGTGCTTCTTCCCTTGTATCATTCTGATTCTGTGCCCCACTAGCACCTCCTCTGTTTCTTCTTCCAGACATTGCGAATAATTATCTGCATAAGACATCAACCGTTAATCGCTCCGCACACCACTACCCACCTAGGTCATACTAATCCACCTAGACTTATACTTAGAGCTAATGCCATAGCTCTGATACAAACTATCGCGACCCCGGACCCCGCGGGCCCCGGGACCGCGAGCTGGACGTCGACTCTAACAATAAACTCCAAAATACCGAAGTTAAAAATTTCATTTAATACCAAAAGGTGATAATCCAAAGTTTTACAATACCAAGTTTGATAAAGACTAAATACAACAATCATAAACTTCCACAAGTTTATGCCCAACAAAATAAAAATATACAATTCTTAGTGACGTCATTGTTTGGTACAAATACCCCAAAAGGTTACACATTTATATAATGTAAACCAACCTATACAACTTTCCCCAAAAGAATGTTTCCACACTCGACGTCCTCTATCTCGTGATCAGCGAGACTATTCCTTAGCACCTGGGGGGGGGGTTAAGGAAAAACAAAGATAAAAGGAAAGGGGTGAGATAAATCTCAATAAGTTACTAATGCAACTACATGACATGCTATGATGCAATATACAATAAGCAATAATAAATATCATATAGCATATAGCATTTATCACATAACAGATAGCAGCGGAAATAAACACATAACAAAGGATATAGCCAAGGTTTTCCAAACCGGAACATCCAAATAAAGGATCGCTGCGCAGCTTCAATAATCAACAAATCATCATCTTCATAATAGCATGAAAGCCGAAGAGAAAACCCCGGTACCGGAACCAATAACCAATGAAGTGTCACAAGGGACAGGAGACATGCCACAAAGTCATGCTCCAAGTAAAGCTAAAATGCACACAAAGGAGCTAGCTCTTCTCACATCCAAGGCCAATCTGGAGGAGGGTAATAATGGGGCAAAACAATGGTCAACATCACAATGGACTTGGCCGTGCCATCATAACGTTTCGCATCGCCCAAACACACACAAAATACCAGCTGGACTTTCACGTAAAGGCTAAGTAATAAAATACTAGCACGATAAACAACAAAGGATTCCAAAGTAGGGAATCATGCCAAATAATCACCAAGAAGATGAGATGAACCAACAACACACAACAAGGGTGCTTCAAAATCTCAATTAACCATTAATGAATTCCAAACACAAACTTGATCACAAAGGACCCAATTCTATCACTAAAGGGTACTACAATGTTCACTAAGGTCAACTAGAAGGACACTCAAGACTTAGACCAAAACGCATCCTTTAGTCACACAATTTAACAAAATGTAAATTTTCAGAGATCTGTGCGGCCGCCCACGTTGGGTTGTGCGGTCGCCCAAAGTGCCTCAAAACAAGAACAAAATCTCTCAGAAAGATGCGCGGTCGCCCATACGATTTTGGGCGGTCGCCCAATATGCCGGAATCGCCAGAAATCGGGAAGAACAACATGGGTTCTTCCATTTTCAACCCAAAACACATTTAACCAAAATCCAACACTCCCAACAAGATTTCTAAGGTACCCAAACATTATTTTAACAAAGAGGGGACCTTAACAACACCCTTTATCAACCAAAACCAAGATTGAATCAAGGTATTCATCAATTCACCATTTTCAACCAAAAACTCAATAAATTCCAAACAAATTCAAAACTCATCCAAACTTCAAATGTAACACATCAAACATTATCTAAACATGATATGAACATTTTAGCATTAAAATGGGGGAAAAGTAACTTACTTGAATTTTCTCAAAGTTGATGGATTTCAAACCTTTTTGATTCTACGCGATCCTATCGACGATCTAAACAATGTTCACGTTTTAAGAAATGAGAGAAGATGAGAGGAAGAAGGAGAAAATGAAGAGAGAAGAAGAGAAGAAAACTTACCCATGGATGAGAGAGAGAGAGAGAGAGTGTCTGGGAGAGAGAAGAGAGTGAGGGAGATGGGGAGGAGTAGGGAGGGAGTAGGGAAATAATTTAAAAGAGTTACACTTAGGCCCCCTCCACTACACTACACACAAACACTACACTCCCTACTAACAATTAAGACCCAACAAATCTACACTAGCACAAATGACCCAAATAAAATGCTAGGCATAAATATTATAACACATAAATTGCACACATAATTATTTAAATAAGTAATAATTTAAATAAATAAATAAGCAAATAATTTAAATAAAAATCATTTAATTACTAATAAAATAGAGCCTATATTTCGGGTCGTGACATTCACTCCCCCTTAAAGAAAATTCGACCCGAATTTTAACGAGACCCACCTTAAACAAAAAGCCACGGAAATCTCCTCTCGATCTCATCTCGGAGCTCCCAAGTCGACTCCTCGATATCATGATTCCTCCAAAGAACTCGAACCAACGCAATGCTCTTGTTTCTCAACTCTTGAACTTTGAAATCTAAGATCCGAACCGGTCGTTCCTCATAAGACATATCGGGCTCAATATCTTCCGGTATCCTCGGTAACACGTGAGACGGATCATGAACATACTTCCGAAGCATAGAAACGTGAAACACATTGTGCAACCGGTCCAAAGATGATGGTAACGCAAGACGATACGCTAGAAGTCCAACCTTTCCCAAAATCTCAAACGGACCAATAAACCTCGGAGCCAATTTACCTTTCTTCCCAAACCTACGAATACCCACCTTTGGAGACACTTTCAAAAACACCCAATCACCGGTCTGAAAACTAAGATCTCGCCTTCGGTTATCTGCATAGCTCTTATGTCGACTCTGGGCTGCCTTCAATCTATTCCGGATAACTTTAACTTTCTCAACCGAATCCCGAAGCAAATCAATACCCAAAACTTTTGCTTCACCAACCTCATCCCAACAAATAGGCGATCTACATTTCCTTCCATACAAGGCCTCAAACGGTGCCATCTCGATACTAGCCTGATAACTGTTGTTGTAAGAGAATTCCACTAACGGCAGGTGCGAATCCCAAGAATCGGAAAAATCTATCGCACAAGCTCGCAACATATCCTCCAAAATCTGAATAGTCCTCTCGGATTGACCATCGGTCTGAGGATGAAAAGCCGTACTGAATCGCAAATCTGTACCCAAAGCTTCCTGAAACGCCTTCCAGAATCTAGAAGTAAACCTCGGGTCTCGATCTGACACAATGCTAACCGGAACTCCATGCAATCTAACAATCTCATCAATATAAAGGGTCGCAAGCTTCTCCATCGAATATCTGATGTCAATAGGCAAGAAATGGGCGCTCTTGGTCAATCTATCCACTATTACCCAAACACTGTCATACTTCCTACGGGTACGAGGCAGTCCCGTAACAAAATCCATAGTCACATGCTCCCATTTCCACTCGGGAATCTCTAACGGCTGAAGCAATCCCGCGGGTCTCTGATGCTCGGCTTTGACCTGCTGACACGTTAAACACTTCGAAACGTACTCGGCTATTTCCCTTTTCATATTAATCCACCAAAATTGTTGCTTCAAATCCTGATACATCTTCGTACTACCCGGATGAATAGTATACCTCGATTTGTGACCCTCATCAAGAACTCTCTGTTTAATTCCATCAACATCCGGAACACACAAACGACCACGGAAATTCAAAACTCCACTCGAACTAATAGAAAAATCCTCGAAGTTCTTTTCCTTCAATTTACCCATTATCTTCACCAACTCAGGATCTTCTTTCTGAGCTTCCTTTATCCTCTGAATTAGGGTCGGAGATACCCTAATATTCGCAAAAATAGCCCCATGTCTCGATTCACGAGGAGACCAATCTCGAACATCCTCAAGCATTTTCCATTCTCGAACCATCATCGAAGCCACATAAGATTTTCTACTAATCGCATCGGCTACCACATTCGCCTTCCCCGGATGATAAGAAATCGTACAATCATAATCCTTCAACAATTCCATCCATCGGCGCTGTCTATTATTCAACTCTTTCTGGGAGAAAAGGTACTTCAAACTTTTGTGATCGGTAAAAATCTCAAACTTCGCCCCATAAAGGTAGTGCTTCCATTTGTGCAACGCAAATACTATCGCGGCCAACTCCATATCATGAGTCGGGTAATTCTGCTCACTAGGGGTCAACTTCCTCGAAGCATACGCGATTACTTTCCCATTCTGCATCAACACGCAACCCAAACCCTCTTTCGAAGCATCACTGTAAATCACTAGACCATCGCTCCCATTAGGCAAAGTCAAGATCGGTGCGGTAGTCAACCTCTTCTTCAATTCCTCGAAACTCTTGTCACATTTCTCGGTCCACACAAACGGAACATTCTTCCTGGTCAACTGAGTCATCGGAGTAGCGATCCTCGAAAATCCCTCGATAAACCTTCGGTAATAACCGGCTAAACCCAGAAAACTACGAATCTCGGTCACTGACTCGGGTCTCTTCCAATCCACTATTGCCTCTATCTTTGAAGGATCCACAGAAATCCCGTCTTTCGAAATAACATGACCCAGAAATGACACCTTCTCGAGCCAAAATTCGCATTTACTAAACTTCGTAAATAATTTCTCCCTCGCAAGAACGGATAAAACCGTCCTCAAATGCTGTTCATGCTCCTCTCGAGATTTCGAATAAACAAGAATGTCGTCGATGAAGACTACCACGAACGAATCAAGATAAGGATGGAAAATCCGGTTCATCAAATCCATAAACACGGCCGGCGCGTTAGTCAACCCAAACGGCATAACCAAGAACTCATAATGACCATAACGAGTGCGAAAAGCAGTCTTCGGAATATCCTCCGATCGAACTTTCAACTGATGGTACCCACTCCTCAAATCAAGCTTAGAGAAAACCACGGATCCTTGTAGCTGATCAAATAAATCATCAATGTGCGGTAGAGGGTACTTATTCTTCACCGTAACCTGATTCAACTTCCGGTAATCTATGCACAATCTCAAGGAACCATCTTTCTTCCGCACAAACAAAACCGGTGCTCCCCACGGGGAAACACTAGGGCGGATAAACCCTCGATCAAGCAACTCTTGCAACTGGACCTTTAATTCCTTCAACTCTGCGGGAGCTAACCTATAAGGCGCTTTCGAAATCGGAGCCGTACCCGGCAAAAGATCTATACAAAACTCAATCTCACGATCGGGAGGCATAACATACTCGGTAGAGAAAACATCGGGAAATTCCCGGACTACCCGAACACTATCAAAACTAGGGGATTCTTTCCTAGTATCAAGAACACTAGCCAAATACCCCTCACAACCACTATGCAATAATCTTCTCGCTTTCATAAAAGAAATTAAGCGAACCTTTCTACTCAGAGGACTAGCCTCAAACACAAATTTAGGCACATCAGGAATAGAAAAAGTAACAGTTTTCTTACGGCAATCAACGGAAGCATGAAACTTGCTCAACCAATCCATACCCAAAATGACATCAAAGTCTTGGATAGGAAGAACTACCAAATCCACACAAAGGACTCGACCACAAATAACCACGCCACAAGCACGAAAGACTCGATCAGAAATCAAGCATTCTCCTATAGGGGTCGACACCTCTAGCACGTACGGTAAAGACTCAAATGCAGCATTTAACATGGAAGCAAATTTCACAGAAATGTATGAATGAGATGATCCTGGATCTACTAACGCTCGTGCGCTCACATTAGACACAGAAACAATACCTCCAATAACGGATGGATCATCGGTAGCTTGTTGTTGATTCATGGCATAAACCTTCCCTTGAACCTTGGGCTTCCCTGCGGCATCCCTTTTCTGACCCAGATTAGTACCAACTCCTGACCCGGATGCTTGCCCTCTACCTCTCGGGCAATCTTTTACAAAGTGACCCATTTGACCACAATTGGTGCACCTTCCTTGCTTCTTCCAACAACGGTCTTCAGAATGACCTTCCTTTTGAAAATACGAACAAAGCCTCCTAATTTGGCTCCCTTGGTTCCCGGAAGTGGTACCCGGGTTCCTTGGGATCGGTTGCCCTCGGAACTGAGATTGTCCCCCAAAGCTACCTCGGTTATCAATTCTTGGTTGTGACTTGCTCTGCGCTCCTTGCTTACTCGGGTTAGCTACCTCAGTCTTCCTTTTATGCTCCCCAATATCTTGCTCTATCAAATAGGCTCGGTCCACCACATCTTGGAATGTCACTATCCGTTGAGCAATAAGTTGAGTACGGATGGAGGTCTTCAATCCCCGAATAAATCTCATAGCTTTTTGTTCCTCGGTCCTCACCAAATAGTCGCAATACCGGGCTAATTCTATGAACTTAGCCGAGTATTATGCTATAGACAACACACATTGCTCCAAGTTGAGTAGCTCGATCTCCTTTCGGTTTTGATCAACAACCGGAATGAAATGCTCCTTGAATTTGCGGACAAACAACTCCCACGCATAAACCGTGCGAGTATCATCCCAAGTAGCTTTAATACCTTTCCACCAATGCTCGGCGGCTCCCACAAGCTTGTAAGCCGTAAAACGGACCTTGTCCTCATCCGAACACCCAAATACATCATAAATCTTCTCCATCGACTCAATCCACAACTCAGCTTTCCGAACATCGGGTTCCCCATTGAATTCAACCGGTTTAAGTTTGAGAAATTGCTCCAATCCATAACGGGGTGGTGCTTGTTCTACCCTCGGACCTTGATCATGTATGGCCTTCATGGCCGCCTCGAACATGCCTTGAAACATGGCACGTGCTTCTTCCCTTGTATCATTCTGATTCTGTGCCCCACTAGCACCTCCTCTGTTTCTTCTTCCAGACATTGCGAATAATTATCTGCATAAGACATCAACCGTTAATCGCTCCGCACACAACTACCCACCTAGGTCATACTAATCCACCTAGACTTATACTTAGAGCTAATGCCATAGCTCTGATACAAACTATCGCGACCCCGGACCCCGCGGGCCCCGGGACCGCGAGCTGGACGTCGACTCTAACAATAAACTCCAAAATACCGAAGTTAAAAATTTCATTTAATACCAAAAGGTGATAATCCAAAGTTTTACAATACCAAGTTTGATAAAGACTAAATACAACAATCATAAACTTCCACAAGTTTATGCCCAACAAAATAAAAATATACAATTCTTAGTGACGTCATTGTTTGGTACAAATACCCCAAAAGGTTACACATTTATATAATGTAAACCAACCTATACAACTTTCCCCAAAAGAATGTTTCCACACTCGACGTCCTCTATCTCGTGATCAGCGAGACTATTCCTTAGCACCTGTGGGGGGGTTAAGGAAAAACAAAGATAAAAGGAAAGGGGTGAGATAAATCTCAATAAGTTACTAATGCAACTACATGACATGCTATGATGCAATATACAATAAGCAATAATAAATATCATATAGCATATAGCATTTATCACATAACAGATAGCAGCGGAAATAAACACATAACAAAGGATATAGCCAAGGTTTTCCAAACCGGAACATCCAAATAAAGGATCGCTGCGCAGCTTCAATAATCAACAAATCATCATCTTCATAATAGCATGAAAGCCGAAGAGAAAACCCCGGTACCGGAACCAATAACCAATGAAGTGTCACAAGGGACGGGAGACATGCCACAAAGTCATGCTCCAAGTAAAGCTAAAATGCACACAAAGGAGCTAGCTCTTCTCACATCCAAGGCCAATCTGGAGGAGGGTAATAATGGGGCAAAACAATGGTCAACATCACAATGGACTTCGCCGTGCCATCATAACGTTTCGCATCGCCCAAACACACACAAAATACCAGCTGGACTTTCACGTAAAGGCTAAGTAATAAAATACTAGCACGATAAACAACAAAGGATTCCAAAGTAGGGAATCATGCCAAATAATCACCAAGAAGATGAGATGAACCAACAACACACAACAAAGGTGCTTCAAAATCTCAATTAACCATTAATGAATTCCAAACACAAACTTGATCACAAAGGACCCAATTCTATCACTAAAGGGTACTACAATGTTCACTAAGGTCAACTAGAAAGACACTCAAGACTTAGACCAAAACGCATCCTTTAGTCACACAATTTAACAAAATGTAAATTTTCAGAGATCTGTGCGGCCGCCCACGTTGGGTTGTGCGGTCGCCCAAAGTGCCTCAAAACAAGAACAAAAGCTCTCAGAAAGATGCGCGGTCGCCCATACGATTTTGGGCGGTCGCCCAATATGCCGGAATCGCCAGAAATCGGGAAGAACAACATGGGTTCTTCCATTTTCAACCCAAAACACATTTAACCAAAATCCAACACTCCCAACAAGATTTCTAAGGTACCCAAACATTATTTAAACAAAGAGGGGACCTTAACAGCACCCCTTTATCAACCAAAACCAAGATTGAATCAAGGTATTCATCAATTCACCATTTTCAACCAAAAACTCAATAAATTCCAAACAAATTCAAAACTCATCCAAACATCAAATGTAACACATCAAACATTATCTAAACATGATATGAACATTTTAGCATTAAAATGGGGGAAAAGTAACTTACTTGAATTTTCTCAAAGTTGATGGATTTCAAATCTTTTTGATTCTACGCGATCCTATCGACGATCTAATCAATGTTCACGTTTTAAGAAATGAGAGAAGATGAGAGGAAGAAGGAGAAAATGAAGAGAGAAGAAGAGATGAAAACTTACCCATGGATGAGAGAGAGAGAGAGAGAGAGTGTCTGGGAGAGAGAAGAGAGTGAGGGAGATGGGGAGGAGTAGGGAGGGAGTAGGGAAATAATTTAAAAGAGTTACACTTAGGCCCCCTCCACTACACTACACACAAACACTACACTCCCTACTAACAATTAAGACCCAACAAATCTACACTAGCACAAATGACCCAAATAAAATGCTAGGCATAAATATTATAACACATAAATTGCACACATAATTATTTAAATAAGTAATAATTTAAATAAATAAATAAGCAAATAATTTAAATAAAAATCATTTAATTACTAATAAAATAGAGCCTATATTTTCGGGTCGTGACAACCCACCTAGGTCATACTAATCCACCTAGACTTATACTTAGAGCCAAACCATAGCTCTGATACCAACTGTCGCGACCCCGAACCCCGCGGGCCCGAGACCGCGATCTGGACGTCGACTTAAAACCAAAACTCTGAAATATAGAAGTTAAAATTTCCATTTTGAACCAAAAGATGATAACACAAGGTTTTACAAATCCAAGTTTAAATCAACAAAGTACATCTAACATAAGCTCCACAGCTTATACCCAAAAGAACAAAATATACAATTCTTAATGACGTCAATAATGGTAAAACTATCCCCAAAAGGTTATACATTTAAATAATGTAAACCGATCCATAACAACCTGCCCCAAAATCTCAATCCTCTCGACGTCCTCCTCGATCCGCGAATCCTAATCCTTTTCCTCCTGGGGGGGGTTAAGGAAAAACAAAGATGGAAATAAACGGGGTGAGATAAAATCTCAGTAAGTTACTAATGCAACTACATGACATGCTATAATGCAATAAGCAATAAGAAATGATAAATATCACATAGCATGTAACAATTAACAGTCAACAGATAGCAGCGGAAAGTAAACACATAACAAAGGATATTAGCCAAGGTTTCCAAACCGGTACATCCAAATAAAGGATCGCTGCGCAGCTTCAATAATCAACAAATCATTATCTTCATAATAGCATGAAAGCTGAAGAGGAATCCCCGGTCAGAAGCGACCACTCAACCCATCAATCAAACAAATCATCTTCATATTCGCATAAAAGCTGAAGAAAAACCCGGTACCGGAACCAATAACAATGATAAAGTGCCACAAGGGGCGGGAGCCATGTCACAAAGTCATGCTCCAAAACGATTAGCTAGAATACCCACAACGGAGCTAGCTCATCCCAACCAAGGCCAATCTGGATGAGGACAGAAGGACCAATGGGCGATGCTATACTGGACTTGGCTCGTGCCATTATAGCATTATCCATTGCCTGGCTCGATACACAAATAACCAGCTGGACTTTCAGATAAATGCTAAGTAACAAATACTAGCTTAATTAAACAACTTAGGGTTCCGAAGTAGGGAACCATACCAATTAATCACCATAAAGATGCAACGGTTACTCATGAAGAGTTTAACAACAACGATAACAGAGTTTCTCATGAAGAGCACAACAACGATAAACGGAATTTCTCATAAAGAGCACAACAACAATGATTATTAGAATACAGTAATTTCATAAGGAGGAAACATACCAGATACATTCCAAAGATGGTATCCACGAGTTAATCATGAAGCACACAACCCAAACGGTCCCTCACAATTAGTACAACGACTATAACCCAAAATTATCCTAAACGTTTACTCATAAAGATGTACTAGGACTATGAACTCGACCATCCCATCACACCTGGAATTCCAATGTAGGAAATCAGAATGAATACACCTTAAGGTTATTTAAGCCGTAGGTACCCAATTACCAATTCACGCTTTACCTCCGTTCGTAACGAACCAATTCTAAACATCACAAACGAATCAAAAAGGTTACACTTATGAGAACCTGATCACGACAGGACTAAACCCTACACCTTGGTGTTCAATAACAACCCCCTAGGTACTATAGGACATCGCCTAAAACCTAGACCAAGTCTTACGCAAAATTCAATTCGGTTGGAACAAACACGGACACATCATAAGATGCCCAAACAATACTTGATCAAATTACATAACACTATTGTTCACAAAGGAACCAATTTTAGTTACTAAAGTGCTCCACGGTGTTATCTTAAGTTAATTAGAAGAAGGTACCCTAAACTAGTTAAGCCATTTAGTTTAAACAAGCAAAAAGGACAAAATCCTGGAACAAGGGGCGGGCGGACGCCTGGAATGGGGGCAGGCGGGCGCCTGAATCAACAGAAGGTCGGGTCTTCAGAAAGGGGTATGTAGGCGGGCGCCTGGGCATAGGCAGGCGGGCGCCTGGTCTACGGGCTGGGGAAAAACAGAGCTGAGTTCTTCACATTTCCTTGCCCTTTTCACACCATTTTCATAATACCCAAAATCAACACTCCCAACATGATTCCTAAGGTATCCAAACATCATTTAACCAAAAAGGGGACCTAAGCAACACCCTTTAATCAATCAAGACCAAGATCAAATTCCCACATTCAAGATTTCACCATTTCTTCCCAAGAACTCAAATAATTTCAAAATAAATTCAAAACTCAATCAAAATTCAAAATAACACATCAAACATCATATAAACATGATATGAACATTTTAGCATCAAAATGGGGTTAAAGTAACTTACTTGCAAATTCTCAAAGTTGATGGATTTCAATTCTTTTTGACTTCCTACGATCCTATCGACGATCTAAACATGTTTCAAGTTTTAAGAAACGAGAGATTAAGAGAGGAAGATGGAGAAAATGAAGAGAGAAGATAAAGAAGAGAAACTTACCCCAAATGCTAGAGAGAGGGAGAGAGATGGCTGGAAAGGAGAAGAATGGGTGAGGGAGGAGGTGAGGGAGGTGGGGGGAGTAGGGGGAAATAATTCAAACATTTACACTTAGGCCCCCTCTCTCACACTACACACAATACTACACTCCCAACTAACAATTAAGACTCAACACTACTACACTAACCCAAAAGACCCAAACAAAATGCTAGGCATATTATTATGAAACATAAAATGCACACATAAATATTTTTAATAAACAATAATTTAAATACAAAATTAAGCAAATAAATAAATAATAATTATTTATTACCAATAAAATAGAGCCTATATTTCGGGTCGTGACAAAGATTGCTTTTATATTTCTCACACTCATTGTCTTTTTTGGTAAGCATGACTTCTAACCTAGCTATGGAGTCCTTTTGAGTATTACTTTCACTCGACAACCTCTCATTCTTAGCTTTTAATTTCAAATTGTCAGAGGTGAGTTTTTCATTTACCTTCTTGAACTCCTTGAGTTGATCCATTCGTTTGGACCATTCTGCAAACAACTCAACGTATGTATTGTGGAGGTCCTCATACGTGGCACTATCCTCTTCCTCCTGATTGGATTCTTCAGATTCACCTGCAGAAGTGGAGTTAAAACAGGTATACATGTTAGTACCATCTGAGTAGTCAGTTGTGCTGTCAGTTGACAACACATCCTCACTATCAGATTCACTGTCAGAAAGGGAGGATTGTGATGATCGTAAAAATGACAGGTTTGCTGTCTGATCGTCATCATCTGAATCACTTAAGGTTGCAGAAAAACTCATCCATCTCTTTTTGAGTGTGTTAGCACACTCATTAGCATAGTGTCCAAATCCTAAACATGCTCTACACTGAACGAACTCAATAGATCTTTTGTTTTCAGAAGAAAATTTGTTCTTACTTGTTTCTCTCTTGAATGATTCAATCTTAGGGGAAGAAGCAGTAACCTTATTAGAAAACCTTAGTTGACGTTTTTTGTTCAACATATTGTTGAATTTTTCAGAGATCAAGTCACATTCATCTTCCTCTAAGTTTGAGTCATCAATATCCTTTGATAATTCAACAAGATCTTTGGACACAGTAAGAGCACTAGCAAGAGCAATTGAATTTACTTTGCTAGTTTGTTGCACTTCAAGGTTCAATTCAAACGTAGTTAGAATACTTAGAACCTTTTCAAGACTCACGGTCCGAGTATCACAAGTTTCTTCAATGACAGAGACTTTGATGTTAAATTTTTCTGGGAGAGTTCTTAAAACTTTACTAACCAACCTTGCATTGGATATGGATTCTCCTAATGCAAAGGATTCATTTGAAATATCCATTAATTTAGCATAATAGTCTTGAATCGTTTCATTTTCTCCCATTCTTAAATTTTCAAACTCTGTCATCAATCTCCTTAATTTTGTTTGTTTGACACTATCAGACCCTTCACAATGAAGTTGTAAAATATCCCAAGCAGTTTTGGCCACGGTATGGTTAGAAAATAACTGATACAAATTGTGATCAACATGATCAGATATGGCAGCCGTTGCCTTTGCATTGTAGTTTGCAAGGGCAATTTCTTCCGTGTTCCAATCTTGCTCAGGTTTTGGGACAAATTTTTTTTCCTTTTTCTCCTCACTAGTTTCAGGAGCTTTTGCTTTTGGATCAACTACTTCTATAGTAGGCGATGTATACCCCACAAGAATACTGACCCAAGCACGATGATCTATGTTTTTAATGTACATGATCATCTTAGCCTTCCAAATGGTATAGTTTGAACCATCTAGTGTAGGCGGCTTATTACGAATATGAGTACAGTCCATAATGGCTACTTTCAAGGATCACTTCTCAGTGTATCGAGATCAGGCTCTGGTGCCAATTGAAAGAAATTTAGCTATGACTGTTTCTGGGTAAAGCCACTTGTGATCAGAGAATACGATCACAATTGTCTTAACAACTGACACGACAACACGCACACGTTCAGAGTAAATAAAAATTGCAGCGGAATAAAATCAAACTCAGAATAAACACTTCAGCAAGAAATTCCTTGCTGGAAAACTTTCATTAATCAAAAGGTCTTGCAGAATACAAGACAATGAAAGAAACAAAAACAACGAAAAGATCAAACCTATTCTAGATCTCTAGAATAAACCAAACACTAAAACACTTGAGTTCTTGATGAACAAGAACTTCAAAGAAAACAATGACTCTCTCACAAAAACGAAATTAACACTCTTTGAATCTCAGAATCCGTGATCAATAATGGCCGGCTCCCTCTTCTTTTATAGCCGCTCCATTCCTTGTTTGGTGAGAGACCTACATTCCTAAAATACAAAAGAGATAACTACCAAAGATAAACATTAGTAAGTTAGTCAACTAAATAATAATAATAATAATAATAATAAACCTAAAATAAACTATTCCTAAATAATTACAACTAATTCCGAAATTAAATAAACTCTAAACTAATTATATACAATAATTATTATCAGAATCACAAAGATACATAAAAATAAGTAAATGAGTATTTCATACTCTTTCACAGTGGTATTAATAGCCTCGTAGGGTAGGGTTAAGAGCCTTCAAACCAAATTCTCCCCCAATTTGTATTGCGATTAACTTGATTTTGGGTATGTGACCGATGTCCTTTTTCCGTATGATTTAGGTTATCCCTTGGACCCTATCTAATTACTTTACTCCCTCTCTCCGATCCCCCTGTCCCAGAATAAATATCCTACTTTTATTTTTGTTTGTCTTAAAATAAATATTGTAGCGACCCAAACTTTCCAATAATATAAATAGTCTTTAATTAAATAATAACTATCCCAAAACCAGGGAAAACTCAAATGTCAAACACAATTCAAAATTCAACATTCAACATAACGGTTAGTACAACCCACTAGCTCTAAAATGACTGTAAATAACTGTCTTATACTCTTCAATAAAGCACATGCCGCCTTTCCTTGCGATCTAATCATTCCTCCTACTCTTTACCTGGGGAAATAATATAAGAAAGGGGCGAGCGAACAATGCACAGTAAGTTCATACGGGATCTCTCTGAGTACTAAGAAAAGATGACAGAAAGAACGGTGCCAAAAAAAATACTTCAATGAAAGGATAATCATCAATAACTTAACTGTACATATCTCAAAATACAGTTACAATACTTAAGAAAGTTGTGGCACTATCACAAGTTCGTCAATTCCATAGTAACAATTCACCTTTTCAGGGTGTTAAGTAAATAAGAGACCTTACACCTTTTCAGGGTGCTCCCTTATTAATATTAGATCATGATCATTAACTACCTCATCAACTAGCATTAAGTGTCTAAGTTCTTTTCAATCAAACTAGAAAATTTCATTTAGTCATTTTCAATCAGACTAATTCCTGCTAAGTCCTTATCAATCAGACAAAGCTAACTGCACCTGTTTCAATTAGATACAATAACATTCGTTCAAGTGTTTAAAGGTACAATCACTTTAGATACCCATTGAACAAGCACATATCAAGGGTAAGATAATTTAAAAATACGTTTATGTCATAGGATTTCAAATACTACCGGCCACTTTGTAGCTACACTTTAGAAAGAATATGAGGATCCTAATTCAACGGATGAAACTTAAGAGACTAGGAACGTAATCCCTTACATTATCTTGCGTACTTCTCTTTACAAAACCACGCGCACGAATCTACAATCATGCAAAATCATACTCTTAGACGAAGTAATTACTATTTACTTTCCGTCCCAAAATACTTTGCTTTCTTTCATTAACCTATGAGTTAATCTTCTTTTAACTCTTCTAAGGTTAATTATTCATTCTTAGGGTTTCACATATTACCCAATTAGATTTACTAAATTGCCCCTAAGGTTTCACCCAAAATACCCTTAGGGTTTACATCCTTAATTCCCATCATTATCTTCTTCATTCAATTTCACACACTAGAAACACTATTCACAGCACACACACACAAACACATGCACACACACACACTGCGCACACACCCATACGCACACACACACACACATGTTGGGTTTCGTGCAATCATGCGCAGCGGAAGATAGACATGAATAAAACCCAATAGCCTAGATCCGCTATGAACAATAATTCATAATAACAAGATGAAAGAAACTAACCCTTGTAGATCGTTATGTAAAACTTGGATTAAGCGTTAAGACAAACGCCCTCTACCGGTGATCCACACAACGAACAAATATCAAGAATGCCTTCTTGAACTTGACTGCTAGGTCTTCGGATTGATCAACGATGTTGAAGAACGATTCTTCAAATCTCCTATTTATATTCAAGAGGTTTCAAAAACCCTTTAGGAATTAGGTTTTCTTGTTCAACAAGAGTTTTCCTAAAAACTGATTATGCCAGCAAAACCATCCGTACGTATGTTTCTGGAAGCTTCCAGATTCAGCCGTACGGATCCTTTAGGCAGGACCCGTTTTACTTCGTTTTTCGCTTCTTTTAATTATCCGTTCTGTGTGTGTGACCCAATAGGATTATACTAAGTTGGCAACGAGTCCTAACCATTCAAACCTCGTAAGTTATAAGCGGACTCTAGCAAGCCATTATGACTACCCAATTAGTATAACTTTAAACTCCAAAGTTTCCTAAAATAGAACATAACACAATCTCTTTGTTACATGATGTCTATTGAACGTAAGCCATGGTCAATGGTCAACTTACATTTGTTCAATGCTTTCTCGATCCCGAATGTATTGATAACACAAATCTTATTTGAGCATGGCCATGCATTTCATCAATACCATTCATCGAGTGGCCAAAGCTTGACATCTCTCTTGACGAGGAACAAATCCCATCTTGGCTTATTACTCTTCCCTACATGATTCTGATTATGCCAATCATATTCTTTATAGCTATCCGGTTAGGGATAACGTTTGAATACGTCAAACGTAATGTTCATCATGTGGAAGACTGTAATAACCTCAGGTCTAAAGATTCCAGTGATATAACTATATGAGACTTAATTATGACATTGTGACCATGAGATAAATCTCATAGGGGTCAGTCCAGTATTTGTTCTCCAACAAATACCCATAAGTCTAATTGTATCCCATACACCATAATCATCATATGATTATCTATTAAACTTATACTAATAATTAATCATAATTATCAGGGACGGTGATTATTATAATAAACATGCAAAAGACATAATAATCAAACATTCAATATCTTTATAAATAATAACATTTGTTTTACAAACAACATGCCTAGGGCATAACACCAACAATCTCCCACTTGCACTAGGCCTAATTAATGTATCGAATACCCATAGACCTAACATGACCATCATGCTTTGCTTGCGGAAGACCCTTTGTCAATGGGTCTGCAATATTATCATCAGTTGGTACTCTGCATATATTTACGTCTTCTCTATCAACGATTTCTCGAATGATATGAAAACGCCTAAGTATGTGTTTGGATTTCTGATGCGATCTAGGTTCCTTTGCTTGAGCAATAGCACCATTATTATCACAATAAAGGTCTATTGGATTAGCAATGCTAGGAACCACTTCTAGTTCACCAATGAATTTTTTAATCCAAACAGCCTCTTTAGCAGCATCGGATGCAGCAATATACTCAGCTTCAGTTGTAGAATCTGCTACAGTACCTTGCTTAGAACTCTTCCAGCTAACAGCACCTCCATTGAGCACAAATACAAATCCAGATTACGATCTAGAATAATCCTTGTCGGTTTGGAAGCTTGCATCTGTGTAACCACTTACAACTAGATCATCTTCCATTCCTCCATATACCAAGAACGAATCTTTAGTCCTTCGCAAGTACTTAAGAATCGTCTTGACTGCAATCCAGTGACTCTCACCAGGATCTGATCGGTATCTGCTCGTCATGCTCAAAGCATACGAGACATCGGGTCTAGTACATATCATGGCATACATGATGGATCCAATAGCAGAAGCGTATGGAATCCCAATCATTCTCTCACGCTCATCAGTTGTCTTAGGACACTGATTCTTACTTAGAGATATGCCATGACCTACTGGCAAATTTCCTCTCTTAGAGTTTTCCATGCGGAATCTCTTACGAACTTTATCAATATATGTATCTTGACTTAAACCAATCAATTTCTTGGATCTATCACGATAGATCCTTATGCCAAGGATGTAAGCATCTTCTCCCATATCTTTCATTGAGAAACACTTTCCTAACCAAGTCTTTACAGACTGCAGTGCAGGAATGTCATTTCCAATGATTAATATGTCATCAACATATAACACAAGAAATATTACTACGCTCCCACTAATCTTCTTGTATACACAAGGTTCATCTTCGTTCTTGACGAAGCCAAACTCTTTGACCGATTCATCAAATCGAAGATTCCAACTCCTAGAGGCTTGCTTTAATCCATAAATGGATCTTTGCAATTTGCATACTTTGTTAGAATTTTCTGGAATTACAAAACCTTCAGGTTGTGTCATATAAACATCCTCAAGTAAGTTCCCGTTAAGGAACGCTGTTTTGACATCCATTTGCCATATCTCATAGTCAAAATATGCGGCTATGGCAAGTAAAATTCTTATAGACTTGATCATTGCTACGGGCGAAAAGGTTTCATCATAGTCGATTCCATGAATCTGCCTATAGCCTTTCGCTACAAGTCTAGCTTTATAAGTATGCACCTTACCATCCATGCCAGTCTTCCTTTTGAAAACCCACTTGCATCCTATGGTTTTTGCACCTTCGGGCGCATCAATCAAGTTCCAAACTTGATTGTCATACATGGACTTAATTTCAGATTCCATGGCTCCAAGCCATTTATCTGAATCAGGAGCGGACATCGCTTCTTGGTAGGAAGTAGGTTCGTCATCAACTATGACTTCCACTTCATTGCTATCCGTCATGAGAAATCCATATCTCTCAGGTTCGGATCGCACCCTACCAGTTCTGCGAGGAACTTGAGTATTCTGAATAGGTTCGACAACTCCTTGTGAAACTTGTTCAGATCCAACATTTTGTTCCCCATTATTTTCAGGTTCTCGAACTTCTTCGAGATTAATTTTACTCCCACTAATTCCTTTGGAGAGAAACTCTTTCTCTAGAAAGGTACCATCTCGGGCAACAAACACTTTGTTGTCCGTGCGGTTGTAAAAGTAATAACCCTTAGTTTCCTTAGGGTAACCCACAAAATAACACTTGTCAGATTTTGGTGCAAGTTTGTCAGAGATCATTCTCTTAACATAAGCATCACAACCCCAAATCTTCATGAAAGACAAACTAGGTTTTCTTCCAGTCCACATCTCATATGGAGTCATTGGAACAGATTTAGTTGGAACTCTATTTAGTGTAAGAGCAACAGTTTCTAGTGCATGTCCCCAAAAGGTTAAAGGAAGATCAACTTGACTCATCATGGAGCGGACCATATCTAATAAAGTCCTATTTCTCCGCTCAGACACACCATTCCATTGTGGTGTTCCAGGTGGAGTTAATTGTGAAACAATTCCACAATCTCTAAGATGATTGTCAAATTCTTGGCTTAAATATTCTCCACCCCGATCAGATCGAAGTGCCTTAATAGTTTTACCAAGTTGATTGTGTGCTTCATTTTGAAATATTCTAAATATTCCAAAAGATTCACTTTTATGTTTCATTAAGTAGACATAGCCATATCTACTAAAATCATCAGTGAAAGTTATGAAGTATTGATATCCTCCCCTAGCACTGCTGCTCATTGGTCCACACACATCAGTATGTATGAGTCCCAATAAGTCACTAGCCCTTTCACTACTCTTAGTAAAAGGTGTCTTTGTCATTTTTCCAAGTACATAAGACTCACAAGTTTCATATGATTTAAAATCACGTGAATCCAAAAGTCCGTCCCCATGGAGTTTTGAGATATGCTTCTCATTAATATGACCAAGACGGCAGTGCCACAAATAAGTATGATTTACATCATTAGGTTTGGATTTCTTATTTATATTATAAATATTCTCATTATTTCCATTCTCAACATCAAGAACATAAAGGCCATTAAATGAACATGCAGTACAATAAAGCATATCATTTAAATAAATAGAAAACTTCTTATTTTTAATAAGAAAACTATAACCTTCATTATCCAAACAAGAAACTGAAATAATATTTCTACTCAAATCCGGAACGTAATAACAATTGTTCAAAACAAGAATTAATCCGCTAGGTAAAATGACATCATATGTTCCTACGGCTAATGCAGCAACTCTTGCTCCATTCCCCACGCGTAGGTCCACTTCGCCATCTTTGAGTAGCCTCCTATTCCTTAGTGCCTGCACATTCAAACAAATGTGAGATCCACATCCGGTATCTAATACCCAGGAACTAGAAGTAGAAAGTAGAATATCTATAACATAGATACCTGAAGTAGACGCAGTCCCACTGCTCTTCTTCTTCTTTAACTCTTCCTTGTAAACCTTGCAATTTCTTTTCCAGTGACCAATCTCATTGCAGTGGAAACAGATTGCATCCTTTTGGGAAGTAGGTTTAGCCACATCAGCATTAGCAACAATTGCCTTGCCAATCTTGGGTTTGACAACTTTTGTCTTAACCCCTTTGCCTTTGCCTTTAGAGCCTTTTCTTCCTTTTGTCACTACGAGCACAGGAGCGACTTATTTACCGATTTTCTTTTCCGCTGTCTTTAGCATCCCATGCAATTCAGACAGGGACTTATCCATCCCATGCATATTAAAGTTTTTGACGAACTGATTATAGCTTTTGGGCAATGAATTAAGAATAAAATCAGTGGCCAACTCAACATCAATGGGATGGCCAAGCCTCTCTAGATGCTCAAAATGAGCCTTCATCTTTAAAACACGAGGGCCCACAGACTTCCCTTCGCTCATCTTGCATGAGACCAAGGTAGCTATAGTGTCGAACCTCTCTTGCCTTGCTTGTTCTTGAAACATATCTTTCAATGAAAGAGCAAGGTCAAATTCCTCCAAGTGTTCAAAAGTCTTCTGAAGCTCTGGACACATGGCCGCAAGCATAAGACAACCCACCTCACGAGAATCACTTTTGTGTTTCTTGTAGGCGTTTCTCTCATCCTTGGGTGCATTAGAAGCAGGCTCCTCTTCAGGAACGGGCTCATCAAGAATATAGAGCTTGTCCTCATGCTTTAGAACAATTCTAAGGCTACGGATCCAATCCGTGTAGTTAGCTCCATTTTATTGAAGTTTTTCCTTCTCAAGGATAGATCGCAATGATAAAGAACCAGTACTTTGAGCCATTATCTACAATTATGCAAACATATAATTAAATATAAGTACCAACTTAATTAAAGATATTATAAGTATTACACAAATACTCCCACTAAATTATATAACCTTCAAATACATCCAATGTATCATATAATTTAAATGGGCTAAGATCCAACTTTAATTTAATTTCGAGTCCGCTTTGGCGATACTGCTCAAAATTAAATTAATTAGGTAGACAACTCCTTGTCAATCATATCATATATGACTCTTAGATCCTTTATGAGATTTAGACATCATATGTCTAACACATTTCAATCCCATCTGTGCCTTAGGCCCAAAACTTTGTCTTTTGATAGCCCAATTTAGTCAAACCATTTTAAACGTATAGGAATCACTCTTTCCTCATCTTATTCATAAATGAATAGAATTAATGTGCCTCGCTTTGGCAGAGCCCGCATAAAACTACCCATGTACTCATAAGTGTTTTAATCATGAATTGTTACTTAACTTAAATTTTAAGAAGGTTCACACACATAAAGTTAATCAATTAACCGAATTAATTTTATGTGACATTAGTTGCACTAGTTAGGGATAAAAGTCTGAAATCATGAGATTTCTCCAATCTTAAACTCCTTTAAGATTCTGATCTCATTAATGCTCTGGACTTCTGAATTTGAATCTGTTTCAGGAAACATGGTTTAACAACCAGCCATCTGAAGCAAATCATAGTCAGTATAACCCAAACCATCCGTACGGATGTTTCTGAAAAGCATCTAGATTCATCCGTATGGATAGTTATGCATATCTCAGAAACACTGAACTCTTCAGGATTCTGGAACTGCATCCGTAGAGCATCTTGAATTGAGAGCACAAAACGTACGGTTGAAACTAAGCCAAAAGGCATCCACATTCCCGTACTAAGATCAAGAAATCAGGCAACTTCTCTATTCGGTCGAAACTAAGCCAAAAGGCATCCACATTCCCGTATAGATTGGTCGTATGTCTCAAGACCCTTTCAATGTCTCTTAATCTCACAGATTACAGCAGTTCAAAACTCTTTAGAACTCTGATTTATGCAACTATTCCGAATTCTCAACAGATAACTGTTTTAGGAAACACGGTTTCGAAAACCAGCCGTCTGAAACCAGTTTCTGTTTCCAGGTTCGAATTCTGCAAACAATTTGCAGAACAATCTGAACATGAGAAGCCAGAATGAAATCTGGGAGTGGACCAAAACCATCCGTACGGATGTGTTTGGAGGCTCCCAAACCAGCCGTACGGATTCTTAGGTAGAATCCCAGTTTTTCCAAATTTTCAGATTTCAGAAATTCGATCAATCTTAATATCGTGTTTATACATAATCAGATTACAGAAACATGAAATTGCAGATTACGAATTTTAACCCATCTAATTCATATATTCAATAACCAATTTATTCCACATACAAATTAGATCAAGATCATCAATAGAATAATCCAATTACAACATGATAATCTAAGCATGCAATCATACATATTAATCAAATCAATATTACAACCACATCAACTAGCAAGCATATTTTATATCTCATATAAAATCCATCACATAAATTCATCTATCTCATGATCATACCAATTAAATAATCACATTAAATAATTATATCATGATAATATTAGAATTATTGATCATCAACGGGGCTCTGATACCACTGTTGGGTTTCGTGCAATCATGCGCAGCGGAAGATAGACATGAATAAAACCCAATAGCCTAGATCCGCTATGAACAATAATTCATAATAACAAGATGAAAAGAAACCAACCCTTGTAGATCGTTATGTAAAACTTGGATTAAGCGTTAAGACAAACGCCCTCTACCGGTGATCCACACAACGAACAGATTTCAAGAATGCCTTCTTGAACATGACAGCTAGGTCTTTGGATTGATCAACGATGTTGAAGAACGATTCTTCAAAGCTCCTAATTATTATTGTGGCTTGATAATCGAGATTAATCAATCACAATAACCCAAGAATATAATATGTGATTTCTTTTCAAGAAAGACTTTTGAATTGATCAAATCAACTATCTAGGGAACAATTCCCGTCAGTCTGTATTTATATTCAAGAGGTTTCAGAAACCCTTTAGGAATTAGGTTTTCTTGTTCAACAAGAGTTTTCCTAAAAACTGATTATGCCGGCAAAACCATTCGTACGTATGTTTCTGGAAGCTTCCAGATTCAGCCGTATGGATCCTTTAGGCAGGACCCGTTTTACTTCGTTTTTCGCTCCTTTTAATTATCCGTTCTGCGTGTGTGACCCAATAGGATTATACTAAGTTGGCAACGAGTCCAAACCAGTCAAACCTCGTAAGTCATAAGCGGACTCTAGCAAGCCATTATGACTACCCAATTAGTATAACTTTGAACTCTAAAGTTTCCTAAAATAGAACATAACACAATCTCTTTGTTACATGATGTCTATTGAACGTAAGACATGGTCAATGGTCAAATTACATTTGTTCAATGCTTTCTCGATCCCGAATGTATTGATAACACAAATCTTATTTGAGCACGGCCATGCATTTCATCAATACCATTCATCGAGTGGCCAAAGCTTGACATCTCTCTTGACGAGGAACAAATCCCATCTTGGCTTATTACTCTTCCCTACATGATTCCGATTATGCCAATCATATTCTTTATAGCTATCCGGTTAGGGATAACGTTTGAATACGTCAAACGTAATGTTCATCATGTGGAAGACTGTAATAACCTCAGGTCTAAAGATTCCAGTGATATAACTATATGAGACTTAATTATGACATTGTGACCATGACATAAATCTCATAGGGGTCAGTCCAGTATTTGTTCTCCAACAAATACCCATAAGTCTAATTGTATCCCATTGTAGATACCCCGGGGAACCACGGCTTGGCTAGAGCGGTGAATTATCCTAGGATGTCTAACTTGTTTTAGATTGTTTAGAGTCGCCACCTATGTTTTTAAAGGAACATAAGAAAAACCTAGAAATAGCCTAATTTATGTACAAAACCAGAGATTCGGGAGAGAAGGGTTCGGGGGTTAGGTGACGGAGTGGGAAGTACTTAAACACCCACTCCGCCCCGCTTACGCGAGTCTTGCTACTATTGGTGTTCTAATATTTACATGTCCTTCAATTAATTAAATAGAAATGTGCTAACAATTGTGATGAGAAGAAAAGAGGAAATAAAGGGGAAATAAAATAGAATTGTTTTATTTATTTAATGATAAAGATTACATGTAACAAGTAATGTTAAGGAATTACATTAAGAGATGAAGAGAAATTAACATGGTGAATTAAAGTTAAGATTAAAATATAGGGAGATAACCTTAACTAACTTCAATATGTGAAGTAGTCATGTTGGTCATGTCCCATTAATGGGGATTGCATACATCAAGAAGAAGAAAACAAAGGAAGAAAATGGAGTTGTACCTTGAGAAAGAGGACTTGGAACCTTGACTTAAAAGTGTTGTTGTTGTAATGAAATTGTTGTAGAACAATTTGTGTAGAGTCTTGTTACTAAGAACTCTTGTTGGGAGAATTTGTGTATAATGTAGTTGGTGAATCAAGGTTGGGATCCAAAAGGAAGTCCAAAAAGAAGTCCCTTTCCAAGGTAGAAGATGATGGTTTTTATAGGTAAAAAAGAGAGGGAAATGATGGAGGGAAATTGGTCATCCATGTGAAATGGAATGGGCCAATCACAAATAAGATAAATGAATAAAAGAAAAATAAAAGAAATAAAAGAAATCAAATAATAAATGAAAGAAATATTAGTTTTGGGAAAAGGCTTAGAATTTGGGATTGGGAGTTAATGAGAAAAGGGGGGATGAATTTGGATGTAAAAAGATGGTTTTTGTGATTAAGAAAAGATGTTTGTAAATAAGAAAAGGGAGGGAAATAAGGTGCAATCCGTTACTGCCAAAGTGGGAAGCGCGCGGGTCCGGCTTTTGGGGCGGGACGCGCGCGCGGCTCACTGGCAGTGCCGGAAGCGCCCGCGGGTGAAAAATGACAGAATGACAGAATGACCCTAAAAGTTAACTCTGTTATGCAGTTTAGTCCAAAACTAACGGAATCAGTTAGGAACTTAACCGAAGTAACAGAAATTAATGAAAATAAGTTAAATAAAAATACTTTGTATGCAATCGGGGTGAGAGGTCCAAGGCGGGGTGTCTACAGAGCCCCTCGGCGACGTGGATTGCAAAGCAAAACGCGTCGACGAAAGTAAAAACACCCGCCGAGGACATCGACAAAGAAAAAAGAAAGAAAAGAAAGCAAAGACTCGATGAAAGATGTAATTTGAAATTGCTAGAGATAGGGGTGCGCTCCCTGCATGAGCGACTTTTGCTGGAGTGTTGTATTGGAGCTCATGGGAGCTTGTCTCGATATGGACCGAGTTGCCGACTTGGAGCTCATGGGAGCTTGTCTCGATATGGACCGAGTTGCCGACTTGGAGCTCATGGGAGCTTGTCTCGATATGGACCGAGTTGCCGACTTGGGGCTCATGGGAGCTTGTCTCGATATGGACCGAGTTGCCGACTTGGGGCTCATGGGAGCTTGTCTCGATATGGACCGAGTTGCCGACTTGGAGCTCATGGGAGCTTGTCTCGATATGGACCGAGTTGCCGACTTGGGGCTCATGGGAGCTTGTCTCGATATGGACCGAGTTGCCGACTTGGGGCTCATGGGAGCTTGTCTCGATATGGACTGAGTTGCCGACTTGGAGCCGCATCTGCTTATGTTGTTGACCTTGTGGGGTGTGGGCACGGTTGACCACTTTCTGGTGGGGATGAAGTGCCTTGAGTAGAGGATGCTGTTGACTTCGTGGTGGTACCTGTTATGTGTGTGCTTGACAGGTATATGTGTTCTTGTAAGAAGATGCATGAAGTGTGAAATGAAGAGAGAGAAATTGTTCTCTTGGTGTGATGGGATTTTGGAACACCCTTGCAATGAGAGAGAAGTAAGAATGTGGAGAGTGATCTTGTGTGCGGTGTGATTTTGAGGAAAGCTTTGGATGTATTCATACCTTCACTTACCATTGCCGCTTGAGTGGAGATGGATTTCTGATGTCCGCGGAGGATGCTTTGATGGAGAATGTCCATTCTTTGGACGTTGATGAGAGAATGCCCTTGATGTTGGGTTGGCGAGATGGTACTCTGGATGATGGGTTGGTCGTGCCAAAGGCTGCCTACGTATCCCTTGAAGGGAATCAGACCAGCGTAGTTCAAGGATGATGGAGAACGCTGGAGGAGAAGCTAGGAGCAAAGCAAAGTAAAGCACATAATTTTGCACATAGAAGGAGAAAAAAGAAAGAAAAAATCTCTTTTTTTTTTTTTTTTTTTTTTTTTTTTTTTTTAGTTCGTGGGTGAACCATTTTAGCCATTGTGTGTTTGTAAAGCCAACCCAAGATCAAGTCATGCTCAGTCGAAGTCCGGATTGCCTCGCTTGAATTTTGTTGTCGCTAGTGTGCCCAACGAAGATTGATGTCTAGCCCCAAGAGATTTGTCGATTATGGGGCTTCAAAAGGCTTTTGATGCCGAGATGAGGGGTTGCTGATTGTAAAGCCCATAGAATGCCTTTGATGCCAAATTTTCATAGCTCCAAGATAAATCAGCTCTTGGCCCATTCGAGTAAATCGCCCTTTGTTGTTGTAGTGAGCAAGCCCCAAGAGGAGATCGTTGATGCCAAGCTTTGAGAGATTGCAAAGCCCCAAGTGTCGTGGGCTTGTAGATGGCGGGATGTGAAGACCTTTCATTGTAAAGCCCCAAATTATCTCGTGATTGGCTCGGCATTGAGAACGGATGTACCGTTTGGTAGAATTCTTGATAGAGATCTCCTTCTTGCTCTTACTGGGGAGATGAATGGCTTCATTATGGTCGATTCCCAAATGGCTGAGGGCTTATGTCAAAGGATGCAGTAATGTCTTGCGGTGCCGTCGAGGTCACGGAGGATAAGGTCTTGGCGTGATAAAGTCTCAAATGAGTATGCTTGCTTGACACTTCTTGAGTTGAACTAATGACGGATCTTCAGATGCAACTAATGCTGTGGTCCAACTTTATCTGAGCTGTACCTTGCGCTTTTGATCTTGGAGAAGGGGGTGCTGAATTGCGGAAACATTGGGATTGGCCGTGGCATTTCCCGCTATAACCCTGTTTTGATTAGAGTTTAGCATATTGAATCTTTTTCGTTTTCTCTAAGACTTCCTTCAAAATCTCGCTGTGAGTTCTAACAAAAATCATCAACTTCATTCATAACATCGGAGTCTTAATTTAAAACCAAGAGGCCTTTGACTTGAAGTGTTGAGAGACCCTTTGAAGCTTGATCCCTTTCATGGAGACTACTCCCAAATTGCGTAGCTCGAGTATTGTTGCCCAAAAGACTGTCGGTCGCGAAGCCCTAATACTGCCCTTTGCTTGAATTACTGTAATGCCGTAGCCCAAAAGATTGTAGATTGCGAAGCCCGTTGAGACCTTCGGTGCCGAATTGAGGAAGCTTCCAATGTTGCACATGACTTGGCTTGGGATACTACTGGGGAGTTAATTGCTCTTTGCCGAGGGAGCCTTTAAGACTTGACCGTAGCCCCTAGAGTGCCATCATTGATTGCGAGAAAGGTCCATCCTTGATTGGGGGAACGAGCACGGGCACACGTGACAAGAGGGCTTTTTGACATCCCTTTTGAGAGACTTTGAGGATAGTCTCACACATTTTTTTTTTTTTCGAGCATAGCACCTAGGGCTTGTTGATTGTCAAAAGAAGCCCTTGTTCTCGGGTCATATAGTCCATAGGGCGTCACCATTTGTTGAGCAAAGCAAGAGTGACTCGTCCTCGTGCGAGGGAACAAACATGAGAGGATATGGCAAGAGCTACTCCATTTCTCGGGAGCCTTTCGGCGTACTTTAGAAGCACATTCTTGAAGAAGCTTGAAAACTGAGACACATGTTGTTGCTGTTTGTGGCCCAAGTCAATTGACTTAGCTAGGGTTTATTTGTGCAATCTCATGCCCTTTTATGATGGGCTCGTTCTCGGATGGGTCTTGGCTACCACGGGCCTTTTTTTTTTCATGAACCCAAAAATGCACACTGCTGGAGAATGATGCCAATAACCCAAAACAACCTTTGATGGTGCCATATCTTGTCGAGCTTTTTGCAATCCCAAAGTTGACTCGGTGGGGAATTGACTTGCTGAGGAGATTCAATGCAGAACTTGTCTTCTTTAGAGGCCGGGGATCTCCATTTCTCTTTCCCTTCTCTCTCTCACTCTCTCATTTTTTTTATGACGCACCCTGTTTTTTGCCTAGACCGCCCTTTCGGGTTTTCAATCTAGCGGGCATCTCTTTTGCGTCTTCATCATTTTTTTATTTTTTTTTTCCGACTTAATTGATGAGGAAGTGTGCATTGACTCTAGCTGAGGAGATAAGACATGTGATTTTGCGGTGGAGACCTCTTGTCACTAAAGGTGAGTGACATTGACTTGACTAGGGAAGTGTCCCTAGTATTGACATGTATTTTTTATTGAATTGAATGACTCGCGAAGGCAAGTAAGTCATTAAGAGAGAAGAGAAGGAAAGCCCCAATTTGATTGCAAGAAATTGGGAGTATGCAGAAAGAATAGAAGTCCCTAGACTCGACAAGGAACGCGAAATGATTCCAAATCTAAGAAAGTTGTTTAATCTTTTTGGTGATTAATTCATTGGCAAATGAATCGTACAAAGATGTCTTGACAAGTTCGAGATGAAGGCCAATCACCATAACGCGCTAGGGCTAAACATATCTTCTTTCTTGCATGAGACCGGACCCGAAGGTTGCCTACGTTCCTCCAGTGTAGAGGCTCAGGTCACCGTAGTTCTTGCGGATTCTCCATTCTTCGTGATGAATTGTTGCTTCGTCCTTCGTTGGTGGATGATAATGATGATCTTGATGTGAACTTCTTTGATTGAGGGGGATTTTTTTTTTTTTTTTTTTTTTTTTTTTTTTTTTTTTGTGCTCTAACTTTTGCCTAGGTTGATTTGATGGTTTCAACCTAGCGAGCTCTTTTTTTTTTTTTAATCCCCTTTGAAAACTTTGCTTGACTTCTTCATGATTGTTGCTCCACCTTGTTTGTCTTGGCTTCGTCATTGATGTTGGCGTCGATGTTTAGCCCCTAGGCGTTCAAGTGATGGCCTTGTTCTAAAACATGTTTAGACATTTTTTCATCATTTTGCCAAGAATTAGATCGAACAACTTGGAAGAGTGTATAAGGACAAGAACGACTTTTATTTGATAAGAAGACTCGACACTTAATATGGGACGAGAGAAAACATTAATGCACACAAAAGAGGACTTTTAACTCTTTTTTTTTTTTTTATTCCTACTACTAGGTAGAGAAAGAGAAACGGAGATTATTGTCATCGTCCTCTTTGTTGAAGCCCCATTTCAAAACCAAGACACTTCTTTGATGAGTTGCTCTTCACCCACGGTAAATTCGCCGTTGTCGATCAAATCTTGGATGATGTTTCGGAGAAGGAAGCACCCTTCGGTAGTGTGGCCACTATGCTTGTGGTAGCCGCACCATTCACCATGAGCATGATTTTTCAGTATCGCCTTCGGCTTGTACCCCTCCAAAGGTTTGATCTTCCCTCTTGCCACCAAAATTTCAAATGCCTCGGCTTGGGTTACTCCTTGGAGAGGAGTGAAAACTCGGTTGTTGGTGGTACCTTTGTAGCTTTTAAGGGTCGGGCCACTTGAGCATGCTTTATCATTGAACTTTGCTTTGCTGTCGGTGAGTTCTTGCAAATGGGCTTTGAGTTCGAAAACCTCTTCCTTGTGAATTCTTCTTTCATAATCAAGACGGGCCTTGAGTTCGGAAACCTCTTCTTTGTGAATCCTCTTGTCGATATCGAAACGGGCTTGCCACAAATTGTCTTTACGGCGGGCATCCTCGACAATCCTATCCATTTGTTCCCCCATTGATTTCATTACGTTGAGTAACCCTTCGTTGGACACGAAATCATTTCCACCGTTGTTGTTGTCGCCGTTGGAAGCCATTGGACCTATTGGAAGACCACGGTTGATCTTAGATTGGCCCCACAAACACCTTTTGAGTAAAATAAATTTAACCCACAAACACAAAAAAGACTCAACCATATAAAGAAAATGACTCTTTTTTTTTTTTATTTACAAAAGTCGGAAGGACGGAGTCCTTTTTGGGGTTTCTAGAAAAAATAGTGGAATCGTCACACTAGTATATAGACCTTCTCGCGGTCCCATATACTCATCGGATTCCACCACGCTTGTGAGCCCTACATGTGTCGGGATTAAACTAAATTAATGTAGTAAATCATACATGCGGGGACGGATTTTTATTTTCGTCCAAAATAGCCACTTTTGGGGACGGAGTTTTATTTCGTCAATTGCAACAAATTGGCATGTATGATTTGAAGACATTAGTTTAGGGAAATCTCGGCACATGGAAACCGACTTGAGTCACGGAGTGTTAGACCCTAGACTAGAATTGTGTGGCTTGTGCTCGGCTTGAATATGAGGCTCAAAGGTCCCCCCCGGCATGTAGTCATGAACTACGCCACGGGCTGAGGTTTACCGCTTCGAAAGAGCCAAGGTCGAGTGGAGCTTGAAACTTTCTAGGACGGGCCTCGACGGGTTTGGGGTTGGACTTGTGCGACTCGATTGTGAGCAGTTGATAAGAATATGTGCATGTAGTGTGAGGTCTAACATGTGACAAAACATTTTTTTTTTTTCAAAAGAAATAAATAAAAAAACAAATAAGCACATAATTACAACTTTCGAATCACCCGTGTGACCGATAAAAATAAACAGAAAGTAAAAGAAATTGTATGCAGGCCCGGTGCCCACACACTGTCATTCTGTTATGTTTCTGTGCACTGTTCTGTTCCGGGAATGCGCCCAGAAGCGCGCGTATTGGGTTGCCTATGCAGAAGGCGCGCGCGTGAGAGGAAGCAGGGCAGAGGCGCCCGCTTCTGGGTGAGAACCTGCAAATCAGTGGGTTCAAGGGATTGCCTTGACCCTTAATTAAGAAAACTTTCCCCTGCAGAATTTGTTAGCACAGAAACATGGAATTGAAGGACAAGAAAGGAGGCGGGCGATTCTGGTAACAAGGGTCGGACGCGCGCGCTTTAGGCCAAGAAGGCCGGAGGCGCGCGCTTCCTACCCTTTTTACCAGAATGCCCAGAAAACAGAATAAAAGAACACCAAAAATGAAAACGCAAGTTTAACCCTCTATCGTCCCCAGCGGAGTCGCCACTGTAGATACCCCGGGGAACCACGGCTTGGCTAGAGCGGTGAATTATCCTAGGATGTCTAACTTGTTTTAGATTGTTTAGAGTCGCCACCTATGTTTTTAAAGGAACATAAGAAAAACCTAGAAATAGCCTAATTTATGTACAAAACCAGAGATTCGGGAGAGAAGGGTTCGGGGGTTAGGTGACGGAGTGGGAAGTACTTAAACACCCACTCCGCCCCGCTTACGCGGGTCTTGCTACTATTGGTGTTCTAATATTTACATGTCCTTCAATTAATTAAATAGAAATGTGCTAACAATTGTGATGAGAAGAAAAGAGGAAATAAAGGGGAAATAAAATAGAATTGTTTTATTTATTTAATGATAAAGATTACATGTAACAAGTAATGTTAAGGAATTACATTAAGAGATGAAAAGAAATTAACATGGTGAATTAAAGTTAAGATTAAAATGTAGGGAGATAACCTTAACTAACTTCAATATGTGAAGTAGTCATGTTGGTCATGTCCCATTAATGGGGATTGCATACATCAAGAAGAAGAAAACAAAGGAAGAAAATGGAGTTGTACCTTGAGAAAGAGGACTTGGAACCTTGACTTGAAAGTGTTGTTGTTGTAATGAAATTGTTGTAGAACAATTTGTGTAGAGTCTTGTTACTAAGAACTCTTGTTGGGAGAATTTGTGTATAATGTAGTTGGTGAATCAAGGTTGGGATCCAAAAGGAAGTCCAAAAAGAAGTCCCTTTCCAAGGTAGAAGATGATGGTTTTTATAGGTAAAAAAGAGAGGGAAATGATGGAGGGAAATTGGTCATCCATGTGAAATGGAATGGGCCAATCACAAATAAGATAAATGAATAAAAGAAAAATAAAAGAAATAAAAGAAATCAAATAATAAATGAAAGAAATATTAGTTTTTGGGAAAAGACTTAGAATTTGGGATTGGGAGTTAATGAGAAAAGGGGGGATGAATGTGGATGTAAAAAGATGGTTTTTGTGATTAAGAAAAGATGTTTGTAAATAAGAAAAGGGAGGGAAATAAGGTGCAATCCGTTACTGCCAAAGTGGGAAGCGCGCGGGTCCGGCTTTTGGGGCGGGACGAGCGCGCGGCTCACTGGCAGTGCCGGAAGCGCCCGCGGGTGAAAAATGACAGAATGACAGAATGACCCTAAAAGTTAACTCTGTTATGCAGTTTAGTCCAAAACTAACGGAATCAGTTAGGAACTTAACCGAAGTAACAGAAATTAATGAAAATAAGTTAAATAAAAATACTTTGTATGCAATCGGGGTGAGAGGTCCAAGGCGGGGTGTCTACACCCATACACCACAATCATCATATGATTATCTATTAAACTTATACTAATAATTAATCATAATTATCAGGGACGGGGATTATTATAATAAACATGCAAAAGACATAATAATCAAACATTCAATATCTTTACAAATAATAACATTTGTTTTACAAACAACATGCCTAGGGCATAACACCAACAACACACACATAAACACACACACACACCCCTACACTGCACCGCACACACACACACACAACACGCATGCATGCATGCATACACACACACCATCTTCATTCTTAAAACCCTAACCAACCAAACCCTAGTTATATTATTCTTAGGGTTTAAAACATTAATTCTCAATTATTCAAACTAAAGAGAAAAGATTAAGCGATTGGGAGTACCTTCAATGAACGATCCGGACTCCGCTCCTCTCCTCCGCCTTCTCTCTCTCTCGGTTTCTCTTTCTTCTCTCTGCCCGCCTCTCTCTCTTTCTCTACGTTACTTTTCTTTTCTTGATTAACAAATAAAGAGGCTAGGGTAAACTAGAGAGGTTTAAATACTAAAAGGGTTTTCAACTCCTAACCCAAAAATGATTCCTTCTCTAATTAAAATAAAGACTTGGGCTTTTCTATTTTAACCCAATAACTTAAATCCAATATTTTTATTAATTACTTGGCCCAAATAATAATAATTAAAAGAGTCCCACAAATAAAATAATTATGGAAGGACCGGTTATTACAGATATAGTCTTACTAAAAATAGAGTATGAAGTTTGATAATCTTCCTATACTACTCATTTTAATAAACACAAGCATTCCAATGTCATAGGACAGTTCTCCCTCTACCCATATGAATAAATTGAGGCAATCAACGAAACATATCTAAAAGCTTAAAACATTGACTTGTCAACTATGACATTTATTCCGAGATAGATGGAGTAATATGTTAATTGTATTTTGACCCGAAATCAAAATTATACTCCCTCCGTCACTCTTTAATCTATAAATATTGATTTTGGTGGTCCCACTTTAATCTACAAAGTCTCAAAATGGAAATGTTTCAATACTTTATAAATAGTGGGACCACTTGTCATACTCACAACTAGATATGCCCAACCGCTTCAAATGAACCGGTGAACTGGCGGCTTTGAACCGGATGGAAACCGTGAAAATCGTCGAACCGGAACTGGATGGAAACCGTGAACCACCGGTTCATGGTTTTATAAGGTTCAGGAGTGAAAACTGTCGGTTTGAACCGACGGTTCATTCAATCCCTTCCGTCCAGATAGAGCTATTAAAGATTTTAAACTCTGGCCGTTGGATCAAAGTTACCATTGGAGCCTTGGAGCCGTTGGAGAAACACACGCCTAGCCGCCTTTGTCAGTCAACTAGCTGTTTGAAACTATTCATTATGTTTCTAACGGCTAGGACTAATCTGCATTCTACAAATTAAAAAAAAAAAACCCTTCCAGCCCATTTAATTATAAATACCCCCTCCTCACTATTATTTTATACAAGCTTACAAACTTTCTCTCTACTCTATTAATCTCTCTCTCTCTCTCTACAAACACTCTTGTGAACCTCATTACTTTTTTCATTAAATTTCTAACGAAAATCATTATTTTTGTTTTAACTTTCAGCCTTATTTTCTTCCATTTTAGCCCGTTTTCTCTCATCCTTAGTCACAATGGAGGGAAGTTTTAATCAAATGGATGGAAAAAGCCATGCTAATGATGATATTGATGCATTTGAAGCATATAATCCATTCATTTTCAGTGATTTCAAGAATTATTATTGATTTCTAAAATCAACCATTGAAGATGTCAATCCCTGCTGCATATATTTATATGAGGGTTTGACCTAATTCCATTGGGACTCGGGTTTCCTTCTGCAGGAAGAAAACTGAACAATCTAGACAGGCCCGTAAAGGCAGCCGTACTGCTCCTTAGGAGCCGTATGGTCAACAGTTTGCAATTCCCAGATTTTTAGCCTTTTCAATATGTTCTATTGTGTGTGAACCTATAGTATTATACTAAGTTGGCAATGAGTCCGAACTAGTCAGAACACGTAAGTCATAAGCGGACTCTAGCAAGCCATTATGACTACCCAAATAGTATAATTTTGAAATTCCAAATTTACCTTATAGAACATATCACAATCCCTTTGTCACGCAATATCATATTGGACATAAGTCATGGTCGAAGTTAACTTATGTTGTCCAATGCTTTATCGATCTTGAGTTGATTGATATGAGCAAATGATATTGAACACATCAATTTATTTGGGCATGTGTAAGTACCCAGATCCGGATTACTATCCTCAAATAATCAAATTTACAGAGTTAAGGGGTAATTTGGGACTTAATTGGGTCATTATAATGTTCAAAGAGTATTTTAGGCATTAATTTAATTATTTTAGAAAGGGAGGGACTTTCTGGTAATTTTCAGAAAACCAGGACCATGGGTTTATTCCCCACAAAGCCCAAAAGGACTTTGTGGGAATTTTTGGAAATTCGACCAAGAAATGGGACGGTCGCACATACAAGGTGCGCTTTCTCAAAAAGCCCGACCAAGCCAGTCGACAGCCGCCACGTGGCAGCCCAGGCTTCGCTGGAGGAAGCCGCCTTGTCCCCGCGTGAGTCCCACGCGCCCGACAATCCCCGCCACGTCCTCGCTTCTGATTGGTCCGTCGCCCAGCCATGTCTCTCTCATCCTTACAGCCCACATGTGTCACACTCCCATTCGTCCTTCACTTCCCTTGTGTCACCACACACCCCTTTTCTGGAAAATCAATTCCCAACCCATTTCACATCCGAAAATGCCCTATTTTGTGCACAAAAATGATCTAATTTCAACCCATTTTGTGCACAAAAATGACCCAATTTCAACCCATTTTGTGATAAAAAAATATCTCATTTGCATAGCCCCTAAGCAAGTAAAAGGCCCATAATTGAAGGGCCATGTAACTTTAAGTTACAAACAAGCCCCTAATCCCTCCCATAAATAGAGAGCTCATCCTCTCTCATTTTATGAGCAATTCTCCCCTAAAGTTACTCTCTAAAATTTACTTCTCTCCAAAATGAAGTAATTTTCTTTATGAAAAATGGTGATCAATCCATGTCAAGCGAAAATCTTAGAGTCCAAGATCTCTAAGTAAAGAAGAAAGGCAAACTTGGGTCAATCAATTAATGATTTACCCCAAGCTTGCTTAAAGTTTGAATCTTTACTTTATTGTCATCTTTAATTTCTAAGTATTTACTTTTATTGTCATCTTTAATTTCAAGTATTTACTTTTATTGTCATCTTTAATTTCAAGTCTTTACATTTACAAGTCATTTACATTTACAAGTCTTTATTTATTCATGTAATCTTTATATAACTTGGATCCAAATACCCACATGATCCTAAAAGCTTCATCTTGCACTTCAATAGTGCATTAAAATGATGAACTAAATGGAGATGAGATTTGTTACATTTAAAGTCTTAATCTTTAATGTTTATTTCCATTTAAAAGTCTTTATTTCAAATCTTTTCTTGTTTATCTTACTTGGATGATAAAGCCACACTCTTTATTCATCCAAGTAATGATTTGTCCAAAAAAAACTTTTATTTATTTTAATCTTGTAATGATTACCTTGCTTGGATGATAAAGTTGACCATTTTTATTAACCCAAGTTGTGGTCTCATCCAAGTAAAGGTATTAGTCGTCCCTCTTGACTTTATTAATCATTTCCATGATTAATTAAAGTCCATCCCCAAGAATATCTTATTTTACTTGGATGAACATTATATTTTATCTCTTTAAAGTATAAAAAAAAACAAAAAAACAAAAGGGCATTAACATGCCACATTTTATTTCCAAAATCACCTTCTAAAAACAATTCAGTTTCTCCCGTTTTCAAAATACACACACACACACACTCACACACCTTTTGGTCAACAAACATAGGGAGACTCAGTTTCTGTGGCACTTTGGGTGAACCCCTATTAAGTTCTTCTCAAAGTGTAACGTGACCTCTGAATCCCTTTTCTCTAACCTTTTTCATTAAGTTTGGTTTTAAAATTAAACTAACGTGGTGACTCCTTTATCTTTTGAACATAAAGTGCCGTGTTCGGCATTCTCGAGAGGGGAAAACCTTTCCAAATGCTTTTTTCCCGTGGGGATCCTTACAGTGGCGACTGCGCTGGGGAAGAAAGTGTTTGCAAACTTCTTTTTAGAAGCTCTGGGGACAATTTTGTGTGGGTCAAACTCCCGTCCCCGTTTGTTGATCTTGTGCATATTTTGTGTGTCTTTTATGTTTTTGTTTTGATTTTTGGGGTGAAACTGTTCTGGAAATGCAATAAACTGGGGCTTGATAATCAGAAGTTAAAAATTGGCAAAAAATAATGGGGCTACTGCGCTAGCCGTACGGCTGGTTTGGCTGGGCCCACAGAATGTTTCAAATTAACAATTTTGTGCAGGGCAAAAACATTCTGATGGTCCCCTTGTTTCTGCTCATCCAGGTTCCAATTTACAGCATCTACTTGTGCACATTTACCTTCATTTTCTTAGCCAAAAATGGACTTTCAAAGTTTGGTTATGCACAAATTTTTGGACATAAAATTGGGTTTTCAAGGCCTCATTGTGCATAACCCCTCTTGTGAAAGTTTGGTTTTTCAAACCCTTTTGTTGTGCATAATATTTTGTACAAATTGATTTTCAAAGGGCCTTGCTCCTCTTGCAAAAAATTTTGGTTTTCGAAACCTCGGGTTGTGCACAACCTTTCTATGTACAAATTTTGATGTTTACTAGTTCATGTCTTTGTTTGATTGCTTGTGCAAATTACTTGTCCATATCTTGTTCATACATTGTTCATACTTTGTTCATGATGTTAAAACGAACCGAAAATTCCTATTTTGACTCAAAAGGGAACATAGAAGACTCCACACAACGCGCACTCGATCTTTTGCACGTCTCAAAAACCCTTAAAACCTGGGATGGATGCCACGATGCAGCTCGATTGGCGCACTTGTGCCCTTCTTGCGCGCACGGGTCCATTCCATCTCCCCTTCCGAGCCGAGTCAACCACACATTGTCCGTGACACACAAATACCGTGACCATGGTTTGTTTTTGGTCTAGCTCACGTTATCACATCCCTAATACGTGTCCAAACGTTAATTATGGCCAAGTTAGCGCCCGAGTCACGACTCCTTATGAAAGCAAGTGTGACCAAGGTCATCTTTGAACCGGTCCTTGACTTATGCGTTAATTCCAACTATAATTAACCGAAGTCACGTATTAAGGATAGGTTGACACCGTGTCGTTAATGCCTAATTCTTGACCCATCCTAATCATCCTTAAGCCTAAGGTTAAGGTCCGAGATCCTTCATTAAAATGAGGTCATGCCGGAATTTCGTTGAAGCGTTAAGTCAATATTAACCTTAACCGGGGCTTAGCTATGATAAGAATAACCCGCGCATTGAAACTTTATAATGCACTAGACCCTAGGTTTGATTCTTTTGGTCGGTGGAAGCCGCGTGTCCTATAGGACCCTCGCCCGGGATAGTCCGTCCTTGGGAGTGTGCAATACATGTGAAAAGCGAGGGGTCTATAGACGTAGTGATGGCCTCCACTGATCCAGGGTTTAGAGTAGTTGCGAAAAAGAAGTGAAATCTTTTCCAACCATTTAAGAATTAAAAAATGTGTTTTAAGTAAACTTGAACGGATAATTAATTCCACCTTGCATGAATTTGCTCCGTTTTTTCTTCTCGTCTTTGACACATTGTATTCTTTCGCTAACAAGCGTCACTTCGCTAAATCTTTGGATGGATCCCCGTTATCCTCCAAAATTCCTGTTAAATCCCTAGGCGTTGTCCCCTAGGAACCCGTTAAGTCCTTGGAAGATCTCTGAGGCACCCATCAATCTTTGGATGGATCCCCGTTATCCTCCAAAATTCCCATTAAATCCCTAGGCATTGTCCCCTAGGTCCCCGTTAAGATTCCCGTTGAAACCCTAGGCGTTTTCCCCTAGGTCCCCTTTAAGATTCCCGTTGAAACCCTAGGCGTTGTCCCCTAGGTCCCCGTTAAGATTCCCGTTAAAACCCTAGGCGTTGTCCCCTAGTTCCCCGTTAAGATTCCCATTGAAACCCTAGGCGTTGTCCCTTAGGTCCCCGTTAAGATTCCCGTTGAAACCCTAGGCGTTGTCCCCTAGGTCCCCGTTAAGATTCCCGTTGAAATCCTAGGTGTTGTCCTCTAGGTTCCCGTTAAGATTCCCGTTGAAACCCTAGGCGTTGTCTCCTAGGTCCCCATTAAGATTCTCGTTGAAACCGTAGGCGTTGTCCCCTAGGTCCCCATTAAGATTCCCGTTGAAACCCTAGGCGTTGTCCCCTAGGTCCCTGTTAAGATTCCCGTTGAAACCCTAGGCGTTGTCCCCTAGGTCCTCGTGAAGATCCCCGTAAAATCCCTAGGAATTGTCCCCTAGGAAGTCAGTCAAATCCTTGGATAGATCCCCGTTATCCCCCAAGAAGTCAGTCATGTTCATCTTTTCCTCTTAGAATACCAAACCCGTTCGAACCACAGTGACCTGAGCCTCTCATCGCGTGAGACCCCCTCCCTCGTGGTGAGGGGAACGTAGGAAACTCCGGCCCAGCCAAATATCCCAAAATAAAGACATGTGCGCCTTTGGATCAAACACTCATCCAATTTTTACCCGAGTCTAAACTACTTTTTTCCCGCCGTAGCAAGAATGAAGTGGAAAAAAGCACCGTGTCACCGCCTGTTCAGCATTGATTCTAATTGTTCCTCAGTCGCTACAACTTGTCCACTCCGGTACCTCGGAATGACCATCTCAGAGGAAAGTTGTTGGTCCCAAAGGGCAGCAAGGGTATGAAAAATAGCTAGAGGGGGGGGGGGTGAATAGCTGTTTTAAAAGATCTTTTCGTACCCTTGATAAACTCAATTGCAAATGCGTACTTTATTAAGTAAGCATTATGATATGCGCCTAAGTGAGTGAGTGAAATGCACAGCAGAATTTAGTAATGTAAATAGGCGCAAAGTATGATAAAAGGGGTGCACACACACTCTAAGTATTTTGGCTCAAAGTGGGTGAAATAAGAAACTAAGGAAAATGATATAACAAACACAACACAGTTCAATCAATCAATCTACAATGAATAAACAAACAAATAGTTAGATATGATATGAACTTGAAAGAAAATAGCAAGATAGTGAGTACGCGCTATTTGGAGAGGTTCGATCGGGAAAATGATCTACGTCCTCTACCAAGATGGTTAGTCTTGGATTTCTAATGAAGATCTTATATTATGAGTGAGTGTTACAAATTACAATCGTTTGAGCTTATACACTAACTCAAGATCTATTTCTATGAAAGAACAAATCCTAGACAATAACCAGTGTATCTCTAAAATAAAGATCTAAGTGATCAAACTTAAAGAGGTGCGTGTGTGATTTTAGATTCAAGGCTCCTTAGATCTTTGAGATTGAGAGCACAAGAAAACTAAAGTGTTTTTGCTTGAAGATCTGAGCTAAGGATGAAGTTATGAAGATGTTCTTGAGAATCCTGGTAAATCAAAGGCAATCTTCAAATCTTCAACAAATGCTTGAGAGAGAAATTCTTGAAATGCTTAGCAACTTCAAATGGTTGAAGTTATGGGGTATTTATAGTAGAGCCCCAAAAACCAGCCGTTGGAAATCCTTGGTGAGTCAGAGAAAGGACGGATGTGCTGTGGCTCATTGAGTGGAGCACGTGTCCTTTTATAGCCGTTAGACACATAACACAAATATGACCGTTATGGACAGGTGTTCTTAGATGCGGGTGCATACGTGTTATTTAACCACCTTTGGATCATTGGCATAGTTTGAATCTTCTTCAAGTCTTCGAGTCTTCATTAAATCACTGAATGTTATTTCAACATTTATGCGCGTTGAGCTAAGGGGTGCGTAAACATAGCGTGCGCTGAGTCATCTGGGGCGCGTGAGCCAAGCTAGGCGCATTACTCATGTGCGCGCCTAAGGAGGCGCATGGCGCATGGGAGAGGCGCATGGCGCGTGGCTCAAACTCAAAGTGATTTTCTTGAATCTTGATCTTCTTGCCCTATTTCTAAGCCTATTCTATTGCAATGGACAACCTAAAAAATGAAGTATGAATACTTCTTATATATGGGTCTAAAGTCCATGAAATAAAACTTAGGTCATGGATCAATCAAATCTAATCAATCCTATTACATTAAAACTGAGATATAAGTGGGCATCAATCTCCCCCTATTTGATTGATGCCATTACCTACTATATAAGGGACAAACATTATACTTGATAAAAACATATCCAAATAAATGATATTGGTAAATCATGTCTCAAGTTAATGCACACACTAGTCCAAGATATAGATTTCTAATCTATTCCAATAAAGATAAAACATTACAAATGGAAAGATAGAAATGACAGTTTATAACACATTCAAAATGATATGAGTTTTAGTTTTGAAATGTGTTTAAACAAAGTTTAAACTCAATGCATGAAATATGAAACAATTCAAATATGATGCATATGATTTTAAACAACATTCATTGTTCTACAAACAAGGAGTTTGAGTGAACAAGGTTTGAAATAATAGTGATGCTTTGTTCTCATTGAAACTTGGGGAGTTGGAGTTACATATTACAAGTTTTGAACAGAACAAAAACAAAAGGTGCTAAAACAAGTAAGCACTAAATCACTAATAGAAGTTTCTAATCACAAAAGGAGTTCTAACAACTTAAAAACAAAACATAAACTAAGGGTTGGGAGGAGGCGCGTCGTCATCCTTCAATCCTTCTTCTATTTCTGAAACAGAGCGTTGAATTTGTTTGGAGAGTTGGTGACAACGGTTTACAACACTGTGAGTATCAGTGACACCATCTCTAATGTAGCGCAGATGATCAACATTTATGTTTTGATACTCATCAATGGTGCGCTGAGTGATGGATTGTTGTTGTGAAAAGTTTTCAGTGAAGGCTTGGAAGTTAGCTTCAACAGCAGCTTGGGCAGTGAGAATGTCAGCAGAAACTCTATCTGTGCGCCTGTCTGCACTGGAATGCGCGGCATTAAAGTGAGTGACAACTAATTCCTTCAAAACATAAATTTTTGAGAGCAGTGAATTAATGTCAATATGCGCGCCAGGAGCAGAGCTGGAAGAAGGCGCAGGAGTTTCAGGAGCTGAAGGCGCATGGGATTCAGGAGCTTTGGGTTCTGCGCCAGGATCAGCACCATAAACTGTTAAACCCAGGATTTCTAGTTCATCCTTAACTTCTTTGAGTTTATCAACAACACTCAATAATTTTTGGCTATCTTCAGCCACCATCTCAAACAACTTCCTTATATCACCTGCTATATTCAACTCTACCTCCCTTATGGCGTTAATGAAATCTTGGCCATCAGTGAGTTTGATGCCACCATCTATGCGCTCATGTAGGGAAGCAAGAGTGCCTTTAAAAAGCTCATTCATTTGATCTATTGCGTCATTCCATTATTGAGGAGTAAGGAAATGTTTGTCCTTGATATTCGTATCTATGCGCGCCATCTCCCCCTTAATGGCAGCAATCTCATCAGCTTGCTGAGTAAGCATAGAAGTATGAAGCTCCATCTGAGAATTAATGTGAGCTTGGCCTTGCTGAAGTTGCTGTAGCAGTGAAATAATTACACTCATGTCAGGAGTGGGAGGAGGAGGCGCAGGAGAAGTATGGGGCGCAGGAGGTGAAGGTAGATATTCTGCTCTGGAAGAGGGTTCTTCAGGATTTGATTGGGGCGCAGTAGAAGGTGATTTGCGCCTTAAAGGATCCGGCTCCCCCTGAGCTGTATCTTCACTAAATTCACCAAATAAATCAGCTGATATTTGGTCTCTAAGACTCTGAAGTTCTGAAGATAGAGTAGCAAGAGTGGTGGTAGGCGCTTGAACAGTAGGAGGCGCATTAGTGGCAGGCGCGCGTACATTAGCGCTAGACCCTGTATCTTTGCGCCTTTCAGACTTGGATAAATCAACAGCCTGTTTCAACTTGTAGTCTTCATCCCTTTTCTTCTGCGCTTCCAATCTACTGACTTCTTTTGCGCGCTTCAGTTCTTTCTCTTCTTCTGTTTCAGTTCTTGGGCGCTTAGGAGGTCTGCTTGTTCCTTCAGCAACCCCTTTTCCTTTTCTTGTTTCTGCGCCTGGAACAACTATTGGTTCTGCGCGAGGTCAATTCCAGTATCTGCGCCATCTTCTGCGCCATCTGCATCTTCATCAGACTCAGTGGCTTCGTCAACCAATTGATCTCCTTTAACTCTTGGCGCGCGCTTAGCCATACGCTTTCTGCGCCTTTTCATAACCAAACTGTATTTTCCAAAAATTGGTACGTCAGTGGTTTGATAAGTTGGGTTCTGAGCGAGGAAATTAGCAAGAGCAGGATAGGTGAGAAATATCTTCGTGAGTATTCTGCAGTGAGTTTTGAACTTTGTCTTCCCATCAGCCTTGTTCTTGTTGTACTTATCAATCTGGTCCGACAAAGTTTTGAATAAGATTTGAGGCCAGTTGAGGATTGTGTTTCCCATAATAGCTGCAGTATATTCCCACTGCTCAATTGTGAATCTGTTCACGTTTCCTGTTTTGAAAATAATGGAAGTCCCCACCAAATGCGCGATATGCGCCAGTAAATCACCACCATCCCTTATTTCGACAGATTTGATGTTATTCTGAAGAGTAGGAATGTTGAGATGGGTTCTCTCCATAAGATTCTGCGCAGCAGCAGGATAGGTATTGATTTTACCAGCTACACTCAGAGGGCCAGTCGTGTTGAAGTTGATGATATTCTTAAGAATGCCAGTAGAGATAGTTATAGCAATGTTCTGAACAGTGGCGCATATCCTGTAGCGCACGTATCCATCAGCAGGAGTCTCAACGAGAGCAGCAGTTGAGAAGAATTCATCCACGAGGAGCGGTGAGTAGAAAGGTTGCTCCAAAGTAAATAGAGGCAGTAGACCAGCTTGTCTGATGAAGTCCATAATATCAACGCCAATTTGGACTGCAGATAGTTCAGTGAGATTAAATGTCTCACCGGGTCTGAAATTTGCTGGATCCTGAAAACATAACAATGATTTAAGTTAGGAGTGTATTAGGCGCATAGAATCATAAAATGAGCTAAGTATAGAGTAGGCGTAGGACAATATATAGGCGCATAAAAATAGCATGCGCATACTATTATTAGGCGCATATATCTTGTAGGCGCATACAAATACGAGGCGCATATCATGGTTCTATGAAACATACTAAGGAAAAATTAAACATAAAAATTTGACTAAGTAAAATTTAGGCGCATAAAATGTTAGGCGCATAATGGCTTTAGGCGCATAAGTTGATTGAGGCGCATAACATTTGTATTTGCATATGGCGCATACAATTATTAGGCGCATGAATCAAGGAAGGCGCATAACGTCATAGGGCGCATAACCAACTAGGCGCATAAATCAACCCTTAGGCGCATATCTATGTGAAATTCACACTAAGTATAAAAACACACAAAAACACACAAACACATGCAAACATACATATGCAAGTTTTTAAGAATCAAAATATGAAAATTTTGAAAAACATGTTTTGAAAATTTTGAAACCCAAGTCATGCAAAAATAACGAAGAACACGATGAACATGGCTTGAGTGCTCGAAGAACATCAAGAACACCAAGAACACATAGTTCGTGAAACTTCACCAAATCAAGCATACAATATATCAAAACGACCACACGAAGACGAGGATAACAAATATGTAAATCAAAACAAGTAAAAATCAACAACAAATCTAGAAAATGGATTCAAATATCCGAAAATTCGAAAAGTTCAAAAATGAAAAATCTTCAGATTCGCAAAATATAACGAATTGATCGTTGAAAAGTTTAGTTTAAAGGATTTCAAATCATGAAACGAACATAACCTAACAAACGATTTTGAAAACGGAGAATCGAAACAAGATTTATCAAGAAAAAAGGGTTTTTCGGTTTTGAAAGTGACGAAAACAAAAAATTCGAAAACTTAAAAAGCAGAAATTAAGAGTTTGAGAGTTGAGGAATCATACCATTTCGTCTTGGTTTATCTTTGTTGCTTTCTTAGGACCCATGAAGTTATATATATAAGAACAAAAGAAGAAGAAAATGATGAAGAAATAGAGAGAGAGAAAGAGAGAGAGAGTGACTGAGAGAGAGAGCGAGAGAGAGAGAGGAGGCGGTGAAGGAGAGAGATAGATAGTTGGTGAGAGGGTAGGTAATGATGAAAAAATGAAGGTGAAAGGGTTAGGGTTATATATATAGGGTAGGTTGTTGGATAAAAATGGAAGATGAAGCGATGTGAATTTAATGAGGAAAAGACAATTTCGGCTCATTATGGCAAATAAAGGACGGCGCATTTATGAGGGGTTTTAATGAGTTTATGGCTAATAAATGCTGAATGACCCAAAGGATACTTGATGTGACATTTTGGGTAAAGAGAAATTGTCCCACTTCCCTCATCACTGTATGAACAATTATGACCAAATTTTTGCACAAACCCCCAAAACATCTGTTTTGGTGTAAGTTTGGGGTGCAAAAACTATATCCCCAGAAAATAAAATTTTTTGAAAAACGTAAAACGAGGGAAAAATTAATTGCACAAGTACCCTTGAACAATTAAGGAATGTCAAAAGTCAAAAAATTCCTATAATAAATGATCAGAATAAACTTACCAGGTACTTGTGAAAATTGAATGCGATCAATCATTGAAATAATAAATTTTGAGCATTGATTGAGCCGCGATCATAAATGGGCGCATGAGGGGCGCATGATCTTTTCTAGGCGCGCGTAAGGATTTGGGAATTTAAGAGTGCTAGGCGCGCAAAGAGTGGGGCGCGCAGGGATTTAAGTTGACGCGCAGGGAGTTTCCTTGAAACTTTGAAATTTATCTAACATCTAAAACTTAGAATACTCATAACTCAACAAAACATAAAATCATTAGTATTGACAAACTATATTGAATTTAGTTGAGTTCAAGCATACCCATTTCACCTCTCAAAAATATGAATCGTTTCGCGTCAAGTGCTTTCGTTAGAATGTCGGCGATTTGATAGTCGGTTCCCACGTGTTCCAAATGAATATTTCCTTTCTCCACGTGGTCTTTGAGGAAGTGATATTTGATGTCGATGTGCTTGATCTTTGAGTGCATGACAGGATTTTCAAAAACGGCAATTGTTGAAGTGTTGTCGCAGTAGATGGGACAATTTTCTTCAATGATATCATAGTCCACCAATTGCTGCTTCATCCATAGTATTTGACAGCAACAACTTCCCGCAGCGATATATTCAGCTTCGGTTGTTGAGACATATACTGAAGTTTGTTTCTTACTCGCCCATGACACAAGTCGATATCCGAGGAAATGACAAGTGCCCCTTGTGCTTTTCTTATCAATTGTGCATGCTGCATAATCCGCATCTGAATAACCTACAAGTTTAAAGTTCGAATATTCGGTGTACCAAAATCCAAGGTTAACAGTACCGGATAGATATCTTATAATACGTTTCACAGCAATTAAGTGCACTTCTCTAGGGTCAGATTGATAACGAGCGCAAACACAAACACTAAACATAATATCGGGCCTACTAGCAGTAAGATAAAGGAGCGAGCCAATCATACCTCGATAGAGCGTTTGATCAACACATTTACCTTTTAAATCTTTGTCGATTTTTGTTGCCGGTAGCCATTGGAGTATCGTATGGTTTAGCATTGTCAAGTCCAAACTTCTTGATTAAGTCCTTTGTATATTTGGCTTGATTGATAAATATGCCTTCACTCATTTGCTTGATTTGTAGCCCGAGGAAGAATGTGAGTTCTCCCATCATGCTCATTTCAAACTTGCTCTTCATTAGTTTCTCAAAGCGCTTGCACAACAATTCATTAGTAGAACCAAATATAATACCATTAACATAAATTTGAACAAGTAATTTATGACCATTATGTTTGGCAATGAAAAGAGTTGTATCGATTTTACCGCGAGTGAAGCCTTTTTCAATGAGAAACTTGGATAGTGTATCGTACCATGCTCGTGGTGGTTGGTTTGAGCCATACAAATCTTTCTGGAGTTTGTACACATGATTTGGAAATTGTGAATCTTCAAACCCAGGTGGTTGAGCTACATAGACTTGTTCTTGGAGTTCACCATTTAGAAACGCGCTCTTCACATCCATTTGATATAACTTGAACTTCTTGTGAGCTGCGTAAGCTAGAAATAATCTGATAGCTTCAAGTCTTGCTACGGGCACAAACGTTTCATCGTAATCAATTCCTTCTTCTTGCCTATAGCCTTGTGCAACCAATCTTGATTTGTTTCTTGTGATGGTTCCATTCTCATCCATCTTGTTTCTGAACACCCATTTCATACCAATCACTCCTTGATCATTTGGTCTTGGAACAAGAGTCCAAACCTTACATCGTTCAAATTGATTGAGTTCTTCTTGCATAGCAACAACCCAATTAGGATCTTGGAGCGCTTCATCGGCCTTCTTCAGTTCAATTTGAGAGATAAAAGCAGTGTAAGCATCAAAGTTTGTAGCTCTCCTTGTACGGACACCAACGTTTAGATCACCAATGATATTATTGATTGGGTGACCTCTAACTTCACGAATTTCAGGAGGTAAGTTAGGTTGAGTCGTAGTAACTTGAAGGTCTTCAATTGGTACATCTTCACCAGATTCTAATCATCAAAATTTGGGGGTTGAATTGGTGTAGAGTTGAAACTTGGGTTTACACCAGATGCAGCAGTAGATATAGGCGCATGAGAGGAATCAAGAGGCGCAACATGTGAGTGAGGCGCAGCTGATGATCCACTTGGCGCGCCATATGAGGAGTTAGGCGCAACTGATGTGGATGGATTTCCTTGAGTTGATAGATTCTGATTTTGAGTAGGCGCAACATAAATAGGAGCACCTGTATCATTAAGCTCAACAGAACCATCAGCAATATTTGGAGCCAAATGTGGCTCAAGGAGAGAATGTTCATCAAATGTAACATGTACAGATTCAACTATCACTAATGTAGTTTTATTAAAAACGCGAAAAGCTTTAGAATGTTTGGCATACCCAACAAAAATACTTTCATCGGCTTTGGCATCGAATTTACCTCTATGTTCATTTCCATTGTAGAAGATATAACACTTGTAACCAAAGATCTTGAAGAATGCAATGTTGGGAGTTCTACCACGCCAAAGTTCATACGATGTCTTGTTGTGAAGTTTGTTGATGAGGGAACGATTTTGAGTAAAACATGCTGTGTTGATAGCTTCTTCCCAAAAGTACTTAGGCAATTTCGCTTCAACTATCATCGTCTTTCCTGCTTCAATCAACGTCCTATTCTTTCTTTCCATAACACCATTTTGTTGAGGAACTCCAGCGGTTGAGAAGTTGTGATCTATCCCATGATCGTCACAATATCGAGCAACACCGTTGTTCTTGAATTCTGTTCCATTGTCGGATCGAACACTAACGATGTCATCTTCTTTTTGGGTTTGGAACAGTCTGAATAAGGTGGTCAAAATGTCGTAACAATCGTCTTTTGAGATCATCATTTCTACCCATGTATATCTTGAATAATCATCCACCACAACTAGAGTATACTTGTTTCTTCTAATACTTGCGGTGGTGACTGGTCCAAATAGATCAATGTGAAGCAGTTGCAAACATCTAGAAGTTGAGGATTGGTCTTGCTGGAGAAAGATTTCTTCGGTTGTTTGCCAAGTTGACACGCGGCGCACTTCTTGTCATGATGATCAGCAACCTTGGGAAGTCCTTTAACAAGGTTATTCCTGCTGAGTTTAGATAGATATTTGAAGTTCAAGTGACTTAAGCGCTTGTGCCACAACAAACTATTTTCTCTCACACTTTTAGCTACAAAACAAAGATTAGTACTAGAGTTCATACTATGGAAATCAATAATGTAAATATTTGTCTTACGATATCTCGTGAGTAATGTAGCTCCAGTTTTACCATTCTTGATAAGACATTGAGTTGAGGTGAAATGGCATTCTAATCCTTTGTCGCAGAATTGAGATATGGATAATAAATTGTGCTTGAGCCCTTCGACGAGAGAGACTCTTTCAATGCACACTTCGTCTTTCTTGAGCTTTCCATACGCTACGACTTGAACTTTCTTATTATCACCAAATGTTACTGAAGGACCTCTTTCTTCATGGACATCTTCTAATAAAGATTCATCTTCAGTCATGTGTCTTGAACACCCACTATCGAGAATCCATTCATAATTTCTAGCTTTTGAAGATCCAGCCATGAAACAAAGAACCTGAAATATAGACATTTAAGCAGGTCCCTTTATTCCTTTTGGGTCCTAGAGTTAGCAACTTTTGACAACCCACTCTTGCTTGACCTTAGGGTTTTTACGTCCTTTGGCATTGGGAGTGAATCGCAAAAGGCATTCCACGGCCTTGTGTCCAAAACAATCACAAATGGAACAATGTTGAAAGCCACCAATCACATGAGTTTTCACAAAATCCTTCTTTTGAAATTTTGGAGCGCTTGATCTAGGAGGGCGCATAGGGCTAGGAGGTGCACGGCGATGAGGCGCGTGGCTCCTAAGCGCATAATGAGCACTCAGAGAAGGAGCGCGCTTTGTTTCAAGAGGGATTTTGCTAGAGGATGATTCATCTGTAGCTATATCTTTCCCATTAGCTTTCCCAAATTGCTTCGTTGGGTAGACATAATGGAATGTTTGTCTTTTGACTTTTTCCTGTCCTTTTCCCATTGAATTAGAATGTTTTTCCTTGGGAATTTCAAAAGTTTGTTGTTTTGTAAATTCACTATCTCTTTCAGCACAGACATCACATTTTAAGTTATCACTAGTTGATGAGAATCGCAAGCCACTTTTATCACCACTGACTTTTTGGGACTCAAATATATTCTCCATAATGACACGAGAATTGGACCACTTATTTGTAATATTTTTAAGATCAGTAATTGAGCAACCAATTCATCGTTTTGAACTTTAAGAAGTGAGTTCTGTTTCTGTTAGAAAAGTGTTTTGACAGTAAGAGGAGTCATGCTCTTTATCTGCTCCTTAAGGAGGGTGAGTTCAGATTTAAGTAGAGATTTCTCGGTCTTAAGCTGGGAAATTTCATCACATGATAGTGCTAAAGCTTCCTTTATATTATCAATTCTAATGATTACCTTTTCAGCCTTTTTGAACATTTTTTCTTGTTCAACAATCACTTCATCATCATTGATTTTGGAGATTGGAGCAGTTGGTTCAACTTGAGGTCTGATGTAAGCTCCTTTTCTCAACTTGTTCCTTTCACTTAGATCACATCGTGAGAATAACAATCCACCATCGCTTTGAGCCGGAGTGAGAAATCCTTGTTCAACGAGCTCGCTGATGGTTGGTCCTTTCTTCCTTTTCACTTCTTGAAAACCTACAGATTTCTTGATAGGTTTATTCAAGACATTCATATCAGGAACATCCTTGGAGAAGTCATCATCCGAATCATAAGTTTCAGCTTCATCATCATTTTCCACCAAACAAACGAGTCCATCATCAGAATCTTCATCTCTCTCATCTGAGTCTGTTTCAATCCAAGTGTTCTGCTCATTTGCTGGTGATTCTTCTTCAGCAACCATTCCCTTGTGACGAGTGAATTTGGGAGAGAACTTGGGAGTATGGCTGCTCTTCTTTTTTATATATTCAAATTTCGGAATTGGGCAGCTTGAAGCAAAGTGTCCTGGTTTCCTGCAATTAAAACAAACAAGGTCTTCTTTTCTTTTTGGATCACTGCTCCTCGTGAACTTTGGAGGAGCTCTGCTGGTAGATCCTTGAAATTTGATGGTTGAACCGGGTCTTGAGAATTTTCTGAACTTTTGAAATTTCTTCACAAATAAAGCGAAGTCTTCATCATCCATGTCTAGTAGCTTAGAGGTAGAAATTTTGGGATCGGAACTTTTCTCTTCTTGAACCGGCGTAGGCGCATGTGCTTCTTCTCTATGCGCCACCATTGCTATGGATTTTGACTTTCCTTCAGTTTCACTGATTCGTTGGAGTTTGAGCTCATAAACCTTAAGATTTGCATAAAGGTTCCTTAAAGTCCATACATCTAAAGTTCTGGCGTCTTCAAGAGCGCTGGATTTATGAAGATATCTTGAGCCAAAAGCTTGGAGGAAATTTACATTCAAATCTTTGTTTGAAAACTTCATGCCAAGTGAAATACATAGATTTATAATTTCACAGTAGCGTTCATAAGTTTGTCTTAAGGTTTCACCGGGGAGTTGAGAGAAATTTTTGAATCTCTTTTGCACTTCATATTTCTTGTTCTCCTTACAAACAGTATCTCCTTCTATATGCTCTTCAATAGCATCCCATAGCTCATTAGCAGTAGCATAATGCATGACTTGTTGTTTGATAGCCGTGCTTAAAGTGCTTAGGAGAATGTTTCTTGCTTTGCCATCATTTGCAACTCTTTTTGTTTCTTCCTCAGTCCATTCTTCCCTTGGTTTCTTGATGGTTGGTTGAGCAGCATTGGTGTGCGGATTTGGATTCGCTTTCATAGGGATGTAAGGTCCATAAACCACAGTGTCATGAAGTCTTTCATCGATTGAAGTGAGATGAGTTAAGATGCTGAATTTCCACACGTCAAAGTGATCTTCATCAAAGACTGGAACATGTGTATAGTTAGCAGTTGCCGAAGGTTTTGAGTTTCCCATTTAGAATCGGCACCCAAGCTATTAAGCTTGAAAAACAAAAGTGTTTTATAAAGGTGTTTGCTCTGATACCACTTGTTGGTCCCAAAGGGCAACAAGGGTATGAAAAATAGCTAGAGGGGGGGGTGAATAGCTGTTTTAAAAGTTCTTTTCGTACCCTTGATAAACTCAATTGCAAATGCACACTTTATCAAGTAAGCGTTATGATATGCGCCTAATTGAGTGAGTGAAATGCACAGCGGAATTTAGTAATGTAAATAGGCGCAAAGTATGATAAAGGGGGCGCACACACACTCTAAGTATCTTGGCTCAAAGTGGGTGAAATAAGAAACTAAGGCAAATGATATAACAAACACAACACAGTTCAATCAATCAATCTACAATGAATAAACCAACAAATAGTTAGATATGATATGAACTTGAAAGAAAATAGCAAGATAGTAAGTACTCGCTATTTGGAGAGGTTCGATCGGGAAAATGATCTACGTCCTCTACCAAGATGGTTAGTCTTGGATTTCTAATAAAGATCTTATATTATGAGTGAGTGTTACATATTACAATCGTTTGAGCTTATACACTAACTGAAGATCTATTTCTATGAAAGAACAAATCCTAGACAATAACTGGTGTATCTCTAAAAGAAAGATCTAAGTGATCAAACTTAAAGAGGTGCCCATTTTAGATTCAAGGCTCTTTAGATCTTTGAGATTGAGAGCACAAGAAAACTAAAGTGTTTTTGCTTGAGGATCTGGGCTAAGGATGAAGTTATGAAGATGTTCTTGAGAATCCTGGTAAATCAAAGGCAATCTTCAAATCTTCAACAAATGCTTGAGAGAGAAATTCTTGAAATGCTTAGCAACTTCAAATGCTTAGCAACTTCAAATGGTTGAAGTTATGGGGTATTTATAGTAGAGCCCAAAAAACTAGCCGTTGGAAATCCTTGGTGAGTCAGAAAAAGGACGGATGTGATGTCGCTCATTGAGTAGAGCACGTGTCCTTTTATAGCTGTTAGACACATAACACAAATATGACCGTTAAGGACAGGTGTCCTTAGATGGGGGTGCATACGTGTTATTTAACCACCGTTGGATCATTGGCGTAGTTTGAATCTTCTTCAAGTCTTCGAGTCTTCATTAAATCACTGAATGTTATTTTAACATTTATGCGAGTTGAGCTAAGGGGCGCGTAGACATACCGTGCGCTGAGTCATCTGGGGCGCGTGAGCCAAGCTAGGCGCATTACTCATGTGCGCGCCTAAGGAGGCGCATGGCGCATGGGAGAGGCGCATGGCGCGTGGCTCAAACTCAAAGTGATTTTCTTGAATCTTGATCTTCTTGCCCTATTCCTAAGACTATTCTATTGCAATGGACAACCTAAAAAATGAAGTATGAATACTTCTTACATATGGGTCTAAAGTCCATCAAATAAAACTTAGGTGATGGATCAATCAAATCTAATCAATCCTATTACATTAAAACTGAGATATAAGTGGGTATACCCAACAAAAGTAGTTGGGAGAGTGATTCCGCAGATAACCAGGACAGTCCTACCAAAGAAGAGTTGCTCCAAGAGTTAGAAGCCTCCAGGGCCGGGAAGAGATTACCAGGAAACACCATGAAAAAGCACGAGATCAGTTTGTCGAGTCAATGAGACAGAAGGGTGTTATGATTTTGTTTCAGACTGATTGGTCCTTCATTGAAGTTCCTGACCACGAGGAAGAGGTCGAAGTCACCCAACCTTCGAATTGCGACCAAATTCCACCCCCTCAATCGGGCGAAAATACTGAGTCCCCTCATTATCTACCTCAACATACCATTACTCAAAGTTTACCTCCCACTCAAGATCCCTACACTCCACCTCACCTCGGATCCGACATTCCCTATGGGTGACCTCCCATGAATTCCCAAATACAATACACTCAAAACACCCATGTCTCACCATTTACACCGGTCATGCCTCAACCATCACTCCCACGATATCTCCCTAATTACACCCCTTTCCAGTTCGAGATCGCCAATCGAATCCCAAGAACTCAGTCACCATGTGTGGGTACTCGATCAACCATTGGATTCCATGATGACCCGTATCAGCTCTACAATCCAAGGCCTTTTGGACCACAAGCTCTTTGCAGGCCTCCGATGTATATTCCTGTAAGCAACCGAGGTTATGAGTATGCCTACACCCACGCACTTCCACGGAATCCTCATGTTGCACCACAGCCAAGTAAGCTATTGCGAAAGAGAAAGCAAATGGAATATAAGGAACCCCTTGTCTCGAGCGGCGGTAATTCTCATCACCACCACACTTCGGTCAAAGATAAAGGAAAATCCAAACGCCAACCCAAACCCCACTTCATAAGGTTTGAGGATTTTGGAATGCCCATAAGCAAGGTATTCGAGGGATTGGTTAAGCAAGGCCTCGCAAAGCCTCTCGTCAACTTCCAACCCAAAAACCCCGAGAGGTACCTCGATATTAACAAAAGGTGTGCTTTCCATAATTACCATGGGCACAATACCGACGAGTGCTCTATTGTGAAACGTATCATTCTAGGTTTGATTGAGAAAGGAAAGCTTGAATACCCCCATGCCCCTGATACATCCAATGACCCGAGTGTCAACATGCTTGAATTCGTGGAATCTAATCCCGCGACCTCCCTCGAGTTCAGAACTCTGGTGATTGATGTGAAGGAAAAATGGAGTGGTGTCTGCCCCAAGGAAAATGAGCTCATGATTGATGAAGTTGTTAATCCCGAAGTGGGAGAGTCTGTTTTGGGAAAGTTGACAAAATCAGTGTCCAAGGTGGTAGTTCCTAAAATCAGCAAAGCCGAAATGACGGAAGGCGTTTGGAAAGGATCAGTGGCACAGAAAATGTCTGTAGGGCTAAATGCCCTGGGTTGGGAAATGAATGGTGCCGTGGTTGCCGTAGCAGAGGATGAAGTTTCAAAACCCCTTCCATCAACCTCCCCTTAGAAAGAGTCAAAGTCCATTGTTAGGATGTGTGATAATCCCTTAAGAAAAGAAAAGATATCTGTTAGGTTTAGTTAGAATCTTGACTCCCCGGTTGATGCCATGTGGTAACCATTCTGAATCCATTGTCAGTTTTCTTAATAAGACTATTATTTTTATTGCCTTGTCAAAAGTTTACATAAAATGTGTGTGAGTCTTTCACTCAAAACAAACATTTGTCTTTCAAAAAAAAAAAAAAAAAAAAAAAATGGAGATCAAGTTTTCTTAAAATAAAAGGTCAAGTTTCCTTAAAAGTCAAATCCGCTAATGAAGCGTTCTTCTCAAATCCCGGTTATAGTTTCACCTTGAGGTTTAATATGCTAAAAGTACTTCGTGGTTCTGTCCATTGGAAACATTGACCAAGGACCCCAAATCTGAATTGGCGTCCAAGACAACCATCCACAACAAGATCAAAAGGTTGGAACACTGTCTGCAAAGAGAGGCCCATGCTTCAGAGGCCCAAAGGCGGCTACACCAAATGGAGATCCGTACCTTCATTGAGTGCCACGCACGAAGGATACGCACCTTGAAAGGAAATCACCAAAAGGAGATGGCCAAAGCAAACTCCCAACTCATGAGTAGTAGATGAATCCGGCAATTGCAACGCCAAGCCAAATGGAGACCTCGCGACATCTCTCCCGACGACACGGAACCCAAGTTCCCCGTGGAAGACATGGAATATGCCGCCGACAACCCCTCCAACAATTGAGGAAGAAAATCGATCATCATGCTTCATTGGAGCCCATCCCAAAAAAAAAAAGGAGTCTTCCAGCCTCGTAGGTTCTAGATTTTCACCAAAGTCCGTCATGGACTGTGTCTTTTCATTTTTACAAAGGTCCACACTTGGGACATGTATGTATAAAGTTATATAAATAAAAGAGTCATTTTCCTTCTCTTCTCCCTAGACTTAAGACATTATTTTCAATATACATTTACTCTTGAAATTGTCTTTCTTGTTATTATCAATTGATTGCTACGTCCCCAGAATGATGAATTGACTTCTAAGTATACTAGTCAATGACGACTCATTAAGGACGAATGGACCTAACACAAATGAAAAATGTTAAATGCAAACAATTAATCTTGATGTGAATAAATGTTGTGATCAATTGGCATGAAGAAACCATTAATAGCAAGCCTTCCTCCATACATATACTCGATACACATTTCCCGATACACAACCCGATACACCTTCCCTATAAAAATTCTTGATGCACATCAAAGGCATCCCAAGACAATGAAAAGGCAAGGATGTTGTTGCTCAACCACCAAGATTCAACCGTGATCGCACACCGTGCGCAACCAAGCAAAGGACTTTCTGGATGTTCAAAGTCAAAGTGAGAAGTGACAGACATTCCACCAAGGGGCTACAAATGAGCCAATGTCAAATATAGCAAGTTGAGGCTAATGTTTCCCCTCGCTCTCTCTCTCAAAAAAAAAAAAAAAAGAAAGATGAGAAGAGAAGAGAGAAAATAAATGAATAATGGAAAGAAGGAAAGGAAATGAATATATGCGAAGAGGAAGTCTGCCTCAAAAGCTCCCCAAGTTCACTGCAAAAGTCCACCTCAAAGAACATCCCGAGAAGTTCACCGCAAAGCAAAGCGAAAGCAACAACAACATTCAAAAGGACACCAACTTCAGCAAAAGACGATCCATCGCCGAACTACGGCTACCTGAGCTCCTCAAACTGAGGGGAACGTAGGCAACCTTCGGGTCCGGTCACAACATGAAACAAAACCATCAAACTGTGGTCCTCTCAAAATGACCAAGTTCTCTTCCCTCGTTCCCATCAATGACTGATTTCCTAGACACACCTTCTTCTTCCGATCTTTCCATTGATCGAATCTTAATCTCAATTGATCACAACATTTATACATGTTAAGGCTAATTGCTTGTTATAATTTTGACTTAATAATTAACATGATCCATTCAAGCAACCATTTTGATGATATTAACTAAGGCAAATTTCAAATGTCTCGACAAGTCTCATTCTCTACATCTTAGGAAAGATCTAAACACTTGTATTCTGTCAAGCAAGGGCTTCCTCCCATTTCATGATACGTTGCTCAAAGAGCTCACCAGCATAAAGGGACTCTATCCCAAATAAAATGCCCTTGCATGTTTCCTCCAAGAAAAATACTTTAAAGTCCCCATTCTATCGAGTCAGCTGGATCACTCATAAAAAAAAAAGGAAAAAGAAAAAGGCACAAAAAAAGTAGCCCGCTAGGTTGAAAACCCGTAAGGGCGGCCTAGGCAAAAAACAGGGTGTGCCATAAAAGACGCAAAAAAGATGCCCGCTAAGTTGAAAACCAAAAGGGCGGCCTAGGTAAAAGAAAGGGTGCGTCATGAAAAATGGATGGGTTCCTAACCTCACTTAAAAGGTCAAAAGATGGTATTGGGTCTACGCCAACATCAAAAGCCGAAGGACGACATTGGGGCTACCTCCACATCAACGACAACAACGACATGGGGCTACCCCGACATCAACGACAAAGATAACATTGGGGCTATCCCCATAACAGTGACGAGCAGATTTCCTACCATCAGTTACTCCTCAATGAATGGACAAAATCCAAAGGACTTTATGCATGACAAACCTCACGGTTAAGTTCAAATCAAAATTTTGACTAACATGCTTCGTTAAAAGATTTGCCTTTAGAAATAAGCATTTCTAAATTGCCCATTTGGCATCATTTGTCAAAAATAATGTTTCAATCAAAATGCTTTTGATCTCCCCTCAAAATGATTTTTCCAAGGTCTTGGATTTTTGCGTCCACAATGTGTCTTAAAGGTCGCCCCTAGGCTCTCCCCGATGTCAAGAAAATATGTCAACCATCCCGTAGAGTATTGTTGACCAAGCCAAGCCTTGACCCAAAGTGGCCATTTTAGGTGAAAGCCTTTGTCCCCGGCAGTCCTTAGTCAAACATAAGACCAGTTATCCCGTGAAACTCCCCAAAGATGGAGTAGACCCAAGCCTTGACCCAGAGTGGTCATTTTAGGTTGAAGCCTTTGTCCCGGCAGTCCTTAGTCGGACGTAAGACCAGTTCTCCCGTTAAACTCCCCAAAGATGGAGTTGACCTAAGCCTTGACCCAGAGTGGTCATTTTAGGTTGAAGCCTTTGTCCCAGCAGTCCTTAGTCAGATAAGACCAGTTTTTCCCATCAAACTCCCCAAAGATGGAATTGACCTAAGCCTTTACCCAGAGTGGTCATTTTAGGTTGAAGCCATTGTCCTCGGCAGTCTAAAGAGTGTCAAGCCCATCCTTTAGTCAACTCTCCCTGTAGAGTCAAGTTGACCAAACCCTGATTTTGGCCAAATGAGAGTCAAACCCATCCTTTAGTCAACCTTCCCATAAGATAGCGTTGACCAAATCCCCGACTTGACCAAAAGAGAGCCAAGCCCGAACTATTTTTAGGATAGGATGACAGATATCCACTAGGATTAGGAGAGGATGACAGATATCCACCTACCAAAACCATTTTTAGGAGAGAATGACAGATATTCCCCTGCGTTTTAGGGGAGAATGACAGATATTCCCCTACATTTTAGGAGAGGATGACAGATATCCCCCTTCGGTTAGGCCACCATCACAAAAGCCTTAGGTTTGAGACGCCAAGTTCCTCACCTGACCTCAATGGTCACCCTTAGGTTTGAGATGCCAAGTTCCAAACCCGAACTCAACGGTCACCCTTAGGTTTGAGACGCCAAGTTCCTCACCCGACCTTAATGGTCACCCCTAGGTTTGAGACGCCAAGGTCCTCGCCCAACCTCAACGATCACCCTTAGGGTTGAGACGCCAAGTTCCCCGCCCGACCTCAACGGTCACCTTTAGGTTTGAGATGCCAAGTTCCTTGCCCGACCTTAACAGTCACGCTTAGGTTTTAGACGCCAAGTTCCTCGCCCGGCAATTTCAACCCATTTTTAGGATAGGATGACAGATATCCACCTAGAATTAGGAGAGGATGACAGATATCCACCTACCAAAACCATTTTTAGGAGAGAATGACAGATATTCCCCTGCGTTTTAGGGGAGAATGACAGATATTCCCCTACATTTTAGGAGAGGATGACAGATATCCCCTTCGGTTAGGCCACCATCACAAAAGCCTTAGGTTTGAGACGCCAAGTTCCTCACCTGACCTCAATGGTCACCCTTAGGTTTGAGATGCCAAGTTCCAAACCCGAACTCAACGGTCACCCTTAGGTTTGAGACGCCAAGTTCCTCTCCCGACCTCAATGGTCACCCCTAGGTTGAGACGCCAAGGTCCTTGCCCGACCTCAACGGTCACCCTTAGGGTTGAGACGCCAAGTTCCTCGCCCGACCTCAACGGTCACCCTTAGGTTTGAGATGCCAAGTTCCTTGCCTGACCTTAACAGTCACGCTTAGGTTTTAGACGCCAAGTTCCTCGCCCGACCTTTACGGTCACGCTTAGGTTTTAGATGCCAAGTTCCTCGCCCAACCTTAACGGTCACTCTTAGGTTTAAGATGCCAAGTTCCTCGCCCGACCTTAACAGTCACGCTTAGGTTTGAGACGCCAAGTTCCTCGCCCGACCTTAACGGTCACCTATAGGTTTGAGTAGGTTTAAAGTTTCTCGCCATCCCCCGAACTACGACCGGCTTGATTCCCCCGGATAGGGATACGTAGGATTCCTTTACAGATAAGGGTCCAACCACTTGACCACCTCGGTCACCTTCTCTCCCATCTTGGTAGTTCACCGGATCGAGATTCTTTCTCTTATCGACAACCCCGATTTCTTCAAAATTGACGTTGCCGAGAGGCTCTGTAAGTACCCCGATCCGGATTACTATCCTCAAATAATCAAATTGCAGTGTTAAGGGGTAATTTGGGACTTAATTGGGTCATTATAATGTTCAAAGGGTATTTTAAGCATTAATTAAATTATTTTAGAAAGGGAGGGACCTTCTGGTAATTTCTAGAAAACCAAGACCATGTGTTTATTCCCCACAAAGGCCAAAAGGAATTTATGGGAATTTCCAGAAATTCGACCAAGAAATGGGACGGTCGCACATACAAGATGCACTTTCTCAAAAAGCCCGAACAAGCCAGCCGACAACCGCCACGTGGCCACCCGGGATTCGCTGGAGGAAGCCGCCTTGTCCCCACGTGAGTCCCACGCGCCCGACAATCCCCGCCACGTCCTCACTTTTGATTGGTCCGTCGCCCAGCCATGTCTCCCTCACCCTCACAGCCCACATGTGTCACACTCCCATTCGTCCTTCACTTCCCTTGTGTCACCACACACCCCTTTTCTGGAAAATCAATTCCGAACCCATTTGACATCCGAAAATGCCCCATTTTGTGCACAAAAATGATCCAATTTCAACCCATTTTGTGCACAAAAATGACCCAATTTCAACCTATTTTATGATAAAAAAATATCTCATTTGCATAGCCCCTAAGCAAGTAAAAGGCCCATAATTGAAGGGCCAAAATGTAACTTTAAGTTACAAACAAGCACCTAATCTCTCCCATAAATAGAGAGCTCATCCTCTCTCATTTTATGAGCAATTCTCCCCTAAAGTTACTCTCTAAAATTTTCTTCTCTCCAAAATGAAGTAATTTTCTTTGTAAAAAATGGTGATCAATCCATGTCAAGTGAAAATCTTAGAGTCCAAGATCTCTAAGTGAAGAAGAAAGGCAAACTTGGGTCAATCAATTAATGATTTACCTCAAGCTTGCTTAAAGGTTGAATCTTTACTTTATTGTCATCTTTAATTTCCAAGTATTTACTTTTATTGTCATCTTTAATTTCAAGTCTTTCCATTTACAAGTCTTTACGTTTACAAGTATTTATTTTACAAGTCTTTATTTATTCATGTAATCTTTATATAACTTGGATCCAAATACCCACATGATCCTAAAAGCTTCATCTTGCACTTCAATAGTGCATTAAAATGATGAACTAAATGGAGATGGGATTTGTTACATTTAAAGTCTTAATATTTAATGTTTATTTCTATTTAAAAGTCTTTATTTCAAATCTTTTCTTGTTTATCTTACTTGGATGATAAGCCACACTCTTTATTCATCCAAGTAATGATTTGTTCAAGAAAAGCTTTTATTTATTTTAATCTTGTAATGATTACCTTGCTTGGATGATAAAGTTGACCATCTTTATTCACCCAAGTTGTGGTCTCATCCAAGTAAAGGTATTAGTCGTCCCTCTTGACTTTATTAATCCTTTCCATGATTAATTAAAGTCCGTCCCCAAGAATATATTATTTTACTTGGATAAACATTATATTTGTCTCTTTAAAGTATCAAAAAAAAAAAAAAAAAAAACAAAACAAAACAAAACAAAACAAAAGGGCATTAACATGCCTACATTTTATTTCCAAAATCACCTTCTAAAAACAAGTCGGTTTCTCCCGTTTTCAAAATACACACAGACACACTCGCACACCTTTTGGTCAACAAACTTAGGGAGACTCGGTTTCCGAGGCACTTTGGGTGAACCCCGATTAAGTTCTTCCCAAAGTGTAACGTGACCTCCGAATCCTTTTTCTCTAACCTTTTTCGTTAAGTTTGGGTTAAAAATTAAACTAACGTGGCGACTCCGTTATCTTTTGAACATAAAGTACCGTGTTTGGCATTCTCGAGAGGAGAAAACCTTTCCAAATGCTTTTTTCCCGCGGGGATCCTTACAGCATGGCCATGCATTGTCATCAATCTCACTCATCAAGTGAACAAGCAGATATCTCTCTTGAGAGGGACAAATCACATCTTGACTTATCATTCTTCCCTACAAGAATCTGATTATGCCAATCATAGTCGTTATAACTACCCCGTTAAAGGTAGCGTTTGACTAAGTCAAACATAACGTTCATCATGTGGAAGACCATGATAATCTCAGGTCTAAGGATTCAAGTTTTATGACTATTATGAGATTTAATTATGACATTTGACCTTGACATAAAACTCATAACGGATCAGTCTAGTACCTTGTTCTCCAACAAGTACCCATAAGTTTAATTTGCATCCAATACACATAATCATCATATGATCATCCATTAAACTTATACTAGCTCTTCATAAGTGCTAGGGACAATGATTATTATAATAAACATGCAAAAGATATAATAATCGAGTTTGTTATCTCTATAACGATGAAACTATGATGTAACACATAGGCCTTTCTCAAGAGCCTAGGACATAATATCCAACAATCTCCCCTTTGCACTAGGCCCAATCAACACGTATCCAATACACATTGAGATAGTTATGATCTCCATCATTATTACAACCGAGCTTATGTTAGATGATTATTGTTGTTATCATCATTTGGTATTTTGCATATTTTGACATCTCCTATCTTTAACAATTTCTCAAGTAAGATAGATATGTCTGAGTATATGTTTAGATAAGATATTAGTCACATGGCTTGTGTAATAACGATTATTATCACAATTAAGGTCCATAAATTAGTGACACTAGAAACAATTTCTAGTTTACTAATTAGTCACTTGATCCAAACATTTTTCTAGTTGCACCCATGCCACTAGATACTCAACATTTGTAGAATAGTAATGGTGTATTTAGAACTCTTCTAACGTCATTATTAAACATAAATGTGTATTCATACTGTGATATTTATCTTTGTTAGTTTATAAGAATGCATCTATGTAACCACTATAAGATCATCTTATATTCCATCAAAGATTAAGAATGCATCCTTTAGTTTTTTTTCAAGTTCATAAGGATTTTTCTTATCTAGTGACTTTCACTAGGGTCTGATTGGTATCATCTCATCTACTCCAAGTATATAAGACATCCGTGTTGGGTTTTGAGGATCCTTGCGCAGCGGATACGACAATATGAAAAATCAACAAAACACTATGCCCCGAGATCCATTCATGATGATTAAATTAATAGCAAGATGAATTTAGAATACTAACCATTGTTGTGCATTTAAAATTTTCGGATCTTCAAATCTTCAAGTCTTCAAGCTTTAAGATTTGATCTTCTCCACGTTCTTCAAATCACGATCACAAAAACACGAACTCGAGATGCTAAAGAAAGCACCCTCTATGTTTATCCACACGCAAACGATTATTTAGAACCATTATAGATCTGGACTGCTAGACCCATCATTAGAAAACATGTTTTTTCTAATCTTCAAAGGCTATATGAATTTATTGGTGTTCTTGAGTTCTTGATTCTCAATCTAAACTCAAGAATGTGTTTCTCAAATACATGGAGGCTACCAATAATGATACAATATCAATTAGGTTAATGCCTTTTAAAGAGAGGGGTAGTTATGCTTATTAAACCTAAACCCTTTAGAAGAAATATGCCAAAACCCGTCAAAACATCGGAACAGGAAATCAGAAACCCTGAACAAAGGAGGTCCACCCGGGACACCATAAGGGTCCGTCCGGGTCACCATATGGGTCCGGTCGGGTCCCCGTATGGGTCCGGTCGAACCAAGCTCCCTTTTCACTTTTTCTGATTTCCTTATATCCAATTTTTACGCAATTCCAATTTTAGCCTTTTCTTGATTCGTTCTTTTGTGTGTGACCCCATAAGATTATATTAAGTTGGCAATAAGTCTAACCAAGGTCAAACCCATAAGTCATAAGCGGACTCTAGCAAGCCATCATGACTACCCTATTAATATAACTTAACGAAGTTCTCTTATCCTCATCGAACATATCACAATCCTTTTGTCATGAGATATCATATTGAACATAAGTCATGGTCCACGTCAACTTATATTGTTCAATACTTTCTCGATCCCGTGTAGATTGATATGAGCAAATGACATTGCACACATCAATTCAGTTGAGCATGGCCACGCATTTCATCAAACTCACTCTTCGAGTGGCCTAAGTAGACATCTCTCTTGAGGGAGGGACAAATTCCATCTTGACTTATCATTCTTCCCTACAAGAATCCGATTATGCCAATCATAGCCTTTATGACTACCTGGTTAAGGGTAGCGGTTGACTATGTCAAACATAATGTTCATCATGTGGAAGACCATGATAGTCTCAGGTCTAAGGATATCAAATGATATCTATATGAGATTTAATTCTGACATTTGACCATGACATAAATCTCATAGGTGGGTCAAGTCCAGTACTTGTTCACCAACAAGTACCCACAAGTTTAATTTGTATCATATACACATGATCATCATATGATCATCAATTAAACTTATACTAGTTCTTCATAAGTACTAGGGATGGGGATTAAACATGTAAAACATATAATAATCTAAGTTACCAACTCCATAATAAATGATAACATGACATAACATAAGGCCTTTCTCAAGGGCCTAGGGCATAATCTTTAACAATCTCCCACTTGCACTAGGCCCAATCAACACTTATCCAATACCATTGAGCTTATCTTATAACCATCATAACAGCATGGGGAGGATCTTATGTTAGAAGATTATCATTGTTATCATCATAAGGTATTTTGAATATTTTGATATCTCCCATATCAACGATTTCTCATAAAGATGGAAACGTCTGAGTGTGTGTTTGGATCATAGATGAGTCCTTGGCACCTTAGCTTGTGCAATCTGTAACGCCCATCCTTAATCTCGTTAAATATTTGACTTATTTGTTAAATTCTTGAGATGCTTGTTAAATTCTTGACTAGCATATTTATATGCTATTTTATTTGAGTTAATTATTTAACTACTTTAGAAAATTAAGGTGGTTAAATGTCAAAGTTGAAAGTTTAGGGGCCTTTTTGTCAAAGTTAGAACTTGAGGGGCCTAGTTGCAATTCTTTGAAAGTGGCATGTATACCAAGTGGGTTTGCTTCTCAGAAGCATATTCCCAAAATTACTTCTTCTCGTACTTTCTCTGTTCTAAAGTTAGGAGTAGAAATTTCTTCTATTCTCGACTCCTCACGATTAATTACTCCTCTGTTCGTGATTCTGATCCCGGATAAATATTCGTGGCGTTGAATAGAGCGTTTCCTGCCGAACATAAATTAATTTGGGTCAACTTGATTTTTGACTAGGTAAGTTATTGACTCCCCCTTACTTGTAATAACATGCATATATGTTATTCCCGCTACTTGTTCTTGTTAAAATTGTGTTTTGGGCAATTTTTGTGATACTTGTAAAATTGGGACGAAGGGAGTATTTCTTGGTACAGAGACATGCTAAATGGGTTTGTAAATATATAAGAAATTTATACTCCTATTCGTGAGACGGTAAAATAGTAACTTGATTTAAATATTGTTAGAAAAATTGTACCATTATTTGTGGTACGGGGAAATGAATGGAAGTATCCCTAGATGGGTATATTAGTATATTATAAAATTGTACTTATACTTTTGGGGACGGTGAAATATTAAATAGGAATAAAATGAAATTGTCCTATTATTTATGGGACGGTAAAAGAAATGAATTGAGCCTGAAATAATGTTTTGGGTATTGCCTAAGAGTTAATAAAAGTTACTCCTACGCTTGGGACGGGAAATTTCTTAACCTGGGAAAGAAATAAAAATTTCGCATTTTGGTACCTTGTGCGACCGCACAAAAATCCTTGGGCGACCGCCCATCTTTCTGAAAGGTTTTTCAAAGGAATTGACCTGCTTGTGTGCGACCGCACAGGCCATTTTAGGCGACCGCATAGTTACCTGAAGAACAAAATGTTGTTTAAAATTTGTATAAGTTGGAAGTAACTCTAGTTAAGGTATATAACCTTAGTATAAGATGTCCTAGCAAGTGTTGTGACACCTTAGGGGCATCAGAACTTGGTCTTAAACATGAATACTCATTTAATTAAAATGAGAACTTAAGTATAAGAGTAACAACTCTTTTATATGTCTTAAAAGTGCTATGAACAAGCACTTATGTGTTATGCTTGTCTTGAAGCCAATGATTGTGCACCTTAGGGGCATTAAAACAATGACTAGAGATTGAATATCCTATGTAGGGGATTATGAACTTGTAAGTATAAGTTGTATAGCTCATTTACTTAAAGTAAACTCGAAGTATTCTTGGTCTAGGTTTAGGGTACTACCCTAGATGGCCTAGATGAGTGTTGTAGAACACTCTAGTACTGAAAATAGTCCCTTTGTGAACAAATGAAATGTGGACTTGAATCTTAATTAAATGATAACTTGAGTATAAGAATAGTAACTCTTTTATGTGTCTTGAAGTCAATGTTTGTGTACCTTAGGGACACCAACTAATGTCTAGAGCTTGAATGTCCTAAGAAAAGGATTGGAAAATAATTCGTGAAAGATGTATAATTCATCTTCCTAGCTTGAACTTGAAGTATGAGATAATTAACTCTTGTACATGTTTAATCATCCAAAGAAATGGATTGAGAACTTGGATATAAGATGATAAGATCTTGTATATGTATTGAATGTCCTGAATGTCTTGAATGTCTTGAATGTCTTGAATGTCCTGAATGTCCTGAATGTCTTGAATGTCTTAAGATGAGACAGTAACTTGAAGTATAAGACAATAAAATCTCGTACATGACTTGAACATCCAAATAATTGGATTAAGACTTGAATATAAGATTATAAAATCTTGTACGTGCCTTGACACCAATATAGGTGTATGGTAATAAACTTGAAAGAGTCTTGATGTGTATATGCGAATCTTGCATATATTTACTTGATAGAATGTGGCTTCTTGATTGATTGGTACATGGTATGAATAACCAAAGAATTGGGTTATGGAACTAGATAGAGAATGATTAACTCTACTACATACTTGAACTTGATACGTGTATATTGGAAGTGCTATAAATAAGCACTAAAGTGTAAATGATTTAGTTTTTAACCGTGTATATACTCAATGAAGTATATAAAATATAAAGAAGATATATTGTCTTGAAATGAGTTCCTAAAGAAAATAGGGACTAGTGTAATATGAAGATAATTCATATAATCATGAATACTACGATTTAAGTAATAAGAATAACTACAGAACACAATATGTGTTAGAAAATGTATTCGATTACTAACGATACATATACGTGAGATATGACTGTGATTAGGTATGATGTGACCTATTCTACTACGTGTTTAGAGTCTAAGGTATTGGGCTCTATTTGATAGTAAGGGTATCGTGATAGACACTTTAATGTGTTAAACGTGATATGAATATGTACGTACAAACTTGGCATGTGACAAAGTGATATACCCTACTACTTGACTGAAGTCTGTTATTAATGGACTCTTACTTGGATTGATCGTGTTACATGGACACCTTATGTGCCATTGTTATCTTGGTTTGTATTCGTAATAATTGCGTACGTGTACTTATATTCTCGTGAGTACATGATACATGATTACATGGTGCATATTCTCGTGAGCACATGATACATGACTACATGGTGCATATTCTCGTGAGCACATGATACATGATTACATGGTGCATAAAGACTGGTCCACTAATATGGGACTTATTTCTATTCTCGTAGTTCAAGTAAACATCTACTTGTGTATTCTTGTGTGAGTCCAGCTGGTTCTCCTTGCTTGTTCGAAAATATATAGGTTCACGCTTGTCGCGAGAGCTGGGGTTTAAGTGACAATCGGGTCCCTATGTATTTCCGCCTGACCCCTTACTACCGGCCATAGTAAGGGCATAGCTTCCTTGGTTAGAGCAATAAGCCTGACCTAAGTGAATGCGATTGTCTTGAACACCTCGTGGATCTTGTTCTTGTGGATGACACTGGTTACCAGGTCTTCTTATATACTGCACAGCAGTTCTTGTTCTTGTTCTTGGTTGTCCTCAGCTAGAAAAGCATCGACAACAAATGGTATTCTTGGGAGGAATAAGGAAGGATTCAGGTACAATGTGTGATAGGCCTATGTGCATCTTGGTGAACTGGTTTAACCTCTCACACTACTTGACTACTTGTTACCTGATCATTTCTTGAGCTTGATTACTTGTTGGGTTGGCTTAGCCTCTCATATACTTGTTACTTGATGATACTTGATATATGATTACTTGAGTATCTACTTGTATTGCATGATAACATGACATATAGTTGCATGTTAATAGCTTACTGAGATTTATCTCACCCTTTATTTGTTTAATTGTTTCCCCCCCCAGGAAAGCAGGGGATAGTACGCAGTGAGGCTCGGCTTAGCTGGGAATTTACTCAGCAGGATATTCTTGTTCGAAGTTAGTGTCCTTTTATATTTTGGTAAGGACGATCTTGTGTGAGTTAATAAACTCTGGGCTTGTATTGGGGTAGTATTTGTTGTCCCTAGACAGTTCTTGATGCCAGCTTATTTGCTAGGCATGTCTTCCGCTGTATGTAACCTTGTTTGGTTTTAATTTTCTTGGTCTAGAACTCGTTGTGAGCTATCTTAGCTCCCTACTCTTGAGTATACATATCATGTCAGTTTTGTTTTTAACAGGTATTGTTCCTGTTTCCCGTTAGTTTCTTGTTTCTTGTTAGTTACGCGCACCAGGTTCGAGGTTCTATTAGGGAATCCCGGGACTTGGGGCGTGTCATAATCATTTCACAACAAAGGTCCATAGGATTAGTAGTACTAGAAATTATTTCTAGTTTTACTAATAACATCAATATTCAAACAACTCCCTTAGTTACAACTCTTGTAACTAAATACTCAATATTATTCGTAGAATTGTTTAGGGTGTATTTGTTTGGAACTATTCTAACTAATAGCACTTACTTTAAATTTATGTACATACTGCGATCTTTAATTATCCTTGTCGATAAGGAAGCATGCATCTATGTAACCATTTACTAGATCATCTCCCATTCCAACAACCATCAAGAATACATCCTTAGTTCTTCTCAAGTACATAAGGATATTCTTGATCACTATCTAGTGACTTTCACTAGGATATTATTAGTATGTTCTCATCATACTCCAAGTATACAAGTTACCCATCTAAGTACATAATATGACATACATGATAGATCCAATTGCCAAAGCATATGGAATCCTAATCATGTATTCTTGCTCATTAGTCTTCCAATAAGACTAAGTCTTGCCAAGAACATTGTCATTAGACAACTTTGCAAGTTATTCTCCAAAAGTCTTGCATACTGAACAATCCAGTACTTTGTCTTTATAAGTACTGTGACACAAACCAATCAATTTCATAGATTTATATCAATAGATATTAATTCCAATGATGTAGGGCTTCTTCCTATGTCTTTCATTAAGAAACTCTTTCTAATGAACTATATGTCAACCACATATATAAGACTAGGAATAAGACTATCCTCCTACTAATTTTCTAGCAAACACAAGTATCATATTTGATGAATTTGAAACGATTTGAACACTTCATCAAAATGATAGTTTCAACTCCAAGAAGCTTGCTTCAATCCATCCCATGGATTTCCGCAACTTACATACTTTATTAGAATTTCTAGACTATTAAGACCTTTAGGTTGTATCCAATACATCCTTAAGTGAGTTCCCGTTAAGGAACGCTGTTTTGATATCCATTTGTCAAATTTCGTATTCTAAATATGAAGATATGACAATGAGAAGTCTAATATTTTAAAGCGTGACTACAAGTGAGAAAGTTTTATCATAATCGAAATATGAGTCAACCTTTCACATTTAGTCTTGCTTAAAGAGTATGTACTTTATCATCTATGTTAGTTTTCTCCAAGAAAACTCAATTCCATCCTTTGGTTTTTACACCTTAGGTTAGAATGATCAAGTTCCAAACTTAATTATTATACATGGATTGCCTTTTATATTCTATAACTCCATGTCATTAATCTAAATGTGGAGTGGACATTGCATTTTGATATGTGGTAAATATGTGATTCTCAATAAATTTTACCTCAATACTTTATATTTTGAGAAATCCAATATTACTTGTTATAGATTGTATCCTATCATATTTGCAAGTGACTTGTGTAACTTGAACGGATTTTCACAACTCCTTGTGAAGGTTTGTTCAACTTCCATCTTAGGTTCAATGTTATTTTTTAGATCTCGATTCATTCGAGAAAAAAATTACTCCCACTAGTTCTTTTAGAGATAAACAATTTATCTAAAAAAGTACCATTACCAACAAACAATTTGTTTCTCAGAAATAAAATAATATCCTCAAGTTTTCTTAGGATATCCCATGAAAATACATTTATTAGACTTAAGTGTGAATTTATCCTAGACAAGTCATTTCCAAAAGGTCTCACTTTCTTAAATCTTCATAAAAAACAAACCAAGTTTTCTTTCATTCCATATCACATATGGTACCTTTGAAATTATTTTGATAGAACTCAAATTAGTGTAATTATAGCGGTTTCCAATATATAACCCCAAAGTAAATAATGGAAGATCAATTTGACTTTATCATCTAATGAACCATATCCAATTAGGTTCTATACCTCCATGTGGACACATCATTCCAAAATGGTGTTCTTCATGAAGTTAATTTGTGAAATAATTTCACAACCTTAAAGATGATTGTCAAATTCTTGGTTCAAATATTCATCGTCACGATCGAATCGGAATCTTTGAATAGTTTTGCCAAGTAGTACAAAAATCCTCTTTTAGAATTGCTATTTAATGTACCATATACATCAACATGTATTAGGTCAAATAAGTTACTAGCCCTTTTACTACTCCTAGTAAAAGATGTCTTGATCCAAGTAAATAAGATTTGCATATATCATATGATTCAAAATAGTATGACTTTAAAACTCCATCCCATGGAGTTTTAGATATGCGTTTCTCATTTTTTTTATCAAAAGAATAATGCCTTAAGAATTTAATTATTTATGTTGCAATTTTACTCATTATTTTTTTCTTCAAGATTTAGGATATTAGATTTATTTATATGATATAACAACACGATAAAGCAAATCATAATAAATAAAACACTTTTTTTATTCTCAATAAGAAAAAATATCCTTCATTATCTTATAACAAAATAATATTTTCTTCTAAATGAGTAAAGTAACTTCATAAGTGTTCTACGAACAATGTTACAACTCTTGCATCATTACCATTCGTAGATTAACTTTACCTTTCACAAGTAGTCTTTCTATTTATTAATTGTTGCACATTTTAAAAAATGTGGGATCCATATCTAGTATCCAATACCCAATAATTAAAAGTAGAAAGATTAACTTTATAACATAAATATCATATGTGGTAGTCTCACTACCATTCTCTTTTATTGATCACCCAGAATTTGGATTACAATTTTTAAATGGTCAATCTTATTGCCATGTTACCAAATTGCATTATTTAGAGTTATAATTTTAGCCAAAATTATTTCCTTTAGGTTTGACAACATTTGTTTTACCTTATCTTTTAATCCCTTTTTCCTTTTAGAAATTCTTGAAGTCGAAAATCAAATTTTCGACTTAGATCATCATCTTTCCGCATGATAGTTCAGATATCGAGAGCACAAACTGTACGGCCGAACTAAGCCATATGCCAACCACATTTCCGTACATCATTCAGAAACTAGAAAACAGTCCATACGGCCGAAACTAAGCCAAAAGGCATCCACATTTCCGTATGAATCAGTATTCCGTTTCTAAATTTCATGTCTCTTCAATTTAACTGATTTCAGCAATCCAGAACAATTCAGGATTCTGATTTCAGTTTATTTCAATTCTGAGTTGACATCACTTTTCAGGAAACACGGTTTCGAAAACCAGCTATCTGAAACAAGATTCAACCCAAAGTAATTTTGAAATTGACATTTAATTTCAGGAAACACGATTTCTAAAATCAGCCATCTGACAATTAAATTCAACTCAAAATATTTATCATCGAAGCGGTAGATTTTTAATTTCCAAAATTTATCCTAGAATTGCTTTCCTTGATTCAATTGGGATTTGGTGTTCATGGTAATCAAATCATCATGATCGTCAAAACCAAGAATAAACAATTTATTCATGAATCTAAGATTATCAACAAGTTAATCAAATTAAATTTTGATTATCCTATGGAACATATTAATCAAATTAATATTGCAATTTAGGTTGCTTAGGATTTTTAAGAATGTATAATTTCCGTTCTTGCTTTAAAACAATTCTTAAGCTCATGACCCAATCAAAGAAATTAATTTCATTCTCTTTTAACTTTGTCCTTTTAAAGAACAGATCACAGTAATAATACATAATTAAAGTTTGAGACAATATTCTACACAAATATGCAAATAAATATACACCTATATTTCATACCAATCATTTAAGAGATAATTATTTGTATTTCATAAATACTCTCACTAAGTTATATAACCTTCATATGCAACAATTGTATAATATAATTTATGTAGGCTAAGATCCATATTTTACCCAATTTTGAGTCGGCTAGGGCACGACTGCTCAAAACCAAGTTATTTAGGTAGACAATTCTTATCAATCATATTATATATGCTCTTAGATTATTTAAGAGATTGTTTTAGACATCCAATGTCAAACATGTTTTAATCTCATCTTGTGCCTTATGGCCAAAACTGTTTTGATAGCCTAGTTAAGTCAAACCACGTTAAACATATAGGAATCACTGTTTCCTCATCTTGCTCATACACTGATAGAATTAATGCACCTCGCTAGGGCGTAGCCTGCATAAAACTACCCGGTGTACTCACAAGTGTTTTAATAATTGATAGGCACATGACTTAAATTTTTAAGAAGGTTTTTTCATATAGCAACACGCATAACAAAGGTATAATTAATCTAATTAATTAATGAACGGATACTATGTGAATATAATTATGAATTTTAGATTTTCATAAGTCCTACTCTAGGTATAATACATATTGAATAATGAATTCTTTCATAGAGTCCAACTCTATTAAGAATACATTACTTCATAGAATCCAATTCCATGAACATTACGTATTCTACAATGCATCTCCAAGTCTGAAAAACACGAATTCAGAAATCTGCACTGCACGCGAACTACACGAAAAATCTGCACGAATTCGTGCATTGCACGCGAACTGCACGAAAATTCTGCACAAAATTCTGGACTGCACGTGCGATCCACGTAATCTGCACGAAAAATATGGATGAAAAATTTGGACGAAAATTCTGCATGAAAACGTGTATTGCATGCAAACTGCACGAACGCAATTTATCAAATCTTGATTATTCTCCACTCATTCTCTCTCTTCCTCCCAAACCACTCATTATTCTCCACTTATTCTCTTTCTTCCTCCCAACCACTCATTATTCTCTTTTCTTAATTTGTGTGCTTCCCTTTCCATGTTGCAACTTACCCAAAACGGAGGGAGTATTTAACATGATGATATTAAAATAACCATACATGAACAGAGCACTGATACCACTATTGGGTTTTGAGGATCCTTGCACAGCGAAAACGACAATATGAAAATCAACAAAATACTAAGCCCCGAGATCCATTCATGATGATTAAATTAATAGCAAGATGAATTTAGAATACTAACCGTTGTTGTGCGTTTAAAATTTTTGGATCTTCAAATCATCAAGTCTTCAAGCTTTAAGATTTGATCTTCTCCACGTTCTTCGAATCACGATCACAGGAACATGAACTTGAGATGCTAAAGCAAGCACCCTCTATGTTTATCCACACGCGAACGAATATCTAGAACTATTCTAAATCTGGACTGCTAGACCCATCATTAGAAAACACGTTTTTTTGATCTTCAAAGGCTATATGAATTTATTGGTGTTCTTGAGTTCTTGATTCTAATCTAAACTCAAGAATGTGTTTCTCATACACATGGAGGCTACCAATAATGATACAATATCAATTAGGTCAATGCCTTCTAAAGAGAGGGGTATTTATGCTTATTAAACCTAAACCCTTTAGGAGAAATATTTCAAAACCCGTCAAAACATCGGAACAGGAAGTCAGAAACCCGGAACAAAGGAGGTCCACCCGGAGCACCACAAGGGTCCGGCCGGGTCACCATATGGGTCCGGTCGGGTCCCCATATAGGTCCGGTCGGACCAAGCTCCCTTTTCACTTTTTCTGATTTCCCTAAATCCAATTTTTACGCTCTTTTACGCAATTCCAATTTTAGCCTTTTCTTGATTTGTTCTTTTGTGTGTGACCCCATAAGATTATATTAAGTTTCCATAAGTCTAACCAAGGTCAAACCCATAAGTTATGAGCGGACTCTAGCAAGCCATTATGACTACCCAATTAATATAACTTAACGAAGTTCGCTTATCCTCATAGAACATATCACAATCCTTTTGTCACGTGATATCATATTGAAAATAAGTTATGGTCCACGTCAACTTATATTGTTCAATGCTTTCTCGATCCCGAGTAGATTGATATGAGCAAATGACATTGAACACATCAATTCATTTGAGCGTGGCCACACATTTCATCAATCTCGCTCTTTAGGTGGCCTAAGAAGATATCTCTCTTGAGGGAGGGACAAATTCCATCTTGACTTTTCATATTTCCCTACAAGAATCCGATTATGACAATCATAGCCTTTATGACTACCTGGTTAAGGGTAGCGGTTGACTATGTCAAACATAATGTTCATCATGTGGAAGACCATGATAATCTCAGGTCTAAGGATATCAAATGATATAACTATATGAGATTTAATTATTACATTTGACCATGACATAAATCTCATAGGTGGGTCAAGTCCAGTACTTGTTCACCAACAAGTACCCATAAGTTTAATTTGTACCATATACACATGATCATCAATTAAACTTATACTACTTCTTCATAAGTACTAAGGACGGGGATTATTATAATAAACATGTAAAACATATAATAATCCAAGTTTCTATCTCTATAACAAATGAGAACATGACATAACATAAGGCCTTTCTCAATGGCCTAGAGCATAATTTCCAACAATCCGGTCTTAGCACATTAACATGGCTTACATGATAGATCCAATTGCTAAAGCATATGTAATCCTCATCATGTACTCTTGCTCATTAGTCTTCAAATAAGACTAAATCTTGTCAAGACTAATGCCATTAGACTTTGCAAGTAACCTCTCCAAGAGTCTTGCATAGTGAACTTTTCACTATCTTGTCTATATTAGTACTTTAACTTCCACCAATAAACATCTTAGATTTATCTCCATAAATCTATCATCCAAATATATAGGCGGCTTAGACCAAGTCTTTCATTGTGAAACTCTTTCAAAATGAATTATATGTCAACCACATATATTAGACCATTAATTATGTTACGCTCCCACTAAATTTATTGTAATCACAAGTTTTATCTTTAATAAATTCAAACTCTTTTACTACTACATCAAAATGAAAATTTCACTCCAAGTATATTGGTTCAATTCATTTCATGGATTTCTGCAACTTGCATAATTTATTAGAATCTTATGGATTAACAAAACTTTTAGGTTGTATCAAACACATCCTAAAGTATGTTCCTGTTAAGGAATGTTGTTTGATATCTATTTGTCATATTTCATATTCGAAATATGAGGTCATGACAATTAGAATTCTAATATCCTTAAGCATAACTGTAAGTGACAAAGTTTCATCATAATCAATATTATGAATTAACTTTACTCAATTAGTCGTGCTTTATCAATATGCACCTTGCAATCCATGTCCATTTTATCCAAGAAAACTTACTTTCTATCGTATGGTTTTAAAGCCTTTAGGGTAGAACAATCAAGTTAGAAACTTTATTATCATACATAGATTGCACTTTTAGATTTCATGACTCCAAGTCATTGATCTAAATGCGGAGTGGTCATTGCATCTTGATAGGTAATGGGTCAATCATTCTCAAAGATATCTTCCTTATTACTTTCTATTACGAGAAATCAATATTTCTTGTTATAGATAGTATCCTATCATATACTCCATTCGTCCCGCTCGAAATAGGATTTTGGTAAACTTGACTTTACTTTGACCAAGTTTTTTGAAGAAAGTATAATAATCCAAATAAAAATTTAAAAATTTTTATTGTATCACAATTAATAATACTCTCAATATCAATTTTTAAATTTATATTAGGATAATTATTTCTTATTTAAATTACATGGTCAAAGTATAAATAAAAGCTACCAAAATCCTATTTCGGGTGGGACAGAGGGAGTATGCAATTATCTTGTGTGTACTTTGAACGGATTTCCACAAGTCCTTGTGAAACTTTGTTCAACTTCATCTTAGGTTCTATGTCATTTTCTAGGCCTCGAATACTTCAAGATACATTTTACTCTCACCAGTTCTTTAGAGATAAACGATTTATCTAGAAAGTACTATTTTGAGCAACAAACGATTTGTACTCTAAAGGGCGTAAAATTAATATCCTTAAGATATCCAATGAAAACACATTAACAAGATTTAGGTGTGATTTTGTCCAAGACAATACTTTTCGCAAAGTGTCACATCACAAATCTTTATGAAAGACAAATTAGGTTTTCTTTCCTTCCATATCTAATATGGTATCTATAGAACCTCCTTAGATGAAACTCAAATTAGTGTAAGCGCAGCTATTTCCAGCACATGATCCAGAAGGTTAATTAAAGATCAATTTTGACTTATCATGAGGTAAAAAACTGCAGTTTACAGACAATCTGTAAACTTCTGGAACAGTATCCGTACGGCTGATTAGCAGGCGTACACCTCCAAGCAAACCGTATGGTGATTGTTTCCAGATTCCGTTTTTCTTATTCTACAGACTTTCTGCGGAATTCTCATCAAGTCCAAGGCTGGTATATTCATTACTTTGATCAGATTAGAGTACATTCATACTTTTGCCATGAGATATTGAAATCATTTCTACCTTGATAACCAAGCCTTTTAAGGTAATTAATATGTCTCTTCATGTTCAAAACATAAGAACTTATTAACATACCTTTCAGTCATCACATGAATGTTAGGCTCTAATCAATCTCAAACTTTTCTTGCCTTTCTTTCTTGTAAGAACGATTCCTACGTGATTGCTTATCACATAAGCATCCATGTGTTTTAGATACTTCTCAAGTTCCAAACATATAGTAACAACTTATAGGACAATTAGCATCTGTAGAATCATCCAGATGTTTCTAATATATGTCTTTGTCCATCCTTAAGGCATTAGGTTTCTTAGGAATAGGATTTATTAAGAATGTACAACTTCCGATCTTGCTTTAGAATAATTCTTAAGCTCATGACTAGGTCAATGAAGTTAATCTCATTCTCTTTAAGTGGGGTCTATCGTAGTAATTAAACATGATTATAGTTTAAAATATTCTACACAAATATACAAATAAATAGACACCTATATTTCATACCAATATTGGATATTATGCCCTAGACCCTTGAAAAAGTCATATGCGTTACATCATAGCTTCATTGTTATAGAGATAAAAAACCCAATTATTATATATTTTGTATGTTTATTATAATAATCATTGTCCCTAGCACTTATGAATGGCTAGCATGAGTTTAATGGATAATCATATGATGATTATGGTGAATAGAATGCGGATTAAACATGTGGGTACTTGTTGGAGAACAAGGTACTGGATGGAACCGTTATAAGATTTATGTCATGGTCAAATGTCATAATTAAATCACATAATAGTCGTACCATTTGAATCCTTAGACCTGAGATTATCATGGTCTTCCATATGATGCACATTATGTTTGACGTACTCAAACGCTACCCTTAACTGGGTGGTTATAAAGGCTATGATTAGCATAATCGGATTCTTGTAGGGAAGAATGCTAAGTGAAGATGGGATTTGTCCTTCTCTTAAGAGAGATATCTACTTGGCCTCTCTATGAGATTGATGATAGTGTACGGCCATACCCAAATGAATTGAAGCGTTCAATGTCATTTGCTCATATCAATCTACTCGGGATCGAGAAAGCATTGGACAACATAAGTTGACGTGGACCATGACTTATGTCCAATATGATATCGCGTGACAAAGGGATTGTGATATGTTCTATAAGGTAACTTTGGACTTTCAAAGTTATATTAATTGGGTAGTCATAATGGCTTGCTAGAGTCCGCTTATGACTTACGAGTTCTGAATGGATCGGACTCATTGCCAACATAGTATAATCATATTGGGTCACACACAATAGAACGAATTAAAAAGGGCTAAAAATCTGGGATTAGGTCAGAGCCTCATATAAGATATGCAGCCGGGTTTGACAGCGTCTAATGTTGATTTTGGAAATCAATAACAATTGTTTTAGAAACAATAAATTATATAGAGGTAGGATTATTTATTTTGTGATCCATGATCATCAAAATACAATAATCAACGAAGCAAAATAATTCCTACAAAGAAATATTTTCTTCATCAAGCCTTGGGTCTAGCAATCCTGATCAAGAAGGTGTTCTTGATATCCGTTTGACATGTGGATACCGAGAGAGGGTGTTTGCATTAGCACCTCAAAATCCGTGTTTATGGATTCGATCTTCAAGGGTATATTTTCTTACATCTTGTATTTAATTTAATCAACATGCACGGATTCAGGCTCATGGGTGTTTGATCTTATGTTTTATTTCGCTGCGCATGATGCATCAAAACCCAACAGTGGTATCAGAGCCCCGTTCATCGTTGATTGTTTTAATACATCATGTTTAAATTATTTAATTCAATTATATGATTTTGCATGATGATAAGATGAATATGTGATTTGAATTTTATATGCGATATGAAATTCATGAGCATGATTAGATGGGGATTATGTGATTGTTATATTGATTTGATCCACATGAATAATTGCATGTTTAGGATTATCAATAAATAATTGGATTATGTGTATTGATAATTTAGATATAATTTGTATATGTAATAAATTGTTTATTCTTGATATTGATTAGATCTAATTAAATTCGTAATCTCAAAATTTGTGTTGGTTTAATCTGATTAATGCATGAACACGATTTTAGGTAGTGTTCTAAAAGACGTCCATTTAGGCCGTCTAGGCCCCGCCTAGGTCCTAGGTGCTTATGAAACGCCTAAGTCCCGCCTAGGATATTATAACTATTCTGAATTATCGGCCCCGCCTAAGTTCCGTTTATACTACGCCTAGGCGCTGTTGCGGCGCCTAGCGTTTTTTAGAACCTTGATTTCAGGATTGATCGAATTTCTGAAATTATGGAAATCTGGAGAAACTGAAGATCACCACCGTACGGTGGCATGGGTGGCGTACGCCTCCATACCAGCTGTACGGCTGGTCTTGGTCATCTGATATATTGTTTTGTTTTTCTTGTTTTTCTGATTGTTCTGTAAATCGTTTACAGAATTCGAATCAGAAATCGAATCTGGTTTCAGATGGCTGGTTTTCGAAAGAGTTAAACACCATTTTGGTCCCCAACCTATTCAAGTTTTTTCCTTTTCGTCCTCGATCAATTTTTTTTTCCGATTTCGTCTTTATCGTATGTATTTATGGGACCACTTGGTCCTTCCGTTACAAGGCCGTCCACTATTCTGTTAAATGTGTTGAGGGGGCATAAGATGTCACCAATTTTACCTATGTGGAATCTTTTGGTACAAGAATTTGCTAATGTGAAACTGTAAGGGGGAAAGTGTAAATATTATAAATAAGTATAAAACTCTAAAATGCTACTCCCTCCGGTCCAAAATAACTTTCGTTTTTAGACTTTTCATGGGTCTTAAGAAAGACAATTATTACCCCAACTTTATGATGAAAGTGCCAAGATTGCCCTTATTTAATATTTCCCTCTCTCTTATATTACTTCACACAACAACCCAATTAATGAGGAAAAAGTTTCAATGAAGGGATAAAATAGGAATTTAAATGTCTTTGACTTTAAAAGCGACAATTATTTTGGACCAAACATTTTGTTCAAAAGTGACAGTTATTTTGGACCGGAGGGAGCAATAAAGATGTAAAATGAAAAAAAATAGAGAAAATAGTAAAAAAAAATAAAAATTGAAAGTAGAAAATAGTAAATTTTTTGAATAAACATCAAGTAATTTTTTTAGTAAGTTGTATTTTTTAATGTTATACTATCAAAGATTTTTTTTTTAATATTATTTTTGAACTGGTATCCCAGTATCCCACATCCATTTTCATCTCCATTTGGACCATTTCCACCACCCATGATGCACCACCATTAACACCACCCACACCCACCACCCACCAATACAAAACACCACCATCGATAGCAAAATCAACAAGGAGCACCATCAAGCGATCCCTCCAAACATAAACCCAGAAACATCACACTCAGGACAGGGCTACAACATTGCTAGAGGATTGGGTCAACCATTCTAAACCACCACCCAACACCGCCTCTGAACACACTACCCACGGTGAATCCCAACCATCAACACAACTACTAACATCCCTTTCAAAACCCAAATCTGAGTTTTAACGCACACAGACAACAGCACCCTCAAAACCAGATATGAACTCGGATTCAAATTAAAAACACAGATCTAACAAATAAATATAGAAAACAAAATAAAAACGCAGACAATCACATTCAAAATAAAACGACGGCAGAGAGTCGGAGATGAAGAGATAGAGAGATTAGCATAAAGCGGAAGAGGTGGAGTGAGAACGACAGGCTGCGGCGGAGACACTCAACTTCAAAACGTAGGTCTGATAAATAGAACCGAAGAGGCACGGACGACGACGATGGAGGGGAAACGGCGAAGGGGCGACGGCGGAGGGATGACGGCGAAGGGGCGACAGCTGCTAAGGCGACCGAGATGAATTGGGAAGAGGGAGAGACCAGACGACGAGTGGGAGTTGAAATCTGGTGTTGGCTTTAGATTTCTAATTTTAAGGTGTAAAATGTTTAGGGTGTTGTTATACACACCCGTAAAACTTATGAATACACCCGTAACAGTGCATTACAGTGTTGTACCATCTAAAATTTCAAGCATTCTACGGGTGTATTCATAAGTTTTATGGGTGTGTATAACAACACCCAAATGTTTATCTTACCCAAAACATTTTAAAGTTTGATAGGAGTAGTTTAAAAGTTTACATTTTAGTCCTAAACATTTTTACATAGTTCCACATCAGCAACATTTCCCTTGTGTACAGCCACGTTGCCAAAAGAATGACATCACTGTACCACATCATTGAATTTAATGGAGAAATGGACGGCCTTGTAACGGAAGGACCAAGTGGTCCCATAAATACATATGATAAGGACGAAATTGGGAAAAAAATTGATCGAGGACGAAAAGGAAAAAAATTAAATAGGTTGGGGACCAAAACGGTGTTTAACTCGTTTTTCAAACCGTGTTTCCTGGAATATGATTTAACCCAGAAAGTTGCAGAAATCAGAATTCTAAAAGTTTAGGATTGCTGTAATCTATGAGGTTAAGACACAATAAAAGGTCTTGAAACAAGTGACCAATCTATACGGGAATGTGGATACCTTTTGGTTTAGTATTGACCGTATAGAGAAGTTACTTGGTTTCTTGATCTTAGTACGGGAATGTGGATGCCTTTTGGCTTAGTTTCGACCGTAAGTTTTGTGCTCTCAATTTATAGATGTTTTGCGAAAACAAAAGTTTCAGAATTTATCCCTTTGAACAAAGTGCAAATTGTTTGCAGAGAAGAAAACTAAATTTGGATTAATACATTGTATAGACCAATGGCAGGCTTACGCCTTGTTTCTGGGAATACGAATGAAATATCCAATCTGTAAATTGTTTACAGATAGTTTAGATTTCGTCCCCATTATGTTGCTTCATAATTGAATCACAAGATTTTGATTCTGTTAATTAATTTTATTAGTTAACATCCTTTATGCAAGGACTATATTAGATTATGTTTGACATAATTAAAAATATGATGCATATCATTATGCAAAGACTATATTATATTATATTTGACATAATTAGATATATGTGTAAGTAACCCAATCTGAAACCGACCTATCTTAGAGGTAGCCTTAGCACCGTTTCAGGGATAAGCCAATAGGCCAGGACCTCCCTAGGATAAGCTATAAATTCCAGGACTACTCTGGTATAAAATTGGAAAAATCCAGAAGCTCGCCAGGATGAGCCGTACGGATGCTTTGGGTACTAGAGGGGCCTAGCCGTACGGCTGGTTTGGGCAACCTCAGTCCCTATAAATAGAACTCCTTGCTGATCATTTCAGGAGGGGGGAGAAACATTAGAACTAAGGTTATTCTGTCGAATTCACCTCAGAATAGTGTGAGTAAGAGTGAACAAAGAGTGAAAGAGAGAAAGGAAGATTGGCCTAAACCAAGATAGGTAAAGCCACCTCCTCCCCCTCCCTTCTCTTCATCTAAGAACTCTATTTTTCTTTGATCTTGTCATTTATTGTTGATCTTTACATTCTTGCAAGTCTTGTCCATTCAAGCAATATATATATATATATATCCATTATTATTTATATTTCCTAGTCCAAGCCATGAGATGATCAAAGGTGCCCTCCATACTTTTTGTGGAAGAGGTTCAAACCTAGTTTGATCATGGCTTGTTGATTGTTCATTTACATTCTTGTCATGGATGATTCTCTTGTTGTTCATTTTGCTCATATTAAGCTATGATGATCATGTTGAGGATAAAGTCTCAATCTTTATCCTCATCACCTTGATCTAGCCCAAAATTCCCAAGTTTGGGTAATAAAGATTCAATCTTTATGGTTTGTTCTTGTCCCTAAAGGATTAATCTTTCCTAGAAGAGCCATTTTGATGGTAAAGTTTCAATCTTTACTCATCAAATGTTCACTATGGCTCAAAAGGGCATATTGGCCACCTTTTTCATGTTTCTCCCATGATTGCCTTTGATCATGCCCAAACTCTTGTTTTGGGAGGTTCTTTGATGATCAAATGGCATAGGAATGAGTTGTTAATGTTGTTTTGTGTTGGAATAACAAACTGGAATCAGAACAGTTTAGTCCAGTTCAAGCAGAATGCTCTGTTTCTGCCTGGAACTGGACTGTTGCTTGAATAAACTGTAAAATCCTAGGAGTGGTCTCCCCATCCGTACGGCTACTTTGGCCGTATGGGGAGACTGACCATTTTGCCCTTCTGTCTTTTGTTTTCTTGTCAAACAAACCCTTTTTCAGTTGAAAAGATAAATAAAAAGTTAAAACAAAGATTTTCCGTTGAAACACACACACACACACATGCACTTTTGTTAACAAACAAGGGAGACTCGGATTTGTCCGAGGCAACTCGGGAGGACGTAAAAACTCTTCCCAAGTTGTAACCTGACCTCCGAACCTTTGAACTCAAACCTTTGTCATTTTGTTGGGTTTAAAATTAACAAAATGTGGCGACTCCGTTAAATTTGTCCGGTTCCCGTGTTTGGCGTTTCGCCCCATACCCATTGCGTTTTCGCGCGGGGCGGGATCCTTACAATGGAGACTCCGCTGGGGATTAGAGTGCTTTCGGACTTCTTTCTAGAAGGTTCGGGGGCATTCTTGTGTGGGTCAAACTCCCGTTCCCGTTAGTTGACTTCTTGCATATTTGTGTGTGTTTGATGTTTTTGTTTGAACTGTTTTGAGTACATACGTTCTGGAAATACAATAAACTGGGGCTTGATGATCAGAAGTTGGAGAAACTGAGAAAAATCTTCACCCTCTTGCTTTAGCCGTACGGCTACTTTGGGTAGGGGCCAGAATGTTGCCAATTAACAGTTTGGTGCAGGGCTGCAACATTCTGGGTGCCCCTCTGCTTCTACTTGTCCAGGTTCCAAATTTACAGTCTTACTTGTGCACATTACCTTCATTCTTTTGGCCAAAACTTGGTTTTAAAAGGTAATAAAACTTGGTTATGCATGATCTTTTGTCAATAAAATGGTTTCCAAAACCTCATCGTGCATAATCCCTTTTGTAAGGGTTTTTCTTGAGTCATCTCGTTGTGCACAAATTGCTTTGTACAAAAGGGTTTCAATGTAACATATTTCTTTTGCAAAAGTTTGATTCAAAATTCTTTGTTGTGCACAACTTGGTACATGTACAAGTTTTGGTCTTTGTTTGCTTATATTCCTTGATTTGTTGTGTATAAATTGCTCAATCCATGCTTGTTCATACTTGTTCATATCTTGCTTATGCCATGCTCATGCTATCGAAAAACGAATTGAAAATCTCTCTTTTTACTAAAAAAAGGAGCATAGAATGACTTCACACCACGCGCACTTGACCGTGCACGTTCCAAATACCCTTTAAACCCGGGGTGGATGCCACGATACAGGTCGTTGGGCACTCTTGTTCCCTTCGATACGCGTACGGGTCCATCCCACCTTCCCTTCCGAACCGAGTCAACCACACTTGTCCGTGACACACAAATACCGTGACTATGGCTGGTTTTTGGTCTAGTTCACGTTACCACATCCTTGATACGTGCTCAAAGCTAACTGTGGCCAAATTAATGCCCAAGTTGTGACTCCTTGATGTAATGCAAGCGTGGCCTAACCAGCCTCCAACTCGTGTGTTAGTGACGACCGCAATTAGCAAGGGCCATGTACTAAGGATAGGGTGACACCGTGTCGTTAAGCCCTAATGAACGAGTTATTTTAATCATCCTTAAGCCCATGGTCAAGGATCGAGACGCCTCATTCAAAATGAGGTCATGTCGGAATGTCGGTCGAGCCTTCGGTGTAGCCTTCGGAGAAAAGTCTCGATCCCGACTGGGGCTTAACCATGATTAGGATGACCCGCGTATTGGGAACCTTACGATGCACTAGACCCTAGGTTCATTTATTTTGATCGGTGGAAGCCGCGTGCCCTATAGGACCCTCGCCCGGGATAGTCCGTCCTTGGGAGCGTGCAATACAGGTGAAAAACGAGGGGTCTATAGGCGTAGTGATGGCCTCCACTGATCCAGGGTTTAGATTAGTTGCAAAAAAGAAGAGAAATCTTTTCCAACCATTTAAGAATAAAAATGTGTTTTAAGTAAACTTGAATGATTTATTAATTGCGCGTTGCATGAGCTTGCTCCGTTTTTGCTTCCTATCTTTGATACATTGCATTGTTTCGCTAACCAGTGTCACCCCCGTTAAGTCTTTGGAAGGATCCATGTTATCCTTTAAGACCTCCGTCAAGTCCCGTTAAGCCTTTAGATGGATCCATGTTATCCTCCAAGACTTTTGATTAGTCCATGTTATCCTCCAAGACTTTTGATTAGTCCCGTTTAGTCTTTGGACGGATCCATGTTATCCTCCAAGACTTTTGATTAGTCCCGTTTAGTCTTTGGACGGATCCATGTTATCCTCCAAGACTTTTGATTAGTCCCGTTTAATCTTTGGACGGATCCATGTTATCCTCCAAGACTTTTGAATAGTCCCGTTTACCCTTTGGACGGATCTATGTTATCCTCCAAGACTTTTGATTAGTCCCGTTTAATCTTTGGAAGGATCCATGTTATCCTTCAAGACCCTCGTTAAGATCCCCGTTGAGACCCTAGGCAAAGTCCCCTAGGTCCCCGCAAAGATCCCCGTTAAATTCTAAGAATAGTCCCCTAGGAAGCCAGTCAAGTCCTTGGATGGATTCTCGTTAAGACATTAGTCGTGTTCGTCCTTCCCTCTTAAGATTCTAAACCCGTTCGAACTATGGTGACCTGAGCCTCTCATCACGTGGGACCCCCTCCCTCGTGTTAAGGGGAACGAAGGCAACTTCGGCCCGGTCAAATATCCCAAATAGAGACACGTGTGTCTTTAACCCAAGTGTTCACCCAATGTTTACCCGAGCCTAAACTACCTTTTTTTTCCGTGGCTTAGATGAAGTGGAAGAGAGCATGATGTCGCCGACTGGTGCGTGTGGAGTTAGAAAGTTCCCTGGTCACTACAACCTCTCCGATCCGGTAATTCAGAAAGATCACTTTAGTGGACAGTAGCTTGAGAAATGACGCCGCGGATAATTCGGATGGCCTAACGAACGAAGAGTTGTTCCAAGCTTCAGAAACCCCCGGGGCTGAGAAAGAAGTCATCACAGATAGCCACAGAGAAACGTAAACTCCGTCTGATGAGTCGATGAGGCAAAGAGGTGTTACAGCTCTGTTTCAAATTGATGGGCCATTCACCAAGGTGACCAACCATAATGAAAGGGTGGAAGCTACCCGACCCCTAGATTGTAACCAAAGATTTCCCCCTCCATCTCATCAAAATACCGAGACCTCCATTTCTTCGCCCCAACACGCCGTCGTCCACAACGAGCCTCTCACTCAAATCTTCCTCACTCCGTCTCATCCCAAATCCAACATCTCCCATAAGACACCTCCTATAAAACCCCAAACACAACCCACTCAAAAGGCCCGCAAACCACTGTTCACACCAGTTATGCCTCAAGCATCATACTCACAACACCTTCCCAATCGTGTCCCTTCTCGATTCAATGCCATCAACCAAGTCACCAGAGATCAGTCACTGTTTAAACCATATATGGATACCCGACCAGGCATCACTAACTTGCCTCCACCAGATTTTCCGATGAGATTCCGGGGTGGCCCGTATCATTTCTATAATCCAAGACCTTTTGGACCACAAGTTCCTTGCATGCCTCAAATGTATATTCATGCAAGCAACCAAGGTTATGGGTATTCCTACACCCATACACTTCCACAGAATCCTCATGTTGGACCTCAGTCGGGTACGTTGTTGGGAAAAAGAAGGCAAATGGAAGCTAAGTTTGAAAGGACATTCGATGGGCACCCCTTTGCATTGAGTAGTGGTGATTCTCATCCCCACCACACTCCGGTCAACAATGTAAGAAAAGCCAAGGGCCGAGCCAAGCTCCATTTCACAAAGTTTGAGGATTTCGGAATGCCCATAAACAAAGTATTTGAAGGATTGGTCAAACAAGGCCTCATGTGGCCCCTCGAAGATTTTCGGCCAAAGAATCTTGAAAAACTTCGAGACAAGACCCAAAGGTGTGCCTTTCACAACTACCACGGCCATGATACCAATGATTGCACCTCCATAAGACGCATCATCTCGAAACTAATTGAGAAGGGGAAGCTTGGACGCCCCCACACCCCCGACACAGCCAATGACCCGAGCGTCAACATGCTCAAATCTGTGACTTCCCCGATGATCGATAAATGGAGTGGTGTCCGCCCCAAGGAAAAAGAGCCCATGGTTGACAGAGTTGTCAATCCCAAAGTGTGAGAGCCTGTTTTGGAAAAATTGACAAAATCAGTGTCCCAAATGGTGGTTCCTAAAATCAGCAAAGCCGAAACGATGGAAGGCGTTTGGAAAAGATCAGTGGCACAGAAAATGTCTGAAGGGCCGAATGCCCCGGGTTGGGAAATGAACGGTGTTGCGGTTGCCACAGCAAACGACGGAGTTCCGAAACCTCTCCTATCAACCTCCCATTAGAAGGAGTCTGTATTCATCCTTAGGAAGAGCCAGTTGCTTTTAGGGCGTATGATAAGTCTTTAGGAAAAGTCGGTCAAGATGTCTGTTAGGTTTGGTTAAAGTCTTGACTCCCCGGTTGATGCCATGTGGTGACCATTTTGGGTCCATTGTCAGTTCTCTTAATAAGATTATTATTGCCATTTTTGCCTTGTCAAAAGCTTACAAAAAAAAAATGTGTGTGAGTCTTTCACTCAAAACAAAGGTGTGTCTTCCAAAAAAAAATTAAAAAATAAATAAAATAAAAATAAAAAATAAAAAAATGGAGATCAAGTTTTCTTAAAATAAAAGATCAAGTTTTTCCTAAAATGCTAATCCGATAATGAAGCATTTTTCTCAAATCATGGTTATAACTTCACCTTGAGGTTTAATATGCTAAAAGTCCTTCGCGGTTCAGTCCACTGGAAGCATTGACCAAGGAGCCCACATCCGAATTGGCGTTCGAAACAACCGTCCACATGAGCAATGAGATCAAACAATTGGGACACCGTCTACAAGAAGAAGCCCAAGCTTCGGAAGGCCAAATGCGGTTACATCACAGGGAAATCCATACTCTCGCCGAATGCAATGCACGGAGATTACGCACCTTGAAAGAGAATCACCAAAAGGCTTGGCCAACAGGCAAGCTCCCAACTCGCCCTCATGAGTAGACGACCCCGGCAATTGCAACGCCAAGCCAAGTGGAGGCCTCGCGACATCTTTCCCGACGACATGGAACCCGAGTTCCCCGTGGAAGACATGGAATATGCCGCCGACAACCCCTCCAACAACTGTGGAAGAAAATGGATCATCGTGCTTCATGGGAACCCATCCTTAAAAAATAAATAAATAAATAAATAAATGTGAGTCTTCCAGCCTCGTAGGTTCTAGAAAGAAAAAAAAGGAGTCCATTCTGGACCGTGTCTTTTTATTTTTACAGAGTTCCGCACTTGGACATGTATGTACAAAGTTATCTAAATAAAAGAGTCATTTTCCTTCTCTTCTCTCTAGACTTGAGACATTATTTGCAATATATGTTTACTCTTGAAATTGCCTTGCTTGTTATTATCAATTGATTGCTACGTCCCCAAAATAACGAATTGACTTCTAAGCATACTAGTCAATGACGACTCATTAAGGATGAATGGACCTAACACAAATGAAAAGTGTCAAATGCAAACAATTAAACTTGATATGAATAAATGTTGTGATCAATTGGCATGAAAAAACCATCAATGGAAAATCTTCCCTCATACATTACCCCGATACACAACCCGATACACCTTTCCTATACAAATCCTTGATGCGCATCAAAGGCATCCCGAGACAATGAAAAGGCGAGGATGTTGTTGCTCAACCACCAAGATTCAACCACGATCGCGCATGCGCAACCAAGCAAAGGACTTCCCAGATCTTCAAAAGTCAAAGTAAGAAGTGGCAGAATTCCACCAAGGGGCTACAAATGAGCTAATGTCCAAGATAGCAAGTTGGGGCTAATGTTTACCCTCTCTCTAAAAAAAATGATAAGAGAGAAAGAAATGGATAATGAAAAAAAAGGAAAGAAAATGAATATTGGCGAAGAAGAAGTTTACCTCAAAAGCTCACCAAGTTCACTGCAAAAGTCCACCTCAAAGAACATCCCGAGGAGTTCACCGCAAAGAAAAGCGATCTACATCAGCAAAGCAACAACATCCTTCGAAAGGACACCAACCCCAGCAAAAGAAGGCCCCACGGCCGAACTACGGCGACCTGATCTCCTCAAACTGAGGGCAACGTAGGCAACCTTCGGGTCCGGTCACAGCATGAAATGAATCCATCAAACCTCGATCCTCCCAAAATGACCCGGTTCTCTTCCCTTGGTCCCATCAATGACCAATTTCCCAGATAATGACCAATCTCCCCATAAACACCTTTTGATCTTGTCATTGATCGAATCTTAATCTTAATTGATCAAAACATTTATACATGTTAAGGCTAATTGCTTGTTATAATCTTGACTTAATAATAAACACGGTCCATTCCAGCAATCATTTGATGATATTAACTAGGGCAAGTTTCAAATGTCTCAACAAATCTTCTTCTCTCTACATCTTAGGAAAGAGCTAAACACTTGTATTCTGTTGAGCAAGGGCTTCCTCCCGTTCCATGATAATACATTGTTCACCAAAATAAAGGGACTCTCTCCCACCTAAATAAAGGCCCTTGCATGTCTCCTCCAAAAGATATATTAAGTCCTCGTTCTATCAAGTCGGCTGGATCACTTATATGAAAAAAAAATAAAAAAATAAAGGCACCAAAAAAGTAGCCCGCTAGGTTGAAAACCCGTAAGGGCGGCCTAGGCAAAAAACAGGGTGTGCCATAAAAGACACAAAAGAGATGCCCGCTAGGTTGAAAACCCGAAAGGGCGGCCTAGGCAAAAGAAAGAGTGTGTCATGAAAAAAGGGATGGGTTCCTAACGTCATCAAAGGCCGCGAGACGACAACGGGTCCACGCCAACATCAAAAGTCGGAGGACGACATTGGGGCTACCTCCACAAGGACATGGGGCTACTCCGAGACATTCAATAACATGGGGGCTATGCCACCATCAACAGAAACAAGGACATGGGGCTACCCCGACACATTCAATGACATTGGGGCTACGTCGCCATCAATAGGAACAAGGACATGGGGCTACCCCGACATCGACAATAAGAGGTTTCTCTATTCCCGACCGCTCCTAAGAAATGGACAAAGCTCAAAAGGACTTTATGCATATAAACCTCGCGGTTAAGTTAAAACCAAAATTTGACTAAACATGTTTCGTTAAAAGATTTGCCTTCAAAAGTAAGCATTTTCAAATTTGGCCATTTGGCATCATTTATCAAAGACAATGTTTCAAGCAAAATGCTTTTGATCTCCCCTCAAAATGATTTTTCCAAAGTCTTGGACCCTTTTTGTCCACAATGAGTCTTGAAGGTCACCCCTAGGCTCTTTCCCGGTATCAAGAAAATGTGTCAACCATCCCGCAGTGTAGGCTTGACCAAATCTTCGTCCCCCGAGTGACCCTTTAGGTTAAAAAACCTTCGTCCCCAGAGTGACCCCTTCAGATTAAAACCTTCATCCCCCGAGAGACCCTTTAGATTAAAACCATGACTTAGAATATTCGTTATAGGCTAGAGCCTTTGTCCCGGCAGTCCTTAGAGGGACGTAAGACCAGTTTTCCCGTCAATCTCCCCAAAGACGGAGTTGACCCCGGTCAAGCTATGACTTAGAATAGTCGTTATAGGCTAGAGCCTTTGTCCCGGCAGTCCTTAGAGGGACGTAAGACCAGTTTTCCCGTCAATCTTCCCAAAGACGGAGTTGACCCCGGTCAAGCTATGACTTAGAATAGTCGTTATAGGCTAGAGCCTTTGTCCCGGCAGTCCTTAGAGGGACGTAAGACCAGTTTTCCCGTCAATCTCCCCAAAGACGGAGTTGACCCCGGTCAAGCTATGACTTAGAATAGTCGTTATAGGCTAGAGCCTTTGTCCCGGCAGTCCTTAGAGGGACGTAAGACTAGTTTTCCCGTCAATCTCCCCAAAGACGGAGTTGACCCCGGTCAAGCTATGACTTAGAATAGTCGTTATAGGCTAGAGCCTTTGTCCCGGTAGTCCTTAAAGGGATGTAAGACCAGTTTTCCCGTCAATCTCCCTAAAGACGGAGTTGACCCCGGTCAAGCTATGACTTAGAATAGTCGTTATAGGCTAGAGCCTTTGTCCCGGCAGTCCTTAGAGGGACGTAAGACCAGTTTTCCCGTCAATCTCCCCAAATACGGAGTTGACCCCGGTCAAGCTATGACTTAGAACAGTCGTTATAGGCTAGAGACTTTGTCCCGGCAGTCCTTAGAGGGACGTAAGACCAGTTTTCCCGTCAATCTCCCCAAAGACGGAGTTGACCCCGGTCAAGCTATGACTTAGAAAAGTCGTTATAGGCTAGAGCCTTTGTCCCGGCAGTCCTTAGAGGGACGTAAGACCAGTTTTCCCATCAATCTCCCCGAAGATGGAGTTGACCCCGGTCAAGCTTGGACTTAGAATAGTCACCATAGGCCGTCCCCGACGTAAGCCCAGTAAAAATATGTCCCGTGTAAGTCAACCCTCTCCTATAGAGTCAAGTTGACCGTATCCCCAGCAAGTCAACCCTCTCCCATAGAGCCAAGTTGACCATGTCTCGCCTCTGACCCCTAGAGTCATGCCTCCTTGCGGATCTAAGTAACCCCGCGTACCTCCGAACTACGTTAGGCTTGATTCCCCGTGAACGGGATATATAGGAATCCTATACCACTAGGTCCATCCATGCAACCAAAATCGGTTAAAGTCGTCGTCCCGTCAGATTGGGATGTTTATTTCTATCGACAACCCCGCTCCTTCGAAGCGACGTTGCCGAGGGGCTCTGTAAGTACCCCAATCTGAAACCGACCTATCTTAGAGGTAGCCTTATCACTGTTTCAGGGATAAGCTAATAGGGCAGGACCTCCCTAGGATAAGCTATAAATTCCAGGACTACTCTGGCATAAAATTGGAAAAATCCAGAAGCTCGCCAGGATGAGCCGTACGGATGCTTTGGGTACTAGAGGGGCCTAGCCGTACGGATGGTTTGGGCACCCTCAATCCCTATAAATAGAACCCCTTGCTGATCATTTCAGGAGGGGAGAGAAACATTAGAACTAAGGTTATTCTGTCGAATTCACCTCAGAATAGTATGAGTAAGAGTGAACAAAGAGTGAAAGAGAGAAAGGAAGATTGGCCTAAACCAAGATAGGTAAAGCCACCTCCTCCCCCTCCCTTCTCTTCATCTAAGAACTCTATTTATCTTTGATCTTGTCATTTATTGTTGATCTTTACATTCTTGCAAGTCTTGTCCATTCAAGCAATATATATATATCCATTATTATTTATATTTCCTAGTCCAAGCCATGAGATGATCAAAGGTTCCCTCCATACTTTGTGTGGAAGAGGTTCAAACCTAGTTTGATCATGGATTGTTGATTGTTCATTTACATTCTTGTCATGGGTGATGCTCTTGTTGTTCATTTTGCTCATTTTAAGCTATGATGATCATGTTGAGGATAAAGTCTCAATCTTTATCCTCATCACCTTGATCTAGCCCAAAATTCCCAAGTTTGGGTAATAAAGATTCAATCTTTATGGTTTGTTCTTGTCCCTAAAGGATTAATCTTGCCTAGAAGAGCCATTTTGATGGTAAAATTTCAATCTTTACTCATCAAATGTTCACTACGGCTCAAAAGGGCATATTGGCCACCTTTTTCATGTTTCTCCCATGATTGCCTTTGATCATACCCAAACTCTTGTTTTGGGAGGTTCTTTGATGATCAAATGGCATAGGAATGAGTTGTTAATGTTGTTTTGTGTTGGAATAACAAACTAGAATCAGAACAGTTTAGTCCAGCTCAAGCAGAATGCTCTGTTTCTGCCTGGAACTGGACTGTTGCTTGAATAAACTGTAAAATCCTAGGAGTGGTCTCCCCATCCGTACGGCTACTTTGGCCGTATGGGGAGACTGACCATTTTGCCCTTTTGTCTTCTGTTTTCTTGTCAAACAAACCCTTTTTCAGTTGAAAAGATAAATAAAAAGTTAAAACAAAGATTTTCCGTTAAAACACACACACACACACATGCACTTTTGTTAACTAACAAGGGAGACTCGGCTTTGTCCAAGGCAACTCGGGAGGACGTAAAAACTCTTCCCAAGTTGTAACCTGACCTCCGAACCTTTGAACTCAAACCTTTGTCATTTTGTTGGGTTTAAAATTAACAAAATGTGGCGACTCCGTTAAATTGGTCCGGTTCCCGTGTTTGGCGTTTCGCCCCATACACACCGCGTTTCCGCGCGGGGCGGGATCCTTACAATATGATGCATGTCTCTATATGAAAGAACCTTCTTGAAAATTTAAGTCATGTGCCAATCCATTATTAAAACACTTGCGAGTAAATGAGTGGTTTTATGTGGGCTCTGCCAAAGCGAGGTGCATTAATTCTATTCATCTATGAGCAAGATGATGAAAGAGTGATTCTTATACGTTTAAAGTGGTTTGACATAATTATGCTATCAAAAGACAAAGTTTTGGGCCTAAGGCACAAGATGGGATTAAAACATGTTGTGAGATTAGATGTCCAAATCCCATAAAAGATCTAAGAGTCATATATGATATGATTGATAAGGAGTTATCTACCTAATTAATTTAATTTTGAGCAGTATCGCCAAAGCGGACTTGAAATTAAATTAAAGTTGGATTTTAGCCCACTTAAATTATATTATACAATTGTTGTAGTTGAAGGTGTATAATTTAGTGGGAGTATTTATGAAATAGATTATATATATCTCTAAATGAGAATGGTATGAAATATATGTGTATATTTATTTACATATTTTGTAGAATGTCTTAAACTATAATCATGTATAATCACTGCGATTGACCCCACTTAAAGAGAATGAGATTAAATTCCTTGACCTAGTCATGAGCATAAGAATTGTTCTAAAGCAAGAACGGAAGTTATGAATTCTTAATAAATCATATTCCTAAGAAACCTAATACCTTAAGGATGGACAAAGACATTGATTAGAAATATGTGGATGATTCTATAGATGTCAATTGTCCTACAACTTGCTACCATATGTTTAGAACTTTAGAAGTATCTGAAACACATGGATGCTTATTTGATAAGCAATCACGTAGGAAGCGTTCCTACAAGCAAGAAAGGCAAGAAAAGTTTGAGATTGACTAGTGCCTAACATTCGTGTGATGACTGAAAGGTAAGTTAATAAGTTCTCATGTTTCGAACATGGAGAGGCATATTAATTACCTTGGATGGCTTGGTTATCAAGTTAGTTTGGAACTAACAACTGATTTGATATTAATTCATAAGCGACATTTGATGTTTAAAATTTCTAAGTCTTAATATCAAATTGAATCTTTCTCAAACTCTAAAGGTTAATAAAGAAAAGGATTTAAGATAGAGGCAAGACAAGAGTTGTCAAACCTAAAGGAAATATTTGTGGCTAAACCAAAATCCAAAGGATGTAATTGCTACCATGGCAATAAGATTGACCATTGAAGAATTACAGTTTGAATTAAAGGATCAAAAGGAATGGTAGTAGGGCTACCACTTCAAGTATTTATGTTAAAATTCTACTTCTAAGTTCTTGGGTATTGGATATCGGATATGGATCTCACATTTGTATAAATGTGCAAGACTTGAGAAATAGAAAGATTACTCAAAAGGTAAAGATTAACCTATGTATTAATAATGATGCAAAGGTTGTAAAATTAATCATAGGAACTTGCGAAGTGTCTTTACCTAGTGGGTTTATAATTGTTTTGAACAATGTTGTAATGTTCCTACTTTAAGTAGAAATATTATTTTAGTTTTTTCATTAAAAGATTATGGATATTTCTTATTTTGAATAAGGGAGTGCTCCATTAAATATGATTTGCTTTATTGTATTGCTAATCATACAATGGAACTTTATATCCTAATCTTGGAAGAACAAAATAATAAGCATATCATAAATAATGGAAATCTGAATCTAAGGATGTAAGCGTTACATTCTTAAAGAATTAATGCCTATATCAATGATAAAAAACACATATCTAAAATTCCATGGGACGGACTTTTAAATTCACATGATTTCAAATCATGTGATATATGTGAATCTTAGAATTCACATATATTGATGTATGTAGTTCATTAAAGTAACAATTCTGGAGAGGATTTCGATAACTCATTGCAAAAATATTAGTGAACTCTGATCTGATCAAAGTAATGAATATCTGAACCATGGACTTGATGAGAATTCTGCAGAAAGTCTGCAGAATAAGAAGAACAGAATCTGGAAGCAACAACCGTATGGCTACTAATTAGGCGTACACCTAAAGATGAGCCGTACGGCTCCTGTTAACAGAAGTTTACAGATTGTCTGCAAACTTTTGTTTTTCACCTCATGATAAGTCAAACTGATCTTTAATTAACCTTCTGGATTACGTGCTGGAAACAGCTGCGCTTACACTAAATTGAGTTTCATCTAAGGAGGTTATAAATGTACCATATTTGATATGGAATGAAAGAAAACTAGGTTTGTCTTTCATAAAGATTTGTGATGTGATATTTTTGAGAAAAGTGTTGTCTTGGACAAAATCACACCTAAATCTAGTTAATTTATTTTCTTGGGATATCTTAAGGATATTAATTTTACGCCCTTTAGAGTACAAATCGTTTGTTGCTCAAAATAGTACTTTCTAGATAAATCGTTTATCTCTAAAGAACTAGTGGGAGTAAAATGTATCTCGAAGAGTTCGAGACCCAGAAAATGACGTAGAACCTAAGATGGAAGTTGAACAAAGTTTCACAAGGAGTTGTGAAAATTCGTTCAAGTATACACAAGATATTTGCATATATGATAGGATACTATCTATAACAAGAAATATTGATTTCTCGTAATAGAAAGTAATTAGGAAGATATCATTGCGAATGATTGACCTATTACCTATCAGGATGCAATGTCCACACCGGACTTAGATCAATGACTTGGAGTCATGAAATCTAAAGTGAAATCCATGTATGATAATCAAGTTTGGAACTTGATCGTTCTCGCCTAAGGCTTAAAAACCATAAGGTTGAAGGAGAGTTTTCTTGGAGAAAACGGACATGGATCGCAAGCTGCATGCCTATTAAGTAAGACTAATTGAGTAAAGTTAATTTATAATATTGATTATGATGAAACTTTATCACCCGTAGCCATGCTTAATGTTATTAGAATTCTAATTGTCATGACGTCATATTTTGAATATGAAATATGACAAATGGATGTCAAAACCACATTCCTTAACAGGAACATACTTTAGGATGTGTTTGATACAACCTAAAAGTATTGATTGATCCATAAAATTCTACTAAAATATGCAAGTTGTAGAAATCCATGAGATGGATTGAAGCAAACCACTTGAAGTGAAATTTCATTTTGATGTAGTATTCAAAGAGTTTGAATTCATCAAAGATGAGACTTGTGATTACAATAAATTTAGTGGGAGCGTAATATCATTCTTAGTCATTCATATGTGGTTGACATATAATTCATTTTGAAAGAGTTTCTAAATGAAAGACTTGGATAAAGCCGCCTATAACATTGGACTGATTTATGGAGATAAATCTAAAATGATGATTCGTTGAAGTCAAAGTACTAATATAGACAAGATAGTGAAAAGTTCACTATGCAAGACTCTTGGAGAGGTTACTTGCAAAAGTCTAATGGCATTAATCTTTGCAAGATTTAGTTTTACTGGAAGACTAATGAGCAAGAGAAAATGATTAAGATTCCATATGCTTCGGCAATTGGATCTATCATGTAAGCCATGATAATGTACTAAGACCGTATGTCTCATATATTTGGAGTATTATGAGAAAATACCAATTGGATCCTAGTGAAAGTCACTAGTTAAGAAACATCCTTATGTTCTTGGAAAATAACTAAAGGATGCATTCTTGATCTTTGATGGGATGAAAGATGATCTTGTAATAGTTACATAGATATATTCTTATAAACTGTAAATACCCCAGGAGGGCAAGGCTTGGCTAGAGCGCGTGTGTTGTTCCTAGGATGTCTATTCGTGTTTTATTTGTTTAGAGTCGCCACCTATGTTTTAGAGGAACATAAAAAACCCTAATATTTAGCCTATGTTTGATACGAAAATAGAGACTCTTGTTATGAGGTTCGGGGGTTAGGTTACGAGATGGGAAGTACTTAAACACCCATCTCGCCCGACTAATGTCGGTCTTGCTTGATCAAAGTCTACATAAAATAGAGGTTCTTCTTGTTCTTGATGATAAAAAAGGGGTTTTTAAAAAGGTGTTTGGAATGTAGGGAGATGACTCCTTGACCAACTTCAATGGAATGGAGTGATCATTGGTGTCATGTCCCAAAATTATTTGGGTGATTGCACGATTGATTAAAGTAAAAGGAAGAGATGAAGTAGAGAGAATTCTTTTTGTCCAAAAGAGTGCTAAAATAGGGTCCTTTGAAAGGGTGGAAAAGGGATTTTTTTAGTGGTGAAAACAAATGTTTTTGGTGTCAAAACTCAGTCACCAAGAAATCTTTCCCGGGCAAAATCATGTAAAATGAGCAAGGGAGGGATTCTTGGACAGAAATCTGTAACTGACGTCCAGAGGCGTGCGCTTCCCACCTTGGGGGCGGAAGGCGCACGCTTCTGGCTCCTATGGTCGGAGGCGCGCGACTCAGAAAAGGCATTTTTGATAGAATGGACTAGAAAGTTATCCCTGTTATTCAGTTTAGTCCTTGGACTTAACGAAGTCAGTCAGGAACTTAACGGAAGTAACAAAAACTAACGAGAAACAGTTAAAAGAGGGAGAAACACAAGATTAACCGTGCAACCGGGGTGAGCGGTCCAAGGCGGGGTGTCTACAGAGCCCCTCGTTGACGTGGATTGCAAGGCAAAATTCGTCGACGAAAGAAAGTACACCCACCGAGGACATCACCAAGAAAAAGCAAAGACTCGATGAAAGTAGGAATTTGAAATTGCGAGAGATAGGGGTGTGCTCCCTGTGTGAGTGGCTTTTGTTGATAGAGGAGGTGGCATGATTCGTTTATAAATCCACCAGTTGAATCCGTTAGTGGATCCACTTGTTGAATCTGTTTGCCAAATCTGTCAGTGAATCCGTTTGATGAATCCGTTGGTGAATCCATTGAATGAGTCCATCGGTGAACCCTTGTTGGCGAATCCGTTACTGAATCCGTTTGATGTATCTGTTAGTGAATCCCTTGAATGAGTCCGTTAGTGAACCCTTGTTGATGAATCCGTTAGTGAATCCGTTTAAATGAGTCCGTTAGTGAACCCTGTTGACAAATCTGTTAGTGAATCCCTTGGATGAGTCCGTTAGTGAGCCCTTGTTGATGAATCCGTTGGTAAATCTGTTTGATGAATCCGTTAGTGAATCCCTTGAATGAGTCCGTTAGTGAACCTTTGTTGACGAATCCGTTAGTGAATCCATTTGAATGAGTCCGTTAGTGAAACCTATTGATGAATCCGTTAGTGAATCCGTTTGATGAATTCGTTAGTGAATCCCTTGGATGAGTCCGTTAGTGAACCCTTGTTGACGAATCCGTTGGTGAATCCGTTTGATGAATCCGTTAATGAATCCCTTGAATGAGTCCGTTGGTGAACCCATGTTGACGAATCCGTTAGTGAATCTGTTTGAATGAGTCCGTTAGTGATCCCTTGAATGAGTCTGTTGGTAAACTCTGTTGACGAATCCGTTGGTGAATCTGTTAGTGAATCCCTTGAATGAGCCCGTTAGTGAACCCTTGTTGACGAATCCGTTGGTGAATCCGCTTGATTGCTTGAGAAGTGGTGATTTCCATGGTTCACCATGGGCCGAGTTGCCGTTTGTAGCTGTCTCTGACGTCTGCCGTTCGGAGCTACACTTGCTGTTGACTTTATGACTTTTGCAGGGGTGCGGGCACAGTTGACTGCGGACTAAAAAGATGAGTTTTCCTTTTAGAGAGGAAAATGTCGAGATTGACCTTGACTCGAAAAGAAAGACACAACCTATTTTTAGTGGAACTTTCTATCTAATTTGAATTTAGATGTGCCTTAGGGGCGGACACAATTAATGTGTGCCCAACTGTGTCACCAAGGGTGGAGAATGTTGATTCCTGCTGATTTTGGGAGCACTTGGACTTTGTTTCTACATGATTTCTTCTTCTGAAAAGGGACAGTTGAGGCGTTTCTGGAACGGGAGGCGGGCGCCTCGGCTAGTGCCCATGGGATGCGTGCGCTGGTCATGTGGGTGACGAGAGGCGCGCGCTTCTGGGAAGCGAAATCCGGGGCTTGACATTTGCTGGCCAAAAGATCCCCAACAGCTATAATATCTGTCTCTGCTCGAACACATTCTTCCAACAGCTCTTTTCTGTCATCTTTGAACACCTTTACTCTGCCCAATCTTGCTTGTAATCCACATTTTCCATGGCTTCCAATTCTTTTGTTCTTGATGCCAAGATTTTGGTGAGTACGAGAAGGATTTATCAACCTTTGTATACTCTTTCAAGACCCATCCCAAGAAGGCTTTTGTCAAGGATTTTACACTTCGGACCTTGAAGCCGGATTGGGACTTGTTGAAGGCTGCTGCAGCCTTTTGGGGTTGTGACAGTCACACTTTTAACTTCTCAGCGAATGAAATGGTGCCGACTGTTGATGACTTCAGTGCCATTCTTGGCATGCCACTGGCGGGTCAAATTGCCGTCCCCAAATATCATCGTGTAGTGATTGATTCTTGGTCTGATTTGTTAAACCTCCCTGTTGAGGATGTGAGGAAGATGCTGCATGGTAGATATAACCGAGTTGCCGATGTTTTTCAGCTTGCATTCGGAGGACATGTCGGTTCAGTCCTTCAAGAGGAATGCCATGGCAACTTGTCTCTTTAGTGAGGTTCTTTTCGTTACACCATTCGGGACAGCGGATGCGCAGTTGGCTGAGATTATCTTGCAGGCCAAGGAGCAACAATTCAGTACAATCCCTCTTGTAGTGGGGGAGACCTTGTATGGCTTAGATGAGTTGCATCGGACGGGTGAGATGAGACGAGGAAGCCCCTTGCTTTTGACCATATGGCTCCGGGAACACTTCAGGATTTATTCTCTGGAGGGTGATCTGTCTCCTTTTGCTGTTCACAGGAGAAAACTGCTGACTCGGGATTTATCTAAAAATGGTTGGAAGACATTCCTTGCGTCTCAGTCATCGGCTGACATTGAGTGGTGTCTTCCTTCTTGAGGTCTCCGTCTTTTTATGGAATGGACGTCGGGTTTGAGCATGTGGTATTACCTGGCTTGAGAGACTCTTCATTTTACCATCCGGAGCGGGTTTTGAGGCAGTTCGGTCGCCAACAGATTATTCCTTTCCCGAGGAGTGGGGTGATCCGTCCAGTTTCATATATGGGTCCGGACTTTTTAAGAGAGCTTCAGTCAGCTTGGGGAGATGATCACCATCGGTGGGCTTCTGCACCTATTCACCGGGGTAGTATCTTTCTTCCCGAGAGTTATCTGGATTATCTGTTTGGCACCCTTTATCATGGCATCACTTGGGTTGACGTGCTTCGCGCTGAGTTACTAGGAAAGGACTTTGAGCCCAGCAATGCTTTGAGATATAGGGAGGCTGCTGCTGATTCTTACAACATTTTGGCTGACCCTTTTGACAGTCATTTGGAAAACTTTTACGCTTGGAGGCGTGTTGGTGCTCAGAAGATTTCAGTCTGCCTTAGTGTTCCTAGACCTCCCAAGAAGAGTAGGATTGAGAGCCGTTCGGGTGGCCCTTCGAAAGCTAAGAGAAAATTAGATTTTTTCTAGTACCCCAAGATTGCAATTAAGTAGACCACTTGTTTAGGATTTAATGTTTTATGTTTTGTATTGCTCAACAGCGTCCATTGTAATGGTCAAAATAATTCAAGAGATTGAATAAAATTGCATTTTATTATGACATGATTGGGTAAAAATTATTGTTTTAGACCGCACCCGAAGATTGCCTACGTTCCTCTCGTAGAGAGGCTCAGGTCTCCGTAGTTCAAACAAATGAAGACCATTTTTTTTGTGTGCACCCTATTTTTTGCCTAGAACGCCCTTTCGGGTTTTCAATCTAGCGGGCTTCTTTTTTGCACGTGCTCTAATTTTTGCCTAGGCCGCCCTTGCGGGTTTTCAACCTAGCGAGCCTTTTTTTTTAATGGTCTTTATTTGTTAATCGTAGAACTTCTTGAGCTTATCGAGGTTGACCTCTTTCGGCAATTGATCACCATCCAAGTCTACGAGTCAAACCGCACCGCCACTTAGTATCTTGACCACATAAGGACCGATCCATCGAGGTCCCCATTTCCCAAGGGGATTCATGGCATTGGGGGATGTTGTCTTAGGACCAAGTCTCCCACTTTGATATTTCGAGGCTTCACCTTCTTGTTGAAAGCCCTTGCCATTCTTTGTTGATAAGCACTTGTGCGTTCAAACGCTCTTAACCTCTTTTCGTTGAGTAGGGCTAGTTGCTCATATCGACTTTGCATACAGTCAACCTCGTTGACTTGGTTCTCGAGTAAGACCCGTAGAGAAGGAATCTCGAGTTCGACTGTGAGTACGGCTTCAGAACCATAAACTAATGAGTGCGGAGTTTCTCCAGTTGCTGACCGTATTGATGTACGGTAGCCCCACAATGCTAGTGGTAATTTCTCGGGCCAATCCCTTCCCGTCGAAGCCATTTTCGTATGATGACCTCGATTGTCTTATTTGCTGCTTCGACCGCTCCATTGGCTTGGGGACGGTACAGGGATGACTTGTGCTTGGTAATTTTGTAGTTAACCAAAAGTGCATCCATTTCTTTCTCATAGTGAGAGCCATTGTCGGAGATGATCTCATGAGGAATACCATATCGACACATGATGTTGTTCTTCACGAATTCAGCCACTTTCTTGGCGTTGCGAACTCGGTAAGCTTATGCTTCGACCCACTTTGTGAAGTAATCCACGGCCACTAGAATGAATGACTGTCTGTTGCTTCCCGTAGGATGGACTTTACCGATGATATATATACCCCAAGAAGAGAATGGCTATGGTGTGGTCATGTTGTACAGTTGTGATGGCGGAGCATGTTGTAGATTAGCGTGGACTTGACACTTGGCACATTTCTTGACTTTCTTGATGCAGTCTCTTTCCATCGTGGTCCAATAGTAACCAATACAGAGTATCTTGTTGGCTAACATAATCCCATTCATGTGGGGCCCACATTCGCCTTCGTGGACTTCTTGCATGATTTCTTGAGCCTCGGACTCATTTGCACACAAAAGATTGATCCCTTGATGGTGTCTTTTGTAGACTCGGTTTCCAATCAGTACATATTTGGCGGCTAGCTTTTGTAAGGCCACTCGAGTTTTCCCATTGCTGTTTTCGAGAAAGGTGCCATTGTTGAGAAAGTTCATGATGTCTGTGTACCACGGAAGGTTATCTTGGACTTCGTTGATCTCTATGTTCATGCAGTATGCCGGACTGGTCCTTCTTGAAATTTTGAAGGGTTTCACCATTTTTCCTTTGGGCATTTCAACCAATAAGGCTATTGTGGCTAAGGCATCGGCAAAGCGGTTCTTGTCCCTTGGCAAATAATTGAACGTGATGTCTTGGAACTGTTCAGCTAACTCCTCGAGATGTTGACCGTACTGTTGGAGGGTCGAGTCTTGGATTCGCCATTTACCCGATGTCTTATTGATAAGGAGCTGGGAGTCACCGAATACTTCTAGATCCGTGACATTTCTTTCTATCGCTGCTTCTAGCCCTGCTATGCATGCCTCATACTCGGCAATGTTGTTGGTCGCTTCGAATTGAAGACGGGTTGCAATTGGAGTGTAGATGTCCTTTGGATCGACAAGCAACATTCCTATCCCATAATCATGATTATTGGCGGCGCCATCGAAAAAGAGTTGCCACTTATTTTCCTCGGTTGTAGTGCAAACCAAGTGCTCGTCGGGAAACTGTAAGTCCTCCCCCTTCACTTCGTCACACGGAAATTCAGCAAGCGGATCACTGAACACTTTCCCCCTGATGGATTTGAGTGTGACGTAAGTGATATCATAGCCGGCGAGCATGAAGTACCATTTGGCTATCCTTGTTGACATGAAAGGCTTCTCAAAGATGTAGCGGAGCGGGTCCACTTTTGCTACTAGCTTGATTAGAAAGGCTTCCATGTAATGTTTGAACTTTTGAGTGACCCAAATCAGTGCTGCACATGACTTCTCCAAGACGGAGTAGTTCTTTTCGCCTCCTTGAAATCGACGATTGACAAAATAAATGGCATTCTCTTTTGTGGAGTCTCGTTGCTCTTGTGATAGCATAGCCCCAAGGGCTTCATCATTCACTGTGAGGTAGAGCAAGTGAGGTTTCTCCTTGTGAGGTGGAACCAAAACTGGAGGGCATGTCAAGTAATGCTTCACTTGGTCGAAGGCTTCTTGGCAAGCGTCGGTCCATTCTAGAGCCACGTTCTTCTTGAGTAACTTGAAGATTGGCTTGCACATGGAAGTAAGCTGGTGCATAAACCGACTGATGTATTGAAGTCTGCCCATGAAACCTTTGATTTGTTTCTATGTCTTGGGAGGAGGCATGTCAATGATTGCCTTGATTTTTTAGGGATCTGCTTCAATACCCTTTTCTGTGACCATGTAGCCAAGAACTTTAGCTCGGATAACCCCAAAAGTGCACTTTGCGGGATTGAGCCTCATTTTGTGTTGCCGAAGCCTCTCAAAGAACTTGCGGAGGTCGATCAAGTGTTGACCGTCGGTCCCTTTGGAGTGGATGATCATGTCGTCCACATAGACCTCGATCTCTTTGTGAATCATGTCATGGAACAAGTCTGTAACAGCCCTTTGATAAGTAGCCCTAGCGTTCCTTAACCCAAACGGCATAACTGTGCAGTAAAAGGTTCCCCATAGTGTTGTGAAAGCAGTCTCGTGTTGATCCTCTTCAGCCATGAGAATCTGATTGTACCCAGCAAAACCATCCACAAATGAGTGGACCTCGTAGGTAGCTGTGGAGTCGACTAGCATGTCGATGTTGGGTAGTGGAAAGTCATCCTTTGGAGAAGCTTTGTTCAAATCCCGGAAGTCCACACAAACACGAACCTTGCCATTAGCCTTTTGGACTATGACCACATTGGCTAGCCATGTTGGATACTCAATAACTTTGATGAAGCCTATACTGAGAAGCTTCTCTATCTCTTCTTTGACTTGTAGAGACCATTCTGGCTTGATCTTTCTGAGTTTCTGCTTTGTCGACTTAGCATCGTCTCTGATCGGAATTCTGTGCTCCGCGACCTTTCTGTCTAAACCCGGCATGTCTTTGTATGACCATGCAAATACATCCACGAACTCTCTGAGCAGTGCAGTCAATCTGTCTTTCTCTTCCCCCTTGAAGAAGCTTCTGATCTTGGTTTCTTTCGGCTCTTCGTCGTTACCCTGATTAACAACGTGCAATTCTTCGTCAGCCCCTGGACCATTTTCACAATGACTACGGACCTGTTGAGCAAGTTCATTTAAGTATGTTGTGTTTTCGTGGTCTATTTCATCATTATTTGAATCGTTATTAACTAGTTCATTAGATTCATTATTAGTTAATTCATCATTAATGATGTTTGCAATCTCAGGGTACTCAGAAAGATCAAATTTTTCATTAACAAAGAAAGGGAACACACGCTCGGCTATGGCTTCCATATCCTCTTGGGTGAGGATGTCGGAAACACTCTCGGATACCACGGGTCCCTTTATAGAATACCAGTTGTTGATTGGCTCGGAGCTTGGCTGGATCTCGCTGATAGTTTCCCTTCTCGTGTTGGTGTCGTAGATGGTGTAGATACCCCAGGGGTCCACGGCTTGGCTAGAGCGCGTGCATTACCCTAGGATGTCTATTTGTGTTTTAGAGTCACCACCTATGTTTTAGAGGAACATAAGAAAAACCTAATGTTTATATCCTAAGTTTGATTACAAAAACAGAGATTCTTTGTTATGAGGTTCGGGGGTTAGGTTACGAGATGGGAAGTACTTTAACACCCATCTCGCCCAACTAAATTTGGTCTTGCTTGATCAAAATATACATAAATGATGAAATGTTCTTCTTGTTCTTGATGATAAAAGGGGGTAAAAAGGGGGTGTTTAGAATGTAGGGAGAGGACTTCGTGACTAGCTTCAATGAAGTGAAGTAGTCTTTGATGTGATGTCCCAAAATATTTGGGTGATTGCACTTTTGATTTAAAGCAAAAGAAAGAGAAAAGAGATGAAGTAGAAAAGGAGGGAAAATAGTAGTCTTTTACCTATAACTTCAAAGAACTTCAAGGACTCCTTCAAAAGGTTCTTAGGAAAATGCCTTGTAAGTATTTGTGTATAGTTTTTGCTAATGATTCAAATCGTCCTCCCCTTCAATGGTGAATTAGAGGGGTTTTTATAGGTAAAGAAGGTGAGTTTTTGGTGCCAAAACCAAGCCACAAACATCAGTTTCCCGGGCAAATCCTGTTAAAAGGAGCAAGGGAGGGATTCTTGGACAGAAATCTGTAACTGACGCCCAGGTGCCCACGCCTCCTGCCTTGGTGGTGGGATGCGCGCGCCTCTGGTCCCAAATGTTGGAAGCGCGCGCCATGGAAATGGTAAAAATGACAGAATGGACTAGAAAGTCAGCACTGTTATTCAGTTTGGTCCCTGGACTTAACGAAGTCAGTCAGGAACTTAACGAAAGTAACAGAAACTAATGAGAAACACTTAAAATATGGAGAAACACAAAATCAAATGTGCAATCGGGGTGAGCGGTCCAAGGAGGGGTATCTACAGATCCCCTCGGCGACGTGGATTGCAAAGCAAAACGCATCAACGAAAGAACAAGACATTCGCCGAGGACATCACCAGGAAAAAAACAAAGACTCGTTGAAAACAAGAATCTTGAATTTATAAGGGATAGGAGTGCGCTCCCTATGTGAGCAGCTTTTGCTGATAGTAGGGGTGTGGTGATAGAAAACGGCCTACCGTGGCCTAAGTTTAGAGTCCGTATAGAGGACTTGGAGGGAGTGGAGTGTCTGCCTGCCGATGTAGAGGGACTCGAGAGTCTGCCTACTGATTTGAAGGGACTGGAGAGTCTGCCTGCCGATGTAGAGGACTCAAGAGTTTTCCTACTGATTTGGAGGGACTGGAGAGTCTTCCTGCCGATGTAGAGGGACTCGAGAGTTTGCCTGCTGATTTGGAGGGACTGAAGAGTCTTCTGCCGATGTAGAGGGACTCGAAAGTCTGCCTGCTGATTTGGAGGGACTACAGAGTCTGCCTGCTGATTTAGAGGGACTGGAGAGTCTGCCTGCCGATGTAGAGGGACTCGAAAGTTTGTCTGCTGGTGTAGAGGGACTCGAAAGTCTGCCTGCTGATTTGGAGGGACTGGAGAGTCTGCCTACTGATTTGGAGGGACTAGAGAGTCTGCCTGCCGATGTAGAGGGACTCGAAAGTCTGCGTGCTAATGAATGTGACTTTGTTGAGTAGATTTTGCTGATGAGGAGGTGATTTTGGTGGTTCACCGTGGATCAAATTTGTTGTTTTGAAGCTGTACGCTATCTGGGGTAGCGTTTGTGGTTGACTTTTGCGGGGTGCGGGCACAGTTAACCCGGACAGGGGAAAATGTCAAGATTGCCTTAAATTTTGAGAGAGAGAGAAAGAAAGAGACACACCCTAATTTTGGTGAGAGTTTCTATCTTACTTTAATTTAGACATGCCTTAGGGGCGGACCAAATTATTGTGCCCAAACTGTGTGTTCGAGGGCGGAGTTGTCGTGGCTTTGATGAAGAATGTAGATCCTGCTGATTTTGGGAGCGTCTGGACTCTGTTTCTGCATGATTTCATCTTCTGACAAGGGCCGGCTGAGGCACTTCTAAAGTTGGAGGCGGGCGTCTCAGATAGTGGATGTGAGACGCGCTTCCCAAGTGGGTGTCGGGAGGAGCGAATTTTGGGGCTTGACATTTGCTGGCCAGAAGATCCCCAACAGCTATAATATCAGCCTCTGTTCGAGCACATTCTCCCAACAACTCTTTTCTGCCATTCTTGAATATCTTTTCTTTACTCAATTTAGCTTGTAACCCACTTTTGCCATGGCCTCCAATTCTTTCACCCTTGATACCAAGGTTATTGGTAAATATGAGAAGGATTTGTCCACCTTTGAGTACTCTTTCAAGACCCACCCCAAGAAGGCTTTTGTCAAAGACTTCGGATTCCGTATTCTCTTCACATTACGGACGTTGAAGCCGGACTGGGATTTGTTGAAGGCCGCTGCAGCTTTTTTGGATTGTGACAGTCTGTAAGGATCCCGTCCCCAGGGCAAAACAAGCAAAGTTCGCACGAGGAAGAAATGCCAAACACGGGTAACTTTCCTAACGAAAAAAGAAATGGAGTCGCCACATTTGTTAATTTTAAACCAAACAAATGAAAATGGTTAGAGAAGGTGAGTTCGGAGGTCACGTTATACTTTGGGAAGAACATATTTGCGGTTCACCCAAAGTGCCTCGGAAAAACCGAGTCTCCCTTGTTAGTTTGAAAAATGTGCATGTGTGTGTGTGTATTTAACGGAAAAGTTTTTGTTATTGGTTTTGTTTGGAAAAACATAACTGACAGGGTCTGTTTATTAAGAAAATAAGGATCAGAGGGCAAAACAGACATTTTCCTCCTGTTCCCAACATAGCCGTACGGATGGACAGGTAGTTTCCTGGGATCTTGCAGTTCAGTCAAGAACAGTCCATTTTTAGAGCAGAAACAGAACATTCTGTTCAAACTGGACAGAACTGTTTTGATTCTAGTTTGTTTAAAACACTTTATAAGTTTAAATACAACATTCTTATGCTAAATGATCATCACTTAGTCCCCAAAACAAGTATCTTGGTGTGATCATAAGCAATCTTTGGAGAAAATTGAGAAAAGTTGATGAACATGCCCTTTGGGCCAAAATTGACCATTTGGTGATTAAATATTGAAACTTTATCCCCAAGATGGCATTTTTATGACTTATTAACCTTTAAGGAATCAAATTGACACATAAAGATTGAATCTTTGTAACCCCAAAGGGGACTTTAGAGCTAGATCAATGTTGGATGATAAAGATGGAAGCTTTATCATCCAAATGATCATTATTGCCAACAAAAGCATCATTCTAACTAGACAAGAATGTAAATGACAATCAACAAGCCATGATCATCTAGGTTTGAACCTCTTCCACACAAGGCATGGAGGGCACCTTGGATCATCTCATGGCTTGGACAAGAGAAATATAGAGTAATATATGTATATTTGCTTGAATGGACAAGTCTTGCATAAATGTAAAGTTGCTTGAATGGACAAGTCTTGCAAGTAATATAAAGGTGCTTGAATGGACAAGTCTTACAAGTAATGTAAAGATTAACATAAACTTAAAAAAAGATTAAATAGAAAATAGAGTTATAGATGAAGAGAAGGGAGGGGGAGAAGGTGGATTTACCTATTTTGGTTTAGCCAATCTTCCTTTCTATCTTTCACTCTTTGTTTCACTCTTCTCTCACACTACTGGAGTGATTTCGACAGAGTAACCTTTCTTATGTTGTTTCTCCCCCCTGAAATGATCAGCATGGGGTTCAATTTATAGAGGCTGAGGGTGCCCAAACCAGCCGTACAGCTAGGGACCTCATGTGCCCAAACCATCCGTACGTCTCGACTTGGCGAGCTTCTGGATTTTTCCAAGTTTAATTCCAGTTCAGTCCTGGAATATCAGGTTTATCCTAGTAAGGTTCTGGCCCATTGGTTTATCCCTAAATGGTACCAAGAATTCCTCTAAAGTAGGTTGATTTCAGATTGGGGTACCTACATAGCCCCTTGGCAACGTCGCTTTTGAAGAAAGCTGGGTTGTCGATAAAACAAGCATCCCAATCTGATGGGAGGACAGCTTGGCGGATTTGGGTGAGAAAATTTCAAGGCTACTCAAACCTTTAAGCATCCCATTTTGATGGGAGGAAGGCATAGCCGATTTGTTCTATGGTTGGACCTAGAGGTATAGGATTCCTACGTATCCCTAGTCGAGGGAATCAAGCGTATCGTAGTTCGAAAGAGGGGTGAGAGATTTTGAGGCTACTCAAACCTATAGACGACCGTTGAGGTCGGGTGGGGAACTCGGGCATGACACTCATTCGGTCAGAGGCAAGGTTCAGGCGTGACACTCATTTAGTCAGAGGCAGGGACTCGGGCATGACACTTATTTGGTCAGAGGCGAAGGTTCGGGCGTGATACTCAGTTGGTCAGAGGCAAGTTTCGGGCATGACACTTATTTGGTCAGAGACGAAGGTTCGGGCGTGACACTCTGTAGATACCCCGGGAAACCACAACTTGGCTAGAGCGGTGAATTATCCTAGGATGTCTAACTTGTTTTAGATTGTTTAGAGTCGCCACCTATGTTTTTAAAGGAACATAAGAACAACCTAGAAATAGCCTAATTTATGTACAAAACCAGAGATTCGGGAGAGAATGGTTCGGGGGTTAGGTGACGGAGTGGGAAGTACTTAAACACCCACTCCGCCCCGCTTACGCGGGTCTTGCTACTATTGCTGTTCTAATATTTACATGTCCTTCAATTAATTAAATAGAAATGTGCTAACAATTGTGATGAGAAGAAAAGGGGGAAATAAAGGGGAAATAAAATAGAATTGTTTTATTTATTTAATGATAAAGATTACATGTAACAAGTAATGTTAAAGAATTATATTAAGAGATGAAGAGAAATTAACATGGTGAATTAAAGTTAAGATTAAAATGTAGGGAGATAACCTTAACTAACTTCAATATGTGAAGTAGTCATGTTGGTCATGTCCCATTAATGGGGATTGCATACATCAAGAAGAAGAAAACAAAGGAAGAAAATGGAGTTGTACCTTGAGAAAGAGGACTTGGAACCTTGACTTGAAAGTGTTGTTGTTGTAATGAAATTGTTGTAGAACAATTTGTGTAGAGTCTTGTTACTAAGAACTCTTGTTGGGAGAATTTTTGTATAATGTAGTTGGTGAATCAAGGTTGGAGTCCAAAAAGAAAAGTCCCTTTCCAAGGTAGAAGATGATGGTTTTTATAGGTAAAAAAGAGAGGGAAATGATGGAGGGAAATTGGTCATCCATGTGAAATGGAATGAGCCAATCACAAATAAGATAAATGAATAAAAGAAAAATAAAAGAAATAAAGGAAATCAAATAATAAATGAAAGAAATATTAGTTTTTTGGGAAAAGGCTTAGAATTTGGGATTGGGAGTTAATGAGAAAAGGGGGGATGAATGTGGATGTAAAAAGGTGGTTTTTGTGATCAAGAAAAGATGTTTGTAAATAAGAAAAGGGAGGGAAATAAGGTGCAATCCGTTACTGCCAAAGTGGGAAGCGCGCGGGTCCGGCTTTTGGGGCGGGACGCGTGCGCGGCTCACTGGCAGTGCCCGAAGCGTCCGCGGGTGAAAAATGACAGAATGACAGAATGACCCTAAAAGTTAACTCTGTTATGCAGTTTAGTCCAAAACTAACGGAATCAGTTAGGAACTTAACCGAAGTAACCGAAATTAATGAAAATAAGTTAAATAAAAATACTTTGTATGCAATCGGGGTGAGAGGTCCAAGGCGGGGTGTCTACAGAGCCCCTCGGCGACGTGGATTGCAAAGCAAAACGCGTCGACGAAAGTAAAAACACCCGACGAGGACATCGACAAAGAAAAAAGGAATAAAAGAAAACAAAGACTCGATAAAAGTAGGAATTTGAAATTGCGATTGATAGAGGTGCACTCCCTGCATGAGCGACTTTTGCTGGAGTGTTGAATTGGAGCTCATGGGAGCTTGTCTCGATATGGACCGAGTTGTTGAGTTGGGGCTCATGGGAGCTTGTCTCGATATGGACCGAGTTGCCGACTTGGAGCTCATGGGAGCTTGTCTCGATATGGACCGAGTTGCCGACTTGGAGCTCATGGGAGCTTGTCTCGATATGGACCGAGTTGCCGACTTGGAGCTCATGGGAGCTTGTCTCGATATGGACCGAGTTTCCGACTTGGAGCTCATTGGAGCTTGTCTCGATATGGACCGAGTTGCCGACTTGGAGCTCATGGGAGCTTGTCTCGATATGGACCGAGTTGCCGACTTGGAGCTCATGGGAGCTTGTCTCGATATGGACCGAGTTGCCGACTTGGGGCTCATGGGAGCTTGTCTCGATATGGACCGAGTTGCCGACTTGGAGCTCATGGGAGCTTGTCTCGATATGGACCGAGTTTTGGAGCTCATGGGAGCTTGTCTCGATATGGACCGAGTTGTCGACTTGGAGCTCATGGGAGCTTGTCTCGATATGGACCGAGTTGCCGACTTGGAGCCGCATCTGCTTATGTTGTTGACTTTGTGGGGTGTGGGCACGGTTGACCACTTTCTGGCGGGGATGAAGTGATTTGAGTAGCGGATGCTGTTGACTTCGTGGTGGTACCTGTTATGTGTGTGCTTGACATGTATATGTGTTCTTGCAAGAAGATGCATGAAGTGTGAAATGAAGAGAGAGAAATTGTGCTCGTGGTGTGATGGGATTTTGGAACACCCTTGCAATGAGAGAGAAGTAAGAATGTAGAGAGTGATCTTGTGTGCGGTGTGATTTTGAGGAAAGCATTGGATGTATTCATACCTTCACTTACCATGTCCATTCTTTAGATGTTGATGAGAGAATGCCCTTGATGTTGGGTTGGCGAGACGGTACTCTGCATGATGGGTTGGTCGTGCCAAAAGGCTGCCTACGTATCCTTTGAAGAGAATCAGACCAGCGTAGTTCAAGGATGATGGAGAATGCTGGAGGAGAAGCTAGGAGCAAAGCAAAGTAAAGCACATACTTTTGCACATAGAAGGAGAAAGAAAAAGAAAAATCTTTTTTTTTTTTTTTTTTTTTTTTTTTAGAAAGGAAAGAATATGCACACATGTGAGGAAAAGATTTTTTTTTTTTTTTTTTTTTTTTTTTTAAGTTCGTGGGTGAACCATTTTAACCATTGTGTGCTTGTGAAGCCAACCCAAGATCAAGTCATGTTCAGTCGAAGTCCGGATTGCCTCGCTTGAATTCTGTTGTCGCTGGTGTGCCCAACGAAGATTGATGTCTAGCCCCAAGAGATTTGTCGATTATGGGGCTTCAAAAGGCTTTTGATGTCGAGATGAGGGGTTGCTGATTGTAAAGCCCCTAGAATGCCTTTGATGCCAAATTTTGAGGGACTTGCATAGCTCCAAGATAAATCAGCTCTTGGCCCATTCGAGTAAATCGCCCTTTGTTGTTGTAGTGAGCAAGCCCCAAGAGGAGATCGTTGATGCCAAGCTTCGAGAGATTGCAAAGCCCCAAGTGTCGTGGGCTTGTAGATGGTGAGATGTGAAGACCTTTCATTGTAAAGCCCCAAATTACCTCGCGATTGGCTCGGCATTGAGAGCGGGTGTACCGTTTGGTAGAATTCTTGATAGAGATCTCCTTCTTGCTCTTACTGGGGAGATGAATGGCCTCATTGTGGTCGATACCCAAATGGCTGAGGGCTTATGTCAAAAGGATGCAGTAATGTCTTGCGGTGCCGTCGAGGTCGCAGAGGATAAGGTCTTGGTGTGATAAAGTCCCAAATAAGTATGCTTGCTTGACTCTTCTTGAGTTGAACTAATGACGGATCTTCGGATGCAACTAGTGCTGTGGCCCAACTTTATCTGAGCTGCACCTTGTGCTTTTGATCTTGGAGAAGGGGGTGCTGAATTGCAGAAACATTGGGATTGGCCGTGGCATTTCCCGCTATAACCCTGTTTTGATTAGAGTTTAGCATATTGAATCCTTTTCCTTTTCTCTAAGACTTCCTTCAAAATCTCGCTGTGAGTTCTAACAAAAATCATCAACTTCATTCATAACATTGGAGTCTTCATTTAAAACCAAGAGGCCTTTGACTTGAAGTGTTGAGAGACCTTTTGAAGCTTGATTGTTCTCATGGAGCCATAAGACTACTCCACATTGCACTTGCTCGAGTATTGTTGCCCAAAAAACTGTCGGTCGCGAAGCCCTAATACTGCCCTTTGCTTGAATTACTGTAATGCCGTAACCCAAAAGATTGTAGATTGCGAAGCCCGTTGAGACCTTCGGTGCCAAATTGAGGAAGCTTCCAATGTTGCACATGACTTTGCTGGGGATACCGCTGGGGAGTTAATTGCTCTTTGCCGAGGGAGCCTTTAAGACTTGACCGTAGACCTTAGAGTGCCATCATTGATTGCGAGAAAGGTCCATCCTTTATTGGGGGAACGAGCATGGGCACACGTGACAAGAGGGCGTTTTTGACATCCCTTTTTGAGAGACTTTGAGGATAGTCTCACACATCTTTTTCGAGCATAGCCCCTAGGGCTTGTTGATTGTCAAAAGAAGCCCTTGATCTCGGGTCATATAGCCCCTAGGGCGTCACCATTTGTTGAGCAAAGCAAGAGTGACTCGTCCTCGTGTGAGGGAATAAACATGAGAGGATATGGCAAGAGCTACTCCATTTCTCGGGAGCCTTTCGGCGTACTTTAGAAGCACATACTTGAAGAAGCTTTGAAAACTGAGACACATGTTGTTGCTATTTGTTGCCCAAGCCAATTGACTAGCTAGGGATTATTTGTGCAACCTCGTGCCCTTTTATGATGGGCTTGTTCTCGGATGGATCTTGGTTACCACGGGCCTTCTTTTCATGAACCCAAAAATGCACACTGCTGGAGAATGATGCCGATAACCCAAGACAACCTTTGATGGTGCTATATCTTGTCGAGCCTTTTGCAATCCCAAAGTTGACTCGGTGGGGAATTGACTTGCTGAGGAGATTCAATGTAGAACTTATCTTCTTTAGAGGCCGGGGATCTCCATTTCTCTTTCCTTCTCTCTCTCACTCTCTCATTTTTTTTTATGACGCACCCTGTTTTTTGCCTAGACCGCCCTTTCGGGTTTTTCAATCTAGCGGGCATCTCTTTTGCGTCTTCATCATTTTTTTTGTTTACTCAATTGATGAGGAAGTGTGCATTGACTCTAGCTGAGGAGATAAGACATGTGATTTTGCGGTGGAGACCTTTTGTCACTAATGATGAGTGACATTGACTTGACTAGGGAAGTGTCCCTAGTATTGACGTGTATTTTTTATTGAATTGAATGACTCGCGAAGGCAAGTAAGTCATTAAGAGAGAAGAGAAGGAAAGCCCCAATTTGATTGCAAAAAATTGGGAGTATGCAGAAAGAATAGAAGTCCCTAGACTCGACAAGGAGCGCGAAATGATTCCAAATCTAGGAAAGTTGTTCAATCTTTTTGGTGATTAATTCATTGGCAAATGAATCGTAAAAAGATGTCTTGACAAGTTCGAGATGAAGTCCAATCACCATAACGCGCTAGGGCTAAACATATCTTCTTTCTTGCATGAGACCGGACCCGCAGGTTGCCTACGTTCCTCCAGTGTAGAGGCTCAGGTCACCGTAGTTCTTGTGAATTCTCCATTCCTCGGGATGGAATTGTTGCTTCGTCGTTTGTTGGTGGATGATGATGTTGATCTTTTTTGATTGAGGGGGATTTTTTTTTTGTTTTGTGCTCTAACTTTTGCCTAGGTTGATTTGATGATTTCAACCTAGCGAGTTTTTTTTTTTTTTTTTTTACCCCCTTTTGAAAACTTCGCTTCATGATCGTTGCTCCACCTTTCTTTGTCTTGATTTCGTCGTTGTTGATGTCTTCGTTGTTGATGCCGTCGTCGATGTTTAGCCCCTAGGCGTTCAAGCGATGGCCTTCATTCCAAAACTTGTTTAGACATTTTTTCATCATTTTGCCAAGAATTAATTGAATAACTTGGAAGAGTGTATGAGGACAAGAACGACTTTTATTTAATGATTGACTCAAAATTTATCATTGGACGAGAGAAAACATTAATGCACGCATTAGAGGACTTTTTACTCTCCTTTTTTTTTTATCCTATTTCTAGGTAGAGAAAGAGAAACGGAGATTGTTGTCGTCATCCCCCATGTCGTTGTAGTCCTCATTGTCGTTGTAGTCTTCCATGTCTCTACATTCTTCCATGTCATTGCTTGGGAACCCTTGTCGTTGAAGCTTGTGTCATAGGAGGACTCGGCCACTTCTCGGAGCAAATTGTCAATTCTAACCCCCGCATCATACATGCTTGAAAAATCGGAGTGAAAAGCCCCACTAAGATGAGCGCGGTAGTCCATTTTCAAACACTTCAAGAAGATGTCCATTTGTTCCTTCTTGGAAGGCCTATCAACCATCTCGGCTAGCTTGTCATTCCAACGGCGATAGAAGTCCCCAAATGATTCATTACCCATTTGCACGGTGCTCTCCAATTCATTCTTGGTGGGGCGGAATATGGAGTTGCCTTGATATTGTGACTTGAAGGCAAGCATAGCGACATCCCAATTGAGGTGGGTGGAAACTGGAAGACCCATATACCAATCTTTTGCGACCCCCTCGAGAGTAAGCGGGAAGCATTGCGCCATTATTTGAGGAGACACTTTCTTTGGTAGCATGGCCCAAATGTAGGAGTCGACATGAGCGTCGGGGCAAGAGGTTCCTTTGAACTTGCCAATATCGGGCATCTTGAATTTTTCGGGAAGAGCCTCCATTGTGTTCATGAGGAGGGAAGCTTGATGGAGATCGGTTCTCGGGCCTTTGTGCAAATTTAGCCCACTAAGCCTTTGGTCAATGTAGGACATGAGTGTGTTGACCAAACCGGTATCAATGCTTTGGACCTTTCCTTCATTCGTGAGCCCCTTTAATCGGTTCTTGAGTTGAGCAACTTCTTTCTCGTGGACCGTTTTCACATGCTTGTAACGAGCTCGCCATAGATCATCCTTGCGGCGGACATTCTCGGCTAGTGTATCAACTTGCTCTTTCAATGCTTCCACCATGCGGAATAACCCTTCGTTGGACACGGGAATGCCGTTGTTGTTGTTGCCGTTGGAAGCCATTGGACCTATGGAGAGAACACGGTTGATCTTAGGATGGCCCCACAAACACCTTTTGAGTAAAATGACTTCACCCACAAACAAGAAAAGACTCAACCACATAAAGAAAAATGACTCTTTTTTTTTTATTTACAAAGTCGGAAGGACGGAGTCCTTTTTGGGGTTTCTAGAAAAAATAGTGGAATCGTCACACTAGTATATAGACCTTCTCGCGATCCCATATACTCATCGGATTCCACCACGCTTGTGAGACCTACATGTGTCGGGATTAAACTAAATTAATGTAGTAAATCATACATGCGGGGACGGATTTTTATTTTCGTCCAAAATAACCACTTTTGGGGACGGAGTTTTTATTTCGTCCATTTGCAACAAATTGGCATGTATGATTTGAAGACATTAGTTTAGGGAAATCTCGGTACATGAAAACCGACTTGAGTCACGGAGTGTTAGACCTTAAACTAGAATTGTGTGGTTTGTGCTCGGCTTGAATATGAGGCTCAAAGGTCACCCCCGGCATGTAGTCATGAACTACGCCACGGGCTGAGGTTTACCGCTTCGAAAGAGCCAAGGTCGAGTGGAGCTTGAAACTTTCTATGACGGGCCTCGACGGGTTTGGGGTTGGACTTGTGCGACTCGATTGTGAGCAGTTGATAGGAATATGTGCATGTAGTGTGAGGTCTAACAAGTGACAAATTATTATTTTTTTTTTTCAAAGAAAGAAAAAAAGGAAACAAATAAGCACGTATTTACAACTCCCGAATCACCCGTGTGACCGGTAAAAAATAAACAGAAAGTAAAAGAAATTGTATGCAGGCCCGGTGCCCACACACTGTCATTCTGCTCTGTTCTGCTTTCTGTGCACTGTTCTGTTTCTGGAAAATTTCCCAGAAGCGCGCGCCTCAGGGAAGTGATGTGGGAAGCGCGCGCATTACGCAATGAATATGGGAGGCGCGCGCATCTGGGGTACTGTCAGAATGTTAGAAGAAACTGCGGACTCAGGGGATTGCCCTGGTCCCAAATTATGTAACTTTCCCCTGCAGAAACTTGTCAGCACGGAAATATGAAATTGAATGACAAGAAGGAAGGCGGGCGATTCTGGTAATAAGGGTCTGACGCGCGCGCTTTAGGCCAAGAAGGCCGGAGGCGCGCGCTTCCTACCCTTTTTACCAGAATGCCCAGAAAACAGAATAAAAGAACACCAAAAATGAAAACGCAAGTTTAACCCTCTATACTCCCCAGCAGAGTCGCCACTGTAGATACCCCGGGAAACCACAACTTGGCTAGAGCGGTGAATTATCCTAGGATGTCTAACTTGTTTTAGATTGTTTAGAGTCGCCACCTATGTTTTTAAAGGAACATAAGAAAAACCTAGAAATAGCCTAATTTATGTACAAAACTAGAGATTCGGGAGAGAAGGGTTCGGGGGTTAGGTGACGGAGTGGGAAGTACTTAAACACCCACTCCGCCCCGCTTACGCGGGTCTTGCTACTATTGGTGTTCTAATATTTACATGTCCTTCAATTAATTAAATAGAAATGTGCTAACAATTGTGATGAGAAGAAAAGGGGGAAATAAAGGGGAAATAAAATAGAATTGTTTTATTTATTTAATGATAAAGATTACATGTAACAAGTAATGTTAAAGAATTACATTAAGAGATGAAGAGAAATTAACATGGTGAATTAAAGTTAAGATTAAAATGTAGGGAGATAACCTTAACTAACTTCAATATGTGAAGTAGTCATGTTGGTCATGTCCCATTAATGGGGATTGCATACATCAAGAAGAAGAAAACAAAGGAAGAAAATGGAGTTGTACCTTGAGAAAGGGGACTTGGAACCTTGACTTGAAAGTGTTGTTGTTGTAATGAAATTGTTGTAGAACAATTTGTGTAGAGTCTTGTTACTAAGAACTCTTGTTGGGAGAATTTGTGTATAATGTAGTTGGTGAATCAAGGTTGGAGTCCAAAAAGAAAAGTCCCTTTCCAAGGTAGAAGATGATGGTTTTTATAGGTAAAAAAGAGAGGGAAATGTTGGAGGTAAATTGGTCATCCATGTGAAATGGAATGAGCCAATCACAAATAAGATAAATGAATAAAAGAAAAATAAAAGAAATAAAGGAAATCAAATAATAAATGAAAGAAATATTAGTTTTTTGGGAAAAGGCTTAGAATTTGGGATTGGGAGTTAATGAGAAAAGGGGGGATGAATGTGGATGTAAAAAGGTGGTTTTTGTGATCAAGAAAAGATGTTTGTAAATAAGAAAAGGGAGGGAAATAAGGTGCAATCCGTTACTGCCAAAGTGGGAAGCGCGCGGGTCCGGCTTTTGGGGCGGGACGCGTGCGCGGCTCACTGGCAGTTCCGGAAGCGCCCGCGGGTGAAAAATGACAGAATGACAGAATGACCCTAAAAGTTAACTCTGTTATGCAGTTTAGTCCAAAACTAACGGAATCAGTTAGGAACTTAACCGAAGTAACAGAAATTAATGAAAATAAGTTAAATAAAAATACTTTGTATGCAATCGGGGTAAGAGGTCCAAAGCGGGGTGTCTACACACTCATCTGGTCAGAGGCAAGTTTCGGGCATGACACTCATCTGGTCAGAGGCAAAAGTTTGGGCGTGACACTCATCTGGTCAGAGGCAAGTTTCGGGCGTTCCACTCATTCGGTCAGAGGCAAAGACTCGGGCGTGACACTCATTCGGTCAGAGGCAAAGTCAATCATGGGCTTACGTCAAGGACTGTCCTTCTCATTCTAAGTTTTTTTAAGGATGGGCCATCCGGATGACCTAGATTTTGCTTCACATGGGGCCACTTGGGGGGACCTAATTCTAATTTCAAGACGGTCGCTCGGGGGACCTAATTTTCATCTCACAATGGTCGTTCGGGGGACCTAATACTTTTTTCAAGACGGTCGCTCGGGGGACCTAATTTTCATCTCACAATGGTCGCTCGGGGGACATAACTCTTATCTCAAGACGGTCGCTCGGGGGACCTAATTTTCATCTCACAATGGTCGCTCAGGGGACCTAATTTTATCTCACAACGGTCGCTCGGGGGACCTAATTTTTATCTCACAATGGTCGCTCGGGGGTCTAATTTTCATCTCACAATGGTCGCTCGGGGGACCTAATTTTATCTCACAACAATCGCTCGGGGGACCTAATTTTTATCTCACAATGGTCGCTCGGGGGATCTGATTTTATCTCACAACGTTCGCTCGGGGGACCTAATTTTTATCTCACAACGGTCGCTCGGGGGACCTAATACTTTTTTCAAGACGGTCGCTCGGGGGACCTAATTTTCATCTCACAACGGTCGCTCGGGGGACCTAATACTTTTTTCAAGACGGTCGCTCGGGGGACCTAATTTTCATCTCACAATGGTCACTCGGGGGACTTAATTTTATCTCACAACGGTCGCTCGGGGGACCTAATTTTTATCTCACAATGGTCGCTCGGGGGGACCTAATTTTATCTCACAACGGTCGCTCGGGGGACCTAATTTTATCTCACAGCGGTCGCTCGGGGGACCTAATTTTCTTCTCACAATGGTCGCTCGGGGGACCTAATTTTTATCTCACAATGGTCACTCGGGGGACCTAATCTTCATCTCACAATGGTCGCTCGGGAGACCTAATTCTCATCTCACAATGGTCGCTCGGGGGACCTAATTTTATCTCACAACGGTCGCTCGGGGGACCTAATTTTTATCTCACAATGGTCGCTCGGGGGACCTAATCTTCATCTCATAATGGTCGCTCGGGGGACCTAATTCTCATCTTTGCTGGGCTTACGTCAGGGACGGCCGATTTTCTTGGACATTCAACTTGACTCTCAATGAGTCAAAGTCGGAGCTTGACTCTCCTTAGGTCAAACGAAGGGATTTTCTCGACACTTGTGAATACCCCTTTCCGATGAAGCGACGCATGGGAAGTATCTTGTGATTATTTTTATTTACAAAAGGAATATTCTTCAACGACATTAAAATTATGAGAGTCGCCACGCCGTTTTAATTAAAGCCAAAACATTGAAAAAAGCATTTCTAGTGGGTTCGGGGGTCAAATTACAACAAGAGAAGAATATTGAACGTTATCACTCCTATTGCCCGAATTGATCGGTCTTTCTATCATGATGCGGTGTTAGTAGTGTGTTAGTGATTTAGACCGGATCCGAAGATTGCCTACGTTCCTCTCAATGTGAGAAGCTCAGGTCAGCGTAGTTCGCAGAGAATTAGAATAGTCAGAAGAATCGGGATCATGCCTAATGAAGGGGAATTTACCTAAAGATTAGGGTTTAGAAGTAGTTCCTAGATCATCCTCGGGTTGATGAACCCTCGATCATCATCGGCTATGAAATAACATGTAATTATGAAGATCGCAACCCTAAATATAGCATAAATAAGGTTTTAATCTATGAACACGAAGAACATGCGAAGAACATATTATGAACATATGAATGAACATGCAAAGAATATGAAGAAACTATGAATAAACATGTACGAACATGAATATGAAAGATCTACATTAAAAATAATGCAAGAACACGAAGAAAAAGTTAGAAAACTTACCTATGTTGGCAAGAAATAAACCTTGGATCTTCTTGGAGGTTTGAATGCTAATTAGAGAGCAAAATATTGTTTAAGAACTCCAAAATTCGTACTTAGAGCTCTCAAAATCGGATCCTTAAACCAATAGCATGGGATTGGTTTATATAGTAAACTGAGGGGAAGATCTGATGGTCCAGATCATCCGGCACAAGGTTGGCCGCCTGGCCATGGTTGAAGACGGCGACAATGTTGGCCGCGTGGCCAAGATCAACGCGTAACAATGTTGGCCGCCTGGCCAAGTTCGCAGGCTGACTTGATTTTCAAGCTAGGGTTTCACTGTTGCTTTATGGTAACCCTAAGTTGCCTATTTTGATGGATTTTGTCATAAAATGAGATATTTTGGGAATCCAGGACAAGTCTTTGCAAGGTTTCTAATTCCTATAAAGTCCTTGTATTTTTGGGAAAGTCTTAATAAACTCATTTTCAGGTCGGGTACTAACAGTAGCCCCTCGGCGACGCTTCTTGCAAGGCAATGTGGGGTCGACGATAAAAAGAAGGATCCGTCTGAAACATGAGTTTCAAAACAGATGAAAGGTAAGGGAACGGCTGAACCTTGGCAGGCGACCTACGTATCCGCGGGGGAATCAAGCCAAACGTAGTTCAAATCTGATGGGAAATTGGGAATAACTGTCCTCTGGTGGGGAGCAACGTCTTCTGCTGGGGAAAATGCACCTGCTGGGGATGAGAGATAACCGCGTCGGTCGGGTGGCTGGACCTTTTCAGGTTTCCTACGTATCCTCCGAGGAATCAAGCCGGTCGTAGTTCAGAGATCTACTGGGGATAAAACGAGACATCGGACTTCTGATAGGGATAATAAACCTACGGATACTATCTTGTATGAAGAACGAACATTCGTAAGCAATGAAGTTATTTGGGAAAGATAGAGACTACGTTGTCTAAATAATCCCAAGATGGAATGGTAAACGCAATCAGGATCGCCAGGGTTCCTGCCGATTGCGCTAAAGTAATCGATGTTGGATCTCTCGCGAATAGAAACACCGAGGCTTCTGCCAACCACGATCGATCAAGGATACGCATGTCATAGAGGCGCCGAAGTCTCTATAATCACGTAAATCCTAATAATAGATGCTGGATCTTTCGCAAACAGAAATGCCGAGGCTTCTGCCTATTATGATTGATCTAGGATGGTATGTTATAGAGGCGCCGAAGTCTCTACAACCATACGAATCCTAATAATAGATGCTGGATCTCTCGCAAACAGAAACGCCGAGGCTTCTGTTAACCACGATTGATCTAGGATGGTATATTATAGAGGCGCCAAAGTCTCTACAACCATACGAATCCTAAGCAAATATTCGGTGAAGAATGGAAATTTTAAGGGGCTTTCCGTACCCAAAGGTAACGAATATCATTCAAAGTAGTGTTAAAGGCATTTAAAATGAATTAAAGGGAAAAGATCAGGGGCAAAAGTGGAATTTTATCTGAAGGGGCAAGGTTGGCCGTGTGGCCGAACACACTGAATTGCAAAAGTGGCCGCGTGGCCAAGACCGCTGAGTGGTCAGATCTCCTTCACGCGGATTGCTGATCTGACGGCTGGGGCTGCACGGGCGAAAGTGGCCGCGTGGCCAAGGTAGCCGGCGGGCTGACTCTTGGTCACATCACCAGAAACCCTCCCTCTTCCTCTTCTTTTCTTCTTTCTTCTTCTTCCTTCCTCCATTGACGAGTTAGAGTGAGAAAATTGAGTTTTTAGAGAGAGAAAGCTCAGATTTTGATAATTTTGAAGACTTCATTTCACATATCTCTTGAAGCTATGGCAGATTGGATCAATGAGGCGTTATTTAGAGATTTCCCGGGCCAAGGTGGGTATATGATTCCACAACAAGAGCCACAAGGAGAGGGGCACGGTAATGCTCAGGGCGGAGGAAATATAGGGGCTGACCTAGGAGCGGGCCTTGAAGCGGCGCCCTTGATTCCGCGGGGCGGTTTGAGACCACGAGCCGCGACTCGGAATTATCGCGATAATCTGCTGCGGTCCACGTTCGACCAAGATTACGATTTTTACATCGACTCTGAGCGTCATTGGTCGATGGGGCTTCCGGAGACGCGAGAGGTAAATTTCGAATTTTCATTCCTCTCCTTCTCGCACATTTGTATGTTTTATGCACATAATATGAAATGCTAGAACAATGGAATGCTAGAATTTAAATTGCTGGAATTGTAAATTGCTAGAATGGTAACATACCTGTGCTGTGTTTACCTGCAGATGATCAAGGCTCATGGGTCCACAGTGACTGTGGGCAAACTGTGGGCGTCCCTGCCGGAGGGACCGGGCGGTTTGCGTGCTCGGATCGAGGCTATGGGCCTTGGCCCATTCTTTGACAGTGTCCGCATGGTCGGGGCTACCTTGAAGGTGGCAGCGGTGATAGAGGTGTGCCGGGAGTTCTGGTGGGATACTACCCATACCTTCCACTTTAGTTGGGGAGAGATTACCATCACGCTGACGGATTTCGCGGCCATCACGGGGTTGAGGTTTACTGGTACCCCTTTGCCTTTTGATGAGAGCTTGGCGGAGCGGCGGGACTATAGACAGGCTCTGCTAGGAGTTGACACCGACCTGGGAGGAGGTGTCAAGGGTTATGGAGTGGAGGCCGGGAAGGTGAATCGCTTGGTGGAGGTGGCTATTGAGGCCTTTAGTAGGGGGGAATATGATTTGGATTGCTTGGTCCAGCTGTTCTTATGGTACAGCTTTTCAGAGATTTTGTTTCCCAGTGGGGCTATTGTCTGCCGGTACTCACTGCTAGGGGCTCTTGTGGACTTGGACTTAGTCGGTGGGATTTCTTGGGGTGGAGCCGGTTTGGCTGAGATTTACCGGGCTTTGGACCATTGCTCGAGGGCTAGCTCGTCGGCCTTTGACGGGTTCCAGTTCGCTTTTGAGGTATGCTCTTGACTACCCTTCTTTTCATTTGAGATCTCTGTTCCATCTTTTGGTCTGAAATGTCTCTCTCATTATATGCACAGGCTTGGGTGTACGAGGTCTTCGGCGTCGCCCCCTTTCAGTTGGTGATGAGTGTTAACAAGGTTGTTCCCATCATGTCGTACTGGTGAAAGGGCAACAGGGCTCCTTCCCGCAGAAACCGGGACAGGAAGACAGTAGATGCTGCTGATCTGAGGAGGGTGTTCGCGATGTCTGAGCCCATCGGGGTTAGATTTTACCCATGGAGTCCGGCCAATGAGGCTTCGGTGGGTCCTTTTGTAGTGGAGTTGACCGCTTCTAGGGTTCTGCTTGTGGGTCTCACCGGGGAGGCCATGTATCTTGGGGAGAGGGTGGTTCGTCAGCACAGGGCTGGTGCGTTACCGTGGGCTCCTTATGACCCTCCTCGGGATATGCTCCGTCCCGCGAGGTTGGCGACTTTCTTGGCTCCCATCCCGGCAGAGCATTACAGGGGGGGTGATGATTATGCCGGCTATGTACGGACGCGGCTGGTCAGTCCACAGGTACGGGCTAGGATGTTGTCTGGAGAGGGGTCGAGCTCGGCCCGTTATGTTGGTCGGAGTCGGCCTTTGGTTGACATGCCCCTTCGCTCGAGTAGCGTGAGAGTGATGAGGGGCGGCAGGGAGGTGGAGCTTAGCTTGGAGCCGACTGATGCAGATCTTGTTGAGGAGACATTCATTCCTCCGCCCGACGCTGGGGTACGGCTTTGTGCTTTATATCAGTCATGTTTGCACACACTTATTTCTTTCTGCATTGTAATCATTGCCTTGGTTTCACTTTCAGGTGACTCGGGAGGCCTATATCCGTTCAGCTCGGCGGGAGAACGTGTTGATGCGCTTACTGAGGGAGGCGTACCATTCATGTACTTGTCAGAGGGACGACGTTGCGTCACCCCAGCGTCGGGAACGGTCTCCGAATGGCGCGGGCTCTTCTCATATTGGTGGTCGAGCGGTCCGGGGACGGAGTTCGGGTGCCGGTAGCTCCCGGGCTTTAGCGCGGCGTGGAGACACCACAGAGGAAGATTCAGATTAGGCGGGGTCTACCTTTATTTCCTACACTGTTAGCTAGTAGAGAGCAGAGGGATATGTATGTACAGAACAAATATATAAAATGCATGTATGTAGATTATGTTCTAAAATGCAATTTTATTGTGGGAGCCTACTTGTGCAAACTAGTTATTTTACAAATGTTCCTAATTTTATACAATGCATGAGCCATGGAAGGGGGCAGGTACGTAGTTGCATGGATCCGTCACGGAGTGGGAAGAAACAAACTGGATTTCTGCATGGAGCAAAGTTGGCCGCATGGCCATGGCGAGGCCCAGAGCGATGTTGGCCGCCTGGCCATGGCAAGATCTGGAGCAACGTTGGCCGCGTGGCCTAGGACGAAGTTGGCCGCCCGGCCAAGGACAATATCGGCCGCGGGGCCAAGGGCATATGTGGCCGCGTGGCCAAATCATCCGCCGCCTCCGGTTTTCCTTTTCTTGGCAAGAATCGGGAGTTGTGCAGTATCTAATGAACCCTTTGCAGCCATAAAAACGTACCAGCAACCTTTTGAGCAGTTTTTGAGTTCCTTTTAGCCAATTTTCTTGCTTTTTGCCATGGATCAAGAGGCTAGGATCACAAGCCTTGAGAAAAAAGTCTTTATAACCTCTTTGGAGAAGTGGTTTGCCAAACTTCCTGGTTCTAGTCGTAGGAAGCTTGATGAACGGTATGGGATAAAGTGTCTTTGGTCACTTTTGCACATGAACTCCAATACCAACCTCTTGCAAGCCTGTGGGAGATTTTGGAATGATACCCTCCATGTCTTCAACTTTTCATTCAACGAGATAACACCCACTTATGAGGACATCGCAGCATTATGTGGCTACGAAGGGAAGGGTAAAGTTGCCTTGCCTTTTTACTTCGTTTGCTTGAGGGACAAGTTGGTGACCTTTGGCCTACCCGCGGATGACTTTGATAGGTATTCTAGGGGCGGTTATGTCGACCTTTCCTGGATGCCACAACACTTCATGCATGCAGACGTGACATCTAACCGCTCCTTGGACCATCTTGCACTGTGCTTGTTCAGCTCTATCCTTTTCCCTTCTGAGGTGGGATTTGCCAGTGAAGGATGTTTGGGTATGGTGAACTTGGCTCGTTTGGGTTATGATATTGTACCGGCCATTCTTGGGGAGATGCTCTGTGGGATTCCCCATCTCGCGGCTTATGGTGGGATGCCTTATGGTAGTGATAGGCTTTTGACCATGTGGTTGCAAGAGCGGCTTCGAGTGAATAAACCGGCGGCTTCTCTGAAGGTGGCCCCATGGATGCACCGCATTAGAAGCATGGTGGAGCGGTTTGAGGGCATGACTCTCAAAGGTTGGGAAAAGTATTTGGCGGAAATGGTGACTGACGACATTCAGTGGGTGGTGCCCCATTGGCACATTCACTCTGTGAGGGAGAAACAAGTGGGACTTCACATGATCAAAGTTCCGACCCTTTCTGGGACTACCTTTTACTATCCCTCTAGAGTGCTTCGTCAGTATGGTTTGGTGCAGACCATCCCAGAGGGTTGGGACGAGGAGAAAGATGATTTTCCATTTGGGGTACTTCAGTTGGATGATAGTGTCTCAGTCCTTCTTTCTCAGATGTGGGGCGAGGCTGGATTTAGTCGTAGGACCTTCCTCACGCGCTCTAGCAATACCTTCCTGCCACGCGAGTATTTGGACTGGTATATGGGGAGACTTGGGCATGCGGAGCAGACTCTAGAGACCCTAAGGGGCACTATTTTGGGATCCTGTGCTCCAAGTTTTTCCTTGAGGATTAAGGAGGCTGAGGCTTATGAGAGGAGGATGAGTAAGAGCGTGGCTAACGGAGGCGGAGAAGAAGTGGGGGCAAGAGGAAAGGTGAAGAGGCTCCTAATGGAAAGGCTAAAGGTGTTAGCGAGTTTGAAAGAAGATTTTGCGGGAATCCTAGCAAGAAGAAAGTTCGCCGTGGGCAAAGTAAGAAGAAAGAGACCGAGGGCACAAATGGCACTAAGGGGTAATCCCGAGCGTCTCTCCATGGTCGTTGCCGACACATTAGTTTAATTTAGTTTATTTTTGTTTTAGTTTCAATTTCAGAATAGGCTATTTATTCAAAAAGTATGTCAAGCTTAGACTCATCAAATAAGTGTTAACATGCAACGACTATGGGAATAAAAGTTTTTGCTTTCAGAAAAAATACAACTTCTATCTTTATTGCTTTGACAAGATTTGGATGTTTATTTGTTTTTTAGACCGCACGTTTTGAAAGGCTGCCTACGTTCCCCTTTTACAAATAGGACTAAGGGGCTCAGGTCACCGTAGTTCACTCCAGTCAGACTAGAATGATTTTAAAGAAGGGGAAGATAGAAGGGGGAATGCTCTAACTTTTGCCTAGACCGCCCTTGCGGGTTTTCGATCTAGCGAGCTTTGTACGCAACCTTATTTTGCATAGACCACCCTTTGCGGGTTTTCAGTCTATCGGGCTTCTTTTTGCGTAGTAACATTTTATTTTTTATTTTATTTTTTTTTAGAGAAGGGGGTTCTAGTCATAGTAGCGTCTGAGCTTGCTGAGGTTGACTGGTTCCTTGAACGGGTTGCCATCCAAATCTGCCATTCTGACCGCTCCTCCGGAGAAGATCTTCTGTACCACAAACGGCCCTACCCAAGTGGGGGCCCATTTCCCGAGGGGGTTGAATTTGTTGGGTAAGCGTGCTTTGAGCACCAGTCTCCTTCCTTTATGTCAACGGGCTTGACCTTTTTATTGAAGGCTTTTATCGTTCTCCTTTGATAGGCCCGGATGTGTTCCATGGCATTCAATCTGCGTTCGTCGAGTGTTGCCAATTGATCATAGCGACTACGAAGCCATTCTACCTCATTCACTTGGTTCTCGAGCAAGACCCTCAAAGATGGCACTTCCAACTCAATAGGGAGCACTGCCTCCATGCCGTATGTCAAAGCGTAAGGGGTCTCTCCAGTAGCGGTGCGGACTGACGTTCTGTATCCCCAAATTGCTAATGGTAACTTCTCGGGCCAATCCCGTCCTTGCGAAGCCATCTTGCGAATTATCTGCTCTATCGTCTTGTTGGCTGCCTCGACCGCGCCGTTAGTCTGTGGATAGTATGGGGAAGATTTCTTTCGTTCGATCTTGAATTCTACAAGCAAGCGAGCACACTCGGCTTCGAAATGACTGCCGTTATCTGATATAATGAGGTTAGGAACCCCATACCGACACATAATGTTCTCTTTGATAAACTGCGCTACCTTCTTGGAATTCAGCACCTTGTAAGACTGAGCTTCGACCCACTTTGTGAAGTAGTCAACCGCGACGAGGACGAATTCATGACCATTACTACCGGCCGGCGAGATCTTCCCAATAATGTCTATACCCCACGTGGCGAATGGCCAAGGCGTGGTGGAACTATACAATTCTTGTGGGGGGATGTGATTGAGGTTGGAGCATACTTGACACTTGTGACACCGTCGAACCCATTGAATACAGTCTGTCTCCATGGTAATCCAATAATAGCCCAGCCGAGTGATCTTTTGTCTAAGCATCCTTGCATTCATGTGGGGTCCGCACAACCCGTTATGTACTTCTTCCATTATTGCTTCAGCTTTCTTGTTGTCGACACATAAGAGCAACAGACCATCGTAATGCCTCTTGTACAAAGTATCGTCTAACAGCACAAATTGCCCCGCCAATCTTTTGAGTGCTTGCAGACTCTTGGCCTTCACATCTCCGTTAAAGGACATCTCTCCGTGCTTAAGGAACTTGTAGATTTGGGCGTACCATTGATCTCCGTTTATCTCTGCATCGATCTGGATTTCACAGCAATAGGCAGGGTTCTCCCTTCGTCCAACCCTGAATGGTTTCACGGACCTTCCTTCTGGAATTTCAACTAAGGAGGCCAATGTCGCTAGAGCATCCGCGAACCTATTTCTGTCTCGCGGCAGGAAATGGAAGCTAACTTCTTTGAACTGTGCTATCAACTCATCCATGTAACCTTGGTACCGCTGCAGGCAAGGATCAATAGTTTTCCATTTCTTCTTAGTTTGGTTAATAATCAAGGCAGAGTCTCCATACACTTCTAACTCTTTCACGTTGCGTTCTAGGGCGGCCTCCAATCCGGCTATACACGCCTCATACTCGGCGGCGTTGTTGGTTGCTGAAAAGTTTAGCTTGATGGCTATGGGAGTGTGCTCATCTTTGGGATCAATAAGTAGGAGTCCGACTCCATTCCCTCGTTTGTTTGCAGCTCCGTCAAAGAATAATTGCCACCTTTCTGCGACCTCAATTGCGAAAATGTCATCATCCGGGAACTCGGGGTCCGGTCCTCTCGTCTCAGTGCTCGGAGCGTCTGCGAGTTGATCGGCCATTGCGAAAATGTACATAAGTAATGTCGAACTCTCCCAAGAATACTGACCATTTAGCGAGTCTCATAGAAAGGGATGGTTTATCGAACAGGTACTTGATAGGATCCATTTTCGAGACTAGTAAGATCGGATGGGATACCATGTAGTGCTTGAGCTTCGTCACCACCCATACTAGGCCTATGCAGGTCTTCTCGAGCGCGGAGTAATTGAGCTCGCTACCTTGTAACTTTCGACTGACAAAGTACACTGCATTCTCAATCCGGGAATCTTTGGCTTCTTATGCTAACATGGCTCCGACGGCGGTATCTGTCACAGTTAAGTATAGTAGCAACGGCTTCTCCTTATGCGGCGGGCACAGGATTGGGGTATTCACCAAATATTGTTTGATCCTTTCGAAGGCTATCTGGCAGTCATGATCCCACTCCACACTGGCTGTTTTCCTCATTAACTTGAAAATTGGTTCGCAGATGGTGGTCAGCTGATTGATAAACCGACTGATGTATTGCAAGCGTCCCATGAATCCTTTTATCTCCGTCTCGGTACGGGGTGGCTTCATCTCCAGGATGGCTTGAATCTTCCTTGGGTCGGCTTCGATCCCATTCTCGGTGACCATGTAACCCAATACTTTCCCTCTACGAACTCCAAAGGTGCATTTCGTCGGGTTCAAACGCATGGCGTGCTCTCTCAACCTGTTGAAGAATTTTCTGAGATCTATCAAGTGTTGGCCATCGGACCCTTTTGAATGTATAATCATGTCATCCATGTACACCTCAATCTCCTTGTGGATCATATCGTGGAATAAAGTCGTAACTGCCCGTTGCTAGGTAGCCCCAGCGTTCCTTAGCCCAAATGGCATGACAGTGTAGCAAAGAGTCCCCCATGGGGTGGTGAAAGCTGTTTTCTCTTGGTCCTCCTCGGCCATCTTGATCTGGTTATAGCCGGCAAACCCATCAACAAATGACTTGACCTCATAATGGGCGGTAGCGTCCACCAACATGTCGATATTTGGCAGGGGGAAGTCATCTTTCGGCGTAGCTTTGTTGAGATCCCAAAAATCCACACATACTCTGACTTTCCCGTTGGATTTCTTGACAGTCACTAGATTTGATAACCAGGTTGGATACTCGATCACCCTGATGAAACCAGCTTCTCAATCTCTTCCTTCACTTGCAAAGACCATTCCGGCTTAATACGGCGCAACTTCTGCTTGACTGGCTTAGCGTCTGGTGCTGTCGGAATTCTGTGCTCTACGATCGAGTTGTCGAGCCCCGGCATGTCCTTATAAGACCATGCGAACACATCCACATATTCTTTGAGTATCTCAATCAGTGCTTCCCTTTCGGCTCCGCTGAAGAAGCTTCCAATCTGCGTTTCCTTAGGCTCGGCTTCGGTCCCCAAATTCACGCATGGTAACACCTCATCGGCAGCTTGGGCTCGAGATTCCTTTTGATTAATAACCTGTTCTGAGATTTCTTTAATGTATTCATCATTTAATGTGCCTGTGTTTGCCTCTTCTAATGAATCATTATTAACTAAGTGTATATCATTAGTTTGATTATTAGCCAATTTATCAGTTAAAAGAGTGACTATGGAGGGATACTCGGAAAGGTCGAGGGTTTCATTCATGGCAAAGGGAAAATAGCGTTTGCAACAAGATCATAGTCTTCAGACGTAAGGTCGTCAGACTTAGACGAAGACTCAAATTCAAAATGTAAAACACTAGACTCTGGGACGGGGATTTTGAGCGAGTGACAGGAGATGCTGCAGGAGTGGCGACAGGAGAAGGAGTAAGCCCCAGTGTTCCCACCATAAATTCCGGAGTAGCTATAGGTCCCCCAATGACGCACCAATTCTTGAGCTTGTCCCCCATGGGTACCACTAATGTCCTTAGGTCCATCTTATCTTCAGAATCGTCCCCGATGACGGCAACCATGTCTTCGTGCAGCCCCAGATTACCCAGATGTTGAAGCAGATATTGGCCGTCCCACGTCTCAGTCAAACTTGGAGTTTCTGCGGCTTTTATTGCTGGCTTGTCAAGGGTTGCGTCTTCAAGTTGATCTGCCAAGTCATCTGCAACCTTGGTGGAGTACTCATGCCTGATGGTTCTAACTCTGCCCGTGGCTTTGTCATGTTCCATGTAAGTCAGCTTCATGTTGGACCGATCGAATTCCACATCTCTGAAAATCTCGAACCCTTTCTGCAATTTCCCGGTGTGGTCGATCCATGGCTCGGCGAACTCAAAACACGAAAACTCCTCGCCTTCCCTAACAAAGTAGCTATTTAGGGACAGGTGGTATGGCCGCATTTCAGGCTTTTTGTAGGGAAGCTTCATCTTTTTAAGCAATTCTATCCTCCGTTACTCCATCTTGTCTTTAAGAGTAAGGGTGTATCCTAGACCGAACAACCCTCGATGATTAACCTCTTCAACCAATTCTGTGGGGCCTTGCAAGTTCTTACCTAGCCCCAGCCCCGGTATGAAGCCCATATTACGCAGTATCTTGACAACAGGTGCCACTTTATCCGTTGTTTTGGTGAGGTCGATGGTGCAGATCTGTGCTTGAGCGACTATTTCGAAGCCATTGAAGAGTCGGCTCTCTTCCCCATGCTGAATCTGTAAGACAGGAACGCCCTTGGTGTCCGTCCCTTGGGCAGTTACGAGATCACTGTAGATGATGGTCACTTCATTACCGGATTGAAATTTCACACACTGGTGCAGGGAAGACGGGACAGCGCCCGACTGATGTAAGCACGGGCGGCCAAGGAGGAGTGAGAAGGTTGCGGAGATGTCTATGACGTGGAAGTCGGTTGGCAGGATCTTTGTTCCGATGGTAATGGGTAAGGTGGCTTCGCCTATCACGGCGCGGCATGTAGAGTCATAAGCTTTGATGGTTTGCTTGGATGGACGTAAATCAACACCATGAACGCCGACCACATCCATCATCCTTGAAGGTAGGATATTAATAGCAGAACCATTATCAATGAATACACGGGAATCTTCTTGCCATTCACCTCGACAGTGATGTATAAAGGCTCATTATGATCAACTCCGAACACTGGCTTGTCTAGCTCTGAGAAAGTGATGATGTTTCCATAGTGGATATTACCAATCATGTGGGTGACGTCCTCCGGGGTGATAGTGGATGGTACCATGGTGGCGGCGAGGTTTTGCTCGAGCATGAGGCGATGGGCTAGGGAGGAGGTGAGTAGGGACCATAGTGAAATATGGGCTTGGGTTTGTTGAGTTGAGTGAGGATAGGGTCTTCCTTGTCTAGGTCGGCTTTCTCGGGTTCCTTCCCAAAGACTTTCTTTGCACCCTTCGGGTCGGATTGGTACACTTGACCGGATCTTGTAAGGAGACAAACTTCTGCACGTAACTCTCCAAAGACAATGGCGAGTCATGACAAGGAGGCGAAACTTCGGTCTTTTCGGCCTCCTCGAAGATTTCGGCCCAAGAAAGAGGTTGAGAGGGCTTGGGGCTCTCCTCCTCTAGAGATTCGACTTCACTCACTAGTTCTTCTAAAGACAACAGGTAGCAAGAAGATTCTTTATTATTAGTCATTGGAATACAACCCATCTCATCACAGTCCGCCACAACAGGCTCGGCCGGATCAGTGATCTCACTAAGTTCTACCATGAGTACATTGCTAGCTACATAATCTCTAGGGTCTTCGACTACCCCTTGTGGATGAGCTCTTGCACGGCTTTCTTGAGTTCAAAACATTCTTCGTAGTGTGACCGGTGCACTTGTGGTAGTGGCAAAACTTCGACAAATCGCAACCAAGACGGGGGAGATGTCCTTCTAATGGTTCGAGTATTTCTAACGTCACCAATGCCATGAAGATATCCACCATCGTGAGCCCTATCTTGTCAAAGGCATCCATGAGCTCTAGGATACTAATCTCGCATGTTTGCACCATATTCACCCCACCCCCATTGTTAGGAAGAGGGTTATTCACCACATTAGGACCCTTCGGCTTCTCAATCTTCTTGTCATTGATCAACCCTTGTACTACGCGCTTCAATTGAATACAACCATCCGTTGTGTGCCCGATGTGCTTGTGATACTTGCAGAACTTGGAGGCGTCCAAATCACTTCTTGGGTAGGCAGGTTGGTAATTCTCTAAAGGCTTGATAAGACCCCTCTTGACTAACACGTCAAAGACTTTCCCCATAGGCATACCAAAATCGTCAAAGTGCTCCCTCTCCCTTTGCGGCGGAGCCCCATTCCTTGTTACGGCTTGGACATCTAACGGGACCTCTTTCTGGACCATATTCACTTGGCCGACGGCCTCCTTTCCACCCCTAGGAGGCGCAGGCGCAGTAGGAGCCTTGTAGCGGAAGGAATTGTTGTTGTTGGTCTTTGGACTTTCCTTTGGCGGCACAATCCCAGTGAACCCTGCTTCGTACCTTACTCCGGCGTCAACCATTTCCCGCAAATCAGGGAAGTAACCATTACCTATAGCTGCTTTCATCTCCGGTAGCAAGCACTTGTAGAAAATCTGTTTCTGTTCCTTCGCCTTTGGTGGGTATTGGACCTCACACAACCGATGGTTCCACCTCTTGTAAAAATCATAAATAGCCTCGCCGGGCTTTTGCATAGTGTTCTCAAGATCCGTTCGATTCACATGCCAATCCAAGTTAGCTTGATACTTCTCACAGAAAATGCACTGATTTGATCCCACGTTTGCCTCTCGCTTGGTTCTAGCCCCAAGAACCAACGCAGAGCTATACCATCCAAAGTGCTATGAAATACGCGAGCCATTTGTTCGTTGGTGCAGTCACGAGCCCTCATGGCCAACACATAACTATCCAAATGAGTCTTAGGACACGAGTCACCATGAAACATTGCCACCTTAGGCATCTTGAAATCCTTGGGGAGAGCCCCCACTTGGCTAGGGTTGATTGTCTTGGTAGTCGGTGCACTTTGCTTATCCACGGTCTCTCATCAACTTTCGCATTTGCTCTTGCATGGCCATAACCAAGGGGTGATTGGAGATGTCGGGGATAGTTTCTGACAGAATGACGGGAGGAGTAGTGGAAGCAGTAGCAGCGGCCATCCCAATACTCAGAGGCAACGAGGGTGCGGGTAGTTTGCTAGCGGAGAGGTAGCCACCAAGCAGTTCAGGGGAAGGTTCATAGACAGCCTTGTTCTTGCTCATGGTAGTGAAACCTTGTTGGGTGTAGAGAGAAGGAGGTGGAACATTGCGGTAGCTTGGGAATGGGAAGGCAGTAGCATTGGTGTTGGGGGGACAGTTGGTATTGACCTCTTCATCCTCGACATAAATGAAATTCTCTCCATCGGGCACCAGTTTAGTTCCCTTTTGTTGAATGTGACCCTTCAACTGTTGGTTCTGGTCTTCCAACATCTTGTTGCTTTCCTCGAGATTCTTGATCTTTGCTTCGAGACCGGCGAGGAAGTTCTGGAGGCTTGGGGAATACCATTGAGAGTAGCCTCGGTGTTGAGCTCGGCGGCACTGGCAGGAGGAGCAGAGGCTGAAGCTGAAGCGGGAGTTGACATTGCTGATGACGAGACTGAGAACGTGGACGGAGTAGAAGCTTCACGTTGTAGTCGACCACCCGAACGGATCCAAACTTGCTTTGCTGAAAGGTTGAAGGGCAATGAAGCTTAGGAGAGGGGGAAGGCTCATGCAAAGTATATTTTAATTTATAAAACATACATTATTTACATCCTAATTGGTTGGAAGGGGTACCCCTTTTTCGCAACTAGTTAGAAGACTACGATCAGTGGAGGCCATCATTACGTCTATAGACCCCTCGTTTTTCACCTGCATTGCACACCCCCAAACGGACAATTTGGGCGAGGGTCCTATAGGGCAAGCGGCTTCCACCAACCATCGGATCCTACGACTAACCCTTCCTTAAAGGCATTTAACGTGATGTCTATGTTACATCCTACGCAAGTTAATGATGAGCGGAGATCTTGACAATAAACACTCATCTCACCATGGCACGTCCCTTGTAGGGAAATCACTTTTTTGTGTGCACTTTCTCTCAAAGATCTCGATTCATCATTGACTTGGGGATGACTCGACATAGACAGCACGTTAATTGACTATTAAGAAAAAGCTAGCCAAACCAACCGGTCAAAACCTAGGTGTGTTACCTATACTAGTGTGGGTTGACACGGGTTAGGTAAAAGGTTTCCCACCGCTCGCGGAACGTACACGGTGAGTGGAGTAGACGAGTGACTCGAAAAGAGGGCGACAGTAGCGCACAAATTCCTGCACATCGAATACTCCGGGTAATGGGGACCTGTGCAGTGCTGACACGGACTAGTGGTAGTGTGTGGCAAGAAACTAATTCTTTTTAAGGAGAAAAGAGAGAAGTTTTTATGTTAGGATGATGCAATGCAATGCATGAGAGAGAGAGAGAGAGAGAGAGAGAGAGAATAATGTACAAGGGAGCATAGCAGAGTTTTGTTTGACCCTAAACTAAAGCGAAGATAACAGGGTACATGGTACAAGGTACAAGGTACAAGTATTAACATGGCGGAGTGCGCGGGTGCATGTGTAAAA